>CM076570.1:1528627888-1529056935 GCA_034641835.2 Pinus albicaulis | reverse complement strand
ATTTGCAATCCTGGCTCCTCGTAAGCCACACTTGAGGTTAGATACATCTAAGCCAAAGACACCTTCAGTGTCTGATCCTGAACATATTATACATAGAAGAAATTGGAGGGAAAGGAAATCAGCCCGTTCCCAAATTTCTGAAGTACCTATAGAAGATTTTCCTTCCTCCTCCTCTCAAGATTCTCAGTTGCAAATTCCCGACTCCACTGTGGGAGATACTGATTATTATTACTCAGATAGTCCACCCCGAGAGGGTATCATAAATAAAAATAGTCTTCACCCTACTCCTGAGGTTGAAGAGGTCAAGGAAGTAACTGAAGTATCTTTTGTTAATAGACCTTTCTTCCCCTCAACCCCTCAAGCTGCAGTCGAGTATATTCCTATTATTATTCATACTCCACTTCCTCCTCCTCCTCCTCTTACTCATCAAACTATCACCCTACCTCCACCTCCTCCAATGGCTAATGTTCCTGCTTTCTTGATGAATAAATATGCTCCCCTGGCATTACCACAAGTGCTGAATGATATGCCCCAGGACTATCTGAAGGTCTTGCCCAGATTCAATGGAGAAAATGAAATCGATGCCCAAAAACACCTTGAGACTTTCTGCTCCTTTGTAGAGAACTTTAATGTTGAACATCTAGATGTGGTCTTAAGACTATTTGTACAATCTCTGGATGGTGAAGCTCGAAAATGGTTTAAAACATTGGCTTGTTGTTCTATCACCACTTGGGATAACATGGAAGATACTTTTCTCAAGAAATGTGGAGAGAAGAAAGATCATGGAAATTCTCTTATTGAGTTCAATACACTAAAGAAAAGACACAATGAAGGAGTGTCATAATTTATCAAGAGATTTAATAAATTATATCTGAGCCTCCCTGCTGATATGAAACCCCATCAAACTGCTGCTAAAGTAGTCTTTGTTGTAGCCTTTGATTCAAAGTTTGGTTTCTCTCTTAGAGAAAGAAAGCCTGCTACTCTGGATGATGCTTAGGTGGATGCACTAGAGTTGGAAGAAAACTTCGCCTCCACTGGTAAATCAAAAGGAAAACCTAAACAGGATATTAGAAGAAGGGGAAAAGAGGATGTATCTACTTCTAACCAGGACAGAGACTCAACCAATGACGAAATGGAAGAAATGAGCAAATTAATTAAGAAAATTCTCAAGCTTGAATTGGAAGCCAAGAACTCAGCCTTCAAGAAGTTCCAGAATGCTCCAAAGAGATGACACAATCCTCAATACAGGAAACCACCCTTGCAAATATTGCCAAGGGAAGCAAAGGAGCAACAGGATCAAGTGCCACATCCATTGTACCTGGAAGGTCCAGTAGATGACTCCACTGAAGATACCGCTTATAGGCTGGAGGATGAAAATATTTCCTTTTCAAATAGTGATGAAGAATAATGCCCTTTGCAAGGGAATGATGAAGCTGGGTGTTCATTGCAAGAAGAAGAAAATATCAGAGACAAAGATCAAGAAGATTTTAATCATTATTGTAAACAATTTGATGATTTCATGCAAGCTCATTTCAATAGAAGATATGATCTTAGATCTTCTAAGAAGAGGACTCATACCCAAGAGCAAGAAGAAGAGTTTCCCCAGGAGGAAATACCTACTCAAGAATAGGCTACAATGTAGAAGGCTACAGACAAAGGTAAGCAACCTCTAAACAATCCTCTGCAGTCTAATGATCAAATCCCTTCTTCTTCATAAGTAGTCACTTCTTCTTGTACCAAATATGTGTCAAAAGAATCCTAGCCCCTAATTGGAAATAAAGAGTCAAAAGAGGTTATGATAGAAAAGTATCCTCCTGCTTTCAGTCTGCAAAAAGAACTTGAAAAGGTCAAAATCCCAGTCCCCTTGACTGAACTGTTGAAACAGCCAGCATACCAATCTCAAGTCACATCTTTTATGCTCCCTCCAGAAGCACCAATCATCCCAGATAGTCTTAACCTTCAAGAAGAGAGAACCATGGTAGTTTTTGGCCCACACATGGAGGAGATAGACCCCTCTACTCCTCTTCTATGTATCTTTGGTAATCCATGACCTACTATTACATAATTGTATGCTAGATTCTGGAGCTTCCCACAATCTTATGCCTCTATCATTCATGGAACAACTAGGTTTACAAATCACACGTCCATATAAAGACCTCTATTCATTTGACTCCAAAAGGGTTAAATGCTTAGGGATGATCAAGGATTTGGTAGTCAATTTGGCCCAAATCCCAGCAAAAAGTGTGGTAATGGACATAGTGGTAGCAGACATCCCAGCTCGTTTTGGTATGTTGCTGTCAAGGTCCTGGGGAACAAAAATTGGTGGATCAATCAAGATGGATTTAACATATGCCACTATCCCAGTTTTTGGTGGCCAAGAGAGGAGGTTATACAGGGAGACTAGATTTGTTAAGATGGTGACAAAGGCTGACAATTCTGTGAATTCACCAGTCTACAGTAAAAAAGGAGATTTTTCATGCTTGATGCTGGAAGAAGATCAAGATTATGCTCATGAACCATCCTTTTACCAGATCAAGAGTGAGAAGCCTTCAGAAGGACATGAAGCAGGAATATGGACATTACATTTTGATGGAGCAAATTCAAGAGAAGTAAATGGAGCTGGAGGGCTATTGATTTCTCCTGCGGGCGGATGGGTCCCTCTATCTTTTAAACTAGAGTATGAAGCCACCAACAATGTGGCTGAATATGAAGCACTTCTATTAGGATTGCAGATAGCTAGGAATATGGGTATACAAGGCTTAAAAGTTCTGGGAGATTCAGAACTAGTAGTCAGACAAGTCAGGAATCAGTGTCAGACCAAACATCCTAGGCTAAGGGCTTATAGGAATGAAGTTTGGGACATGGTAGAGAATTTTTCCTGGCATTTGATATCCAATTCATGCCCCGAGAACAGAATAGGATGGTCGATTCCGTTGCTGTGGCTGCTAGTACATTTCGACCACCTCATAACCCTCTTTTAAGATATGAAGTCGAGGTGCGTTATCGGCCTTCAATCCCAGATAACATCAAACACTGGCAGGTGTTTGAAGATGAAGAACAGATGAAGAGATTCCTAGAAACGGTAGGAGAATTATCCAATATGGAGATTGATGATGAAGAAGAGGCAGAACCCGAAAATATTCCAAAAAGAGGTTGGGAGGAGAAAGTGGCAGGAAAAAAAGTGTTGCAGCTAAAGGGAAACATTATACCTGGAGGGTTGGTGACTCTATAAAGATTATTTGACAAGAATGATGTCTCATTGCAGCCAAGAAAAGCGGTAGAAGAAAATCAGGTTGAAGACCTGAATTTGGGTACTGAGGCTGACCCCAAAATTGTCAAATTATCCAAGAAGATCCCTAGAGAATACAAAAAGTTATATCAGAAATTGTTTCAATCTTACAAAGACGTGTTTGCATGGTCCTATCAGGACTTGAAAACTTTTGATATCAATATTATGCAACACAAAATTCCACTGAAGACAGATGCAAAGCCCCACAAGCAGAAGCTCAAACAGATCAATCTCCTGCTGCTGCCTTCTATTAAGAAAGAAATTAAGAAGCTGCTAAAGGCCAAAAAAATTTACCATTGAGGTACTCTGAATGGGTGGAAAACCTTGTCCCTGTGCGCAAGAAGAATGGAGAAATAAGGTTGTGTGTGGATTTCAGAAATTTAAACAGAGCATCCTTAAAGGATAATTATCCTCTACCTAAAATGGATCACATCTTGCAAAAAGTAGTCGGAGCTACCAAAATGTCAATGATGGATGGATTCTCTGGTTATAACCAGGTGGCTGTACTTCTAGAGGATCAAAATACGACTGCTTTCACCACACCGTGGGGTACATTCATGTATGCCAGGATGCCTTTTGGATTGATTAATGCAGGGGCCACTTTTCAGAGGGCAATGCATATTGATTTTGTTGGGGAGCAAGACAAGTTCTTGGTAGTCTACCTCGATGATATCACTATATTTTCCAAGAACGATGCTGAGCACATTGAACATCTGCGGAAAACTTTTGAGAAATGCAGAAGGTATGGTCTCTCTCTGAATCCTCAAAAGTCTTTATTTTCATTAGAAGAGGGAAAGCTTTTAGGCCATATCGTGACTAAAGATGGGGTGAAGATAGACCGTAAGAGGGTACAAGTTATAAACAATATTTATTTTCCCATAAATAAGAAAGAAGTACAAGTGTTCCTTGGGCACATAAATTTCTTGAGAAGGTTTATCGCTAACTATGATGAGATAGTTAGGCATATAACGGATATGCTGAAGAAGAATAATGAGGTAAAGTGGTCACAAAAATTACGGGAGGCATTTACCAGGATAAAGAATGCTTTTGCAGAAGCCCCAGTGCTGGCTGGACTAGATTATGATAAACCTTTCATGGTTTTTTATTTTGCATCACCCCATACAATAGCAGGAGTTTTATTGCAGAAAAATGAGGAGGGTTATGAGCAGCCTATTGCCTTTTTCAGTCAGGTGCTCCATGATGCAGAGTTAAAATAAAATATATTGGAAAAGCAAGCATATGCCCTAGTGAAATCCCTCAAACCATTCCGTGTATATATCTTACAGTCCCTATTACTGCATTTGTACCTGCAGCTGCTATAAAAGACATCCTTATTCAGGGGGATAGTGAAGGCAAAAGGGGTAAGTGGATTGCTAAAATACAGGAGTATGATTTAGACATCCGCCCTACTAAGCTGATCAAAGGAAAGGGGCTTGCCAAAATGTTATCTGAATCAAACTATCAAGCCCTCGGCATAAATTTGTCTATTATAGCAGGTGAAGAATCTGAGGAAAAAGAAGAACGACAAGGAATTGGGGTAGCTACTCCAGAGATACATTTAAAGTACCTCACCAGTCCATGGTACAAAGAAATAGTGGAATATCTCCTCACACTCAACTGCCCTCCCAGCTATGATAAAGCTAAATACAGAACGCTGAGATTGAAATCACAAAAATACATAGTCACCAATAGCCGGCTATACTGGTGAGATCCCTTAGGCATCTTACTCCCGTGTCTCACAGAAAATGAAATAGAGAGCATTATTGTAGAATTTCATGAAGGGATCTGTGGAGGCCACTATAGCTGGAGGGCTACAGCTCATAAAATTCTGAAAGCTGGCTTCTATTGGCCAAAGCTTTTTGGAGATGTTTTTGCCAAGGTAAGAGCATGTGATAAATGTCAAAAGTTTGCTGAGAGATAGAAATCAGCACCATTTCCCCTGATTCCAGTGCATGTGGGTGAACCATTCAAACAATGGGGTATTGATTTTATAGGTGAAATACATCCTCCATCTAGTGGACAACATAAATGGATATTAACAGCCACGGATTATTTCACCAAATGGGTGGAAGCCATACCTGCAAGGAATGCTACAGATACAATGATAATAAAATTCATGGAAGAAAATATCATATCCAGGTTTGGATGTCCTGCTAGAATAGTGACTGATAACGCCCAGGCCTTCAAATCTGCAAAGTTTATGAATTTCTTCCAGCAATATAATATCACACCAAGTCACTCTACAGCTTACTATCCACAAGGAAATGGCTTGGAAGAGTCCTCAAATAAGACTCTGGTGAGGGATTTGAAGAATACTATCAATGAAAATCAGAAGAATTGGGATTCCTAATTCAAGTTTTCTCTATGGGCTAATATAATCGCCAGCAAGAGAGCAACTAGGAAATCTCCCTATGAGTTGGTATATGGACGAGCAGTAGTTTTTCCTATACAATTGGCTTTACCAGTGGCCCGCTTCATGCAAGAAATCCAAGAGGAACCTGACGATATGATCAGGAGAATCAATCAATTGGTGGAATTAGAAGAAACATGGGGCCAGGTTAATCAGATATTAATAGAATATCAAGAGAAGATGAAACACATTTTTGATTAGCATGCAAAAGACAGGAAGCTGCAGATTGGTGATTTGGTGCTCAGGTGGGATATCTGGAGAGTTGAGAAAGGTAAACATGGCAAATTCGACCCCCTCTAGTTTGGTCCTTTCAAAATTGTGGAACAGGGTGGCAATAATACTTTTAGGTTGGAGAATTTATAGGGCGACTTGCTGGATGCCCCTGTAAATGGTCAATTCCTCAAGCCCTACTTTCGGTTCTAATTCAAGGAGAGATAGCCTGATGTATTATATTGTATATTAGTTTCCTGTTTCATTTTTGTTTGAATAAGGTGGTTGTTACGATGAATCATGGAGTGAAAAATAGAAGCGTTGAAGAGCAGAGTCTGTATACAAGATGATCAGGGGGTCTGCGAAGTTCTCGACACACTCAGGGATGAACATGTCGTCCCCAGGTGGAGCCAATGTTGATCATAATCAGCTCCCTATTAAAATTTTCGTATACAATCTGGCTTAAACCTCTCAAATCCCCTCTGTCAGCCTCAAAAATCCTTTTTCTACCTATCGCTGTCATCTCCTGCCTCTAAACCGCATTATAAAAGGCCGCAAATTCCATGATTCTCATATGATTAGGCCCTAGCCCCTTTTGGCCAAGCCCCTGCACCTTTTCCTCCACGTGACCCGCACCCGAGACCGAGCGTTTAAGCCCCGGACGTTATATCGCAATTGGAGTCGTCAGGCGGGCGTTTCCCTTTGTAACATCAAAAAAAAGTTCCGATGCGATTTTTTTATTAAACAAAGTCCCGCGACGCTTTCTTTACCATTGATCTGACATAAAGATCAGACGGCGGAGCACTAATCACACTCCCCGCCTAATCGCAATCGGAAGTCTTAATATGTGCCACCCCGCCCCCCTCCGATTGCGATCCCCAAATACACTTCTCCACCATCGATCTCCCTGCCAGATTGGACGGTCCAGCGCTAATCGCTTCGTCGCAATCGCAGCGTTCAATCGCATCCTCTCTTCCCCGCCCCCCGATTGCCATTGCTCCGATCAAATCCTAGCCGTCCATCTCCCTGCTGATCCAACGGTCAGCGCTCAATCACTCCCCGACCTCCGATCGCAATCGCAAGTCCGAACTCTAGATCCTCGATCACAATTTCCCTCCAATTCAACGTGAATAGTCGATATGATCTATAGATCCAATGTTCAACGCTCAATCGCGCTCCCACCGCCGATCACAATCGCAATTTTGAAATGTGTCACCCCTGTCCCTCCTCTGATTGCGATTTCCCGATTCAATCACAGCCATTCATCCATATTTGAAATCAAGGGCACAGATCTTATCGCATCAAGCCCGTCTCTCTTTCCCTTTTGCCCTCTGAATGAATCTCCACTGTTGATCCCCGAGTAAATCCAACGGCCATCGCTTCCCCTGTCCCAATCGCAATCGGAAACTTATATAGTTTGTTCCCCTTGATCCTCCCGATTGTGAAGCTCTGAGTTGATCCTGACTGTCCATTGGATCTAGGATCTAACGGTCAAGATTTGATCGCCCTCCACCTCCGGCTGGGTCCCCCCTCATCGCATTTCATTGCATTTCCTTCGCATTTCTTTGTATTTTGTTCGAAGTCTAAAGTTTAAGACTTTACACGAAAGTCTTATATTTCATAGTCGTCCCGCCCACTTTCATATATCATTCTGTTGTTTGATCTCCGCCATTGATTTTCATCCCCAAACCACGATCGAACGGTCCATAAGCATGTTTTGGTCAAACCCTATTAGTTCATTGTTTACACCATATCAAAATCATTTCCCATCGTCATTTCGTGTAGAGCCACCATTTCACCACCACTGCGTAGCCATTCTTCCCGTCCTCCATAACCATCCACCTCCTTCGTGCATGGATTTCTTAATATAGTTGCGTGTTTTTCAGGGTGCAGGCGTTAAACGCCACCATGATTCACAGTCACTATTACAGCGACGCAGAGCCCGAGAGCACAGGAAAGGGCCATGTTCAGAAGTGAAATCATGGAGAAAGGTCCAGAATGGTATGCCGACAAGACTTTCATTAAAGGAACAAAGTTTAAACTCTGTACAATCCTCCCCAGAGCTATTAAAGCACAAATTTCATAGTCAGAGGCAAGCATGTAAGCAACAAAGGAATATCAATGGAGCAGAGAGTTAAAGACGTGAAATTGAAGAAGTTAAGCCTTATTTCAGTAATTTCGAAGGCAAAGTACCGTACTAAGGACCCCAGGATCACTTGGAAGGCTCAGCGCACAAAAATCAAAGCTATCAGGGTTCTCATATCAGCAGATTTGTTCTAAAAGACAAAGCGCCCATATTACTTCCATATTTTACCATGTTCCTGAAGAAAGTTCTGCACTGATCACAGTCTGAAGCGGCCAAGAGCATTTGTTTTGAAGTATGGTCGACCTTTGTCTCATTACTTCACTTTCTTGTTCATTCACCAAAAAGTACTATAGAGTACTGCAGCCAGGTACAGCAGAGACATACCTGAACTAAATGGAAGCCCGACGAAGACCATTCTTTCCTCCAGAGAGTACCGAAGATAAATGCACTGAGTTTAAACAGAATGGGCCTCGACCCTTTTCTATTTTTAGTTTTAATTCTGCATCTAATTTTCCACCTACCACCTCTGCTCCTTTTTCAGCTATAAAAACCCAGAAGAAACACATTGTAAAGGTTCCAGATTTTTATCAGAAGATTATGCAATGAAAGGCTTTTTGTATACAGTTTTTAAAACTCTTGTATGAAGGCTTAGAGCCCATAGGGTTTCAGTGAGGAGGAGTTCTATCTATCAAAGAGGATTCTGGTCTTTGGTATTTCATAATCTGTAACTCTCTTTTATATGTTATTTAGTATATTATTTCATCTCATCCATCCTTCTTGTATCTTGTTTTGGAATGTGAGTGGCTCACTGATTTCTGGTAAGGATTCAACCTAGTTGATGCCCATACTTGGATCAGTCAAGCGCTTTAAATATGGCTCATGCATGATATTTTGTTCCATTATTCAGCTAACCACACATCTGCTATATTAGTTGCTCCGAGAGGGTTCTTTTAAAATGCTATTATCATGTACGGATTCTTAGATTAGTAAGCCCATGCATGGTGGTATTGTATATCTGGGTATCAACTCAGTGTTAACTAATATCTTCTCATTATTTCTTTCACTACATATACCTTCTGATAATTTATGTCTTTGAAGTATTTCTGAATCGGCCCGCTTTGCAGTAAACTGTCTCTGAATTGTCTGTTGCTTTTGTATTAGAGTTCTGCATCTTGCCTCTGCAATACCTCCTTTCCTGTGTCAGTTTCTAAGAGTTTGGTCCCATTCTCGATTAATTTTCCCTGTTTACAGGAGAAGCTTGGTCCCATTCTAGATTAATTTTCCCTGTTTACAGGAGATAGCATGAGAGTTGAAGCTGACAACTTCATACATTACATTATATGCTCCTTGCTATGCTAAGATGTCCTAGGCACTGGTCTATCACAACTCTAGGCTATCTCTAGGAGCTACAACAGTATACGTGGCATGCCTTGCTGGAATGGCCTCAATCCATTTGGTGAAATAATTGGTAGCTTTCAAGATCCATCGATGTTGTGCTGATGATTTGGGATGGATTTCCCCTATGAAATCAAGTCCCCACTGCTGGAAAGGTGCATTTACTTGAACTGGTTTCAAAGGAAGAGGAACCAGTTTCCTTTTTCCTTGAAAAACTTGACACTCATGGCAGCTCGCCACTGTTTTATACAAATCTAAAAATAGAGTCGGCCAATAATATCTTGCTCGCAATACTTCATTAGTTGTTGTTTTCCAAAAAACATTACCACCACAATCACCTTTATGAAAGTCATGCATCACCTGCTGAGCCTCGTCTTAAACCAAGAAATTACGCAAAATACCTCCCGCATCTTTCCAATAAAGAGCACTGTTTAAAATATAGAATTTATCAGACTTGAGTTTTAGTGATCTACCTTTGCTTCTAGACATCCCTGGAGGTGGCGAAATATGCTGAAGAACATAAACTATGTCTGAATACCATGGCGATTGGAGAAAAAATTCTGAAACTGGAATAAGCGAACCATCATCCTCATCCTCTGACATTGCTGCTATGAGATTTATGTCCAGGGCAAGCAGGTTTGATTGTGCCATTAGTTTTTCCAAGCATTGTCCCTTGATTAACTTTGTGGGTTTAATCTCCAGATCATATTCCAACATTGATGTTATCCACTTACCTCTTCTTCCCTCTGGATCAGTTTGCACCAGAACATCTTTTACTGTTGCATTAGGAACATATGCTATGGTATGTGAATGTAGAATGTACACTCTGAAATCCTTTAATGCTTTTGTAAGATTCAATGCTTGTTTTTCAATGATATTATACCACAAGGCAGCATCTCGAATAGTCCTACTAAAAAAGGCAATGGGTTGTTCAATCTGATATCTCTTTTGCATCAATACCATAGCCATGGTATGCTCTGATGCAAATGAAAATATAATGAAATATTTAGTGTAATCAGGACTAATCAAGGCTGGGGCTTTGGAAAAAGCAAACTTTACCATATTAAATGACTTCATAGCATCCTCACTCCATTTTACAGTGCTATCCTTTTTCAACATAGTAGTCATTTCTCGTAAATGTTCTGCCAAATTGGGTATACATTTGCATAAGAAGTTCATCTTACCATTGAATGCCTGAATCTCCTTTTTGTTATGTGGAAATTCTATGTGTTGAATTTCCTTCACTCTTGAAGGATCAATGCAGATATATTGTCTTTAGAAATGATATGACCAAGAAGCTTGCCCTCATCCATAGAAAAAATACTTTTCTTCGGGTTGAGAGAAATCCCAAACTTTCTGCATCTATGAAATACAATCCTCAATTGGTGCAGGTGTTCATCATTAGAACCAGAAAATATTTTCAAATCATCTAAATAAACAACCAGAAAAACATCCTTCTCATTAGCAAAAGCGATGTCCATTTCTCGCTGAAAAGTGGCTCCAACATTCTTCAATCCGAATGGCATTTTGGCGTACTGAAAAGTTCCCCAAGGTGTTGTACAAGCAGTTTTGTCTTGGTCTTTTTCATGCACCAAGATCTGATTGTAGCCTGAGTAACCATCGAGTAGTGACATCCGCGATACTCCAACTACTCTTTGCAGAATATGATCCATCTTCTGAAGTGGATAGTTATCCTTTAAGGATACTTTATTGAGATTCCGGAAATCTATGCACAACCTTATTTCTCCTGTCGTTTTGCATACCGGGACTAAATTTTAAATCCAATCAAAAAATATAATTGGAACAATGATACTAGCTTTAAACAATCTATTTACCTCTTTTTCAATGGATGGAAGTAGCTTTGGATTGATCCTTCTCAGCTTCTATCTAAACGGCTTCTAATCCGGCTTGATAGGAATAGTATGCTGAATTATATTTTTGTCATATACCTTCAAATCTGAATAATCCCACAGAAACACATTAGAAAATTCATAAATTAATTTAACATACTGGGCCTTTACCTCAGGAGACAATGCTTTTGATAACTTTACAAACTTAGGCTTTTCAGCTGTTCCAAGGTTGAGATCTTCAACTCCTTTATCAATAGGCACCAAGCTCAAGTTTCTTCCAACAACATCTTGATCAAAAAGCTCCTCTAAAGGTATGAGACCTCTAGGAATAACATTATCTTTCAGCTACAAAACGTCCATATGATTTGCTTCAATCTCTTTTTCATCGGTATCATAATCACCATCTATGGAAGCATCCTTGAATTTTCCTTCATTCTGTAAAAAATCATTGATTTTGTTTTCATCTCAAAACGCTTGCCAATACCTTAAATTATCCAGAATAGCAGGCTGATGTTTGACATGAATTTCAAATTTATTGTTGGAGTTCATTGGAATCTTCAAATTGTTTGCAGCAGTGGCAAGTGAATCTGCAATAAGATTCTGAATTCGGGGTATTGTTGTCAAAGTATATTTAGAAAAAATTCTCAAGATGTCTAGGACCGCATTTCTGTAGGCTCTCAATCGCGGATGCTTTTCTTGATACTCTCATTTTACCTATTTGATTACCAACTATGAATCTCCATAGACAGAGATCCTTTTTGCATTTAATTTCTTCAAAATTTTCAGACCTGCAATCAAAGCTTCATACTTTGCTTCATTGTTAGAGCATTCAAAAGCCAACTTATAAGCACATACTCTAACATTACTAGGAACTTTGTCTGGATGGAAAATAGGGCTCTGAATCCATATTCCTACACCAACACCGTCCTTACCAACAGCTCCATCAAAATACATGCTCCAAAGGCCTTCCTCCTCTTCTAGATGCTGAAATTTTGTTTCTTTATCTACCTTACCTTGACTAATCTCTTTATTTTTCTGTTGTTCACTGACGTTTTGCTGTTGGCGGGTGGAAAGATCAGAAAGGCTTGCTACTTTTTCTTTTTCCTGTTTAAGTACTTCCCTAAAATTCTCTGAAATTTTTGGTACCTCATCTACTTCTACCAACTGAACATCTTCATCATTCAAACCATTATCTGAATATAGTACAAATGATTCTAAATCTGTATGTACAGCATTAATTGGATGATTAACTGGCTTCTCTTTGCTAGTGATCATATATTTCATTTTCTTCTCCCTGTATAGCTTTCTCAATTGACTGAACACGGGAATGGTATCATAAGAGAAGTCAAGTTGTATAGTTCCCTTAAGTTTTTCACCCCACGATCTGGAAAAAAGCATACCAAACCATGGAGGAACGTCATCAAAAACCACATCCATCAAAACATTCTTGGTTGGGATTTGATCTAAAGATACTACCAAATCTTTGAAAAGACCAATACAATAGACCCTACCAGATTTAAAGGAATATAGATCATGGTATTTGCAGGTAATGTCAAGACCCAACTTCTCCATAATGGCTTTAGGCATCAAATTGTGGGAAGCTCTTGAATCCAACATAGCATTGCGTAAAATTTACTCATGCAATCTAGGACTCAGGTAAAAGGGATGGACTTCACTATCTTCAAATTGACCTTCTATGGCAGGACAAAAATGAGCTCGGGATGATCATCTTCGACTTACCATATCTGACATAGGGTCTATTTGCAAAATTTTGGATACCTGATGTTTATAAGTGCTCTTCTCCACTTGCTCCTTCGCTGCACTTGGTTGATTATTCTTCTCATTTGCAATGTTATTTGTCGAGGGTACTTTGTTGGAAGTCAGAACAGTAGGTTCTTTCCCTTTCCTCTGAATATTTGAAGAGTCATTCTTTGATAGCAGCTCTTTCCTTTTCTCAATGGGATTGAGTGGCACATCTCTACTTCTCAAATAATATTTCTTCTACTGTGTTTTCAAAGCGTTAATATATCCTCGTTGATAATCATTGGACTCTTCCTCTAAAACTACGTCATTTGCCAATATGAAATCTTCATCTCTTCGAGTGTTTGGAACCACTGCATATTCTTCATCTTCTGTCAGAAAAATGGGCGTACCATCGGCAGTGAAAAAATGATTAGCTTCAACTACCGGGTCATCATCATCATCTATTTCCATTCCCTAAACATAATTTTGCTGCAAAGGAGTTCTGATCTGATGCTATTGTGTTGTTTGGTCTTGCATTTTATGTTCCCTCTGCTTGATTCAGAATTGGGGCTATTGTTTTCCTCTGAAATTTGGATTCCTAATTGGTGTTTCAGGTCTATCCAAAATAGTCAATCAGTCAACCATCTTCTCCACCATTCAGATCAAAGTATCTATCTTAGTATCTGAAGGAGATGCTTCCTCATTTACAATCACTCTCTTTTCAGATCTCGTGCGTGCTCTTTTAGCCAGCATATTTGCTTCTACGCTTACAACGTTTTTCTGCATATCTTCAAGTATGGTAGGATCTCGTTCTCATAACTGATATGCCATGTCAGGATTGAAACCATCTAGAAATCTGAGAAAATCTAACCCCATGGGGGGTTTGAGGTTGGCCGTAATAGCATTATACACTACATTAAACCTCACACAATAATCTTGTACACTTTCACCCACAATCCTTTTGATATTTTTATACTCAGACAGAATTTGGAGTGGGTTTTTCTTTACCTCCCACCAGTCTAAGAATTGTGTATGTAGCTCTACCAAAGTGTGGATAGAGGCTGCTGGTAAGGCTCTACACCATTTTCGAACTTCACCTCCAAACTTTGGACAAACAATCTCACAGTCACATTTTCTGCCTCTACCTCATGAAGGTAAAAGAAGTCATTCATTTTATCAACATGTTGATGTGTTGTAATGCTTTGAGTGGAATCAAAAAGAGGTATTTTAATTTGGTAATCAACAGGCATATCATTCAGATTATGAGGTAAAACCAGGGGTGCATACTGGGCAGCCATGAATCGAGGCTGATTTAAAACAACATTTGAACTACTAGGATTTAAGAGAGCTGTTGATGCAGAAGTAGGGGTGATAAGTTGGAGGGGAAGGGTAGGTATAAACGGAAGTTGAGAATTGATTTCAGAAATTGATGGGAATACTGATGAATTGAGGGTAGAGGATGTTGATTCTGATGATTCTGAAAGCTCAAAGATATTGGTAGCAGTGATATATGATTGAGAAGAATTTAAGATATAATCGTCAATTGATCTATTTTCCTTTTGAACTTCAAGATCTACAAGAAACTTCGGGTCTAAAATTGTGTCATCAAGGGAAGTTTCAGATTTGGTTCTGAACAGAGAAAGCTCAAAATACTCATCAAAAGGGAGGTCTTCAAAGAACAACCACTCACTGGGATAGGAATTGGATCTGAAAATAGGTCTAGGGCTTACTGAAATTTATTGTTTTCTGATTATTCGCAGAATAAGGTTAGGATTTTGAAAAATAGGGGGAGGATTTGGATTAGATTTGCCCTCGTGTATTTCCTTGAAGCTAGTGTGGTCGAATTTCGAGATTTTTACTTTGCAAAGTTTTATTTCAGCCTAGAAAATTCTAAAACTCATCATCCAAAGTTCAAGAATTTATATGGAAGATATTACCGGGGTGATCAGTCTTTCATTTTAGATTTGTGTATGGTCGCCACTATGTTATCTCCTAGATTGACCTCAGACTGAAGGAAGGCAAGCCAGGGTAACCACAAACCATGCTTAACCTTGTAGCTAGCCCTACAAGGCAGGGAGAGGGCTCTCTCCGTAAGGAATCTCAATCAAGGATGAATGTGGAAAAAAGATTTTAGGCTAGGTATAGTAGCTCGAAAGGTTTTGATAGATTTTTTTTGTTTTTGTTGAATCAGATGGAGCTAGGTAGTTTAAGTCTGGGAAATTAAATCAGAAATGAAGGGTATTCTATGGGGCAAGGTAGGCATGAACTTTAACACCTTTGGCTTAATGATGTGAAGTGTTTAGACTGGTGAGGAGCTCAGGAGGGCATATGAGATGAATCCTTCTCAAACAGTAGAAAACATAAAATATTGAATGATTTCCCAAGGCAGAGCAATGTAACAATGGATTCTACCTATCTAACTTGAAAAAATTCAACAAAAATCAATGGAATGAATGATGGAATACATAAAACATTTAACAAACGATTACAAAAGAAGAAACTGTGCTAAAATTCCATACCACAGGGATCCCATAAAAATAGCTGCAAATCTTATTAATTTCCTACCAAACTGATTACAAATAATGTACAATCAAGCTTAGAGCGCCCAAGTGATTCCAACTCCTACAAATGACTGAAAAATCACATTAAATAGACTAGCCTCATGGGGGCGAATCCATAAAAAGAGGAGTTGTTTCAGCTGCCCACAAACAAAAACCTGAAGATAGAAAAACCCAACGATATACCTCTGAAAGCGACGAAACTGTATACGTGACCATCTGGAAGTATTATCTGTTACATTTACTCCAGCCAATGGAAAGAAAACAAATATGGAACCAATTTTCCGCCACATTTATCATTTGACGTCGTTTCATGAGCTGGTGCTATAATGTTCTCTACATTCACAGTTATTTAGGGCCTTAACAGAATACCCGCCCCTTTTAACCTTTTCGTTGAAGAAAACCATTTTAAAGAAATAAAACGAATGTGCCTCATTTGAACGGAGAAAAGCCATTTCTCCTTAGAAACGAGTGAAAAGAGAAGTGGTGGGCCATGGGAATCGCAATCGCAAATGGAAGAGGAGTGGGAATGTTCTGGTTGAAGGAAATCGCGATATGCGATGAGTGATGTAGCAATGAACGAGGAGCGACGGGGGATAGAACGATGTGATGGAAATGATGATCGCATCGGTGGAGAATGATGAAGCGATGCGATGGAGGATGGAGCGACAATGTGATGTGATAGAGGATGAAGCGACGCTGCGATGCGATAGAGGATTATCGCATCGGTGGAAGCAAGATGGCAGGGTTCGGCGCTGTAGGAAATGCGATATGCGATGATGCGATGAAATTGCATCGGCGATAAGCGATCGCATCGAAGCTATAGGAGATGGAAATACAAATATTTTGCAGTAAAGGGAAAATACAAAAAATGGTAAGAATTTTAAAGTTAAAGGCTAGTGAAGTAATGGACAAAAGGGCAGAGCTGTGCTTTTTGAGTCATTTATTCATTTGGGCATATTTTCCGATCCAGAAGCTGATTTTGGGAGTATGATATACCATTGGAAATATTTTTCTGAGCTACTTCTGTTGAACATACTTAGAATATGATTTTCTCTGAAAATCATGTGTAGAAAACTTTTGAAAACCAGACAGAGAAAAAGCCCCTTTGACCCTGGGTGACGGGCTGCTAAAGACTAACATTGGATTTATGGAGATAACAACTTTTGAAGTTCAAATTATTACATATGGAAACATAAAATTACCTAAGAAATGATACTAAAAACAAAATACTCTGTTTTCACCTCAAAACATGGTTTTGAGGTGAAAATTACATTAAGCTTAAAAGAACAACTCTTTGACTTTTTCAAATACTATGCTTTGAGTTTATTTGGAATCCTCATGTCCTTGCTGATATTTATTGACACTTTCATCATTAATTTGACTATGGTGGAACCCTAAAACATAATGAGACAAAAACTTATGACCTAATAAAATGAACTACAGTGTGAAAATGAATCATGACTGAAAACCATAGAGAGGAGAAGTAGCAAGTATTTTTCATGAGGGAAAACTAATGAAGTGACCCCAACCATCAGTGGAACCATGACCTAATGGAGTGATAGAAAGTTATAGTATGAGACTCCTACTATGCAAATGCAAAAGAGAAAATTTTGATCACTGATGGCAATATAACAAGACTGACATTAACAGAGGATAACATACTTTTTATCTATAAGTTCATCATTCAGATGAATCCCACTAATTATTTTTAATGAACCCTGAGAATGACTATTTTGACCCCATCATGTTCGACAAGTCCATCACCGTTGGATGCTTGATAGTGAGATAACTCTCAAGATGGATGAAAATTTAGGGGGTTCTATTGGCAATGTGGGTGTGGGAATTCCTTCTATCAACTATATATTCAATATAGTTAGGCCTCTTAAATATGTGTGTACTTTATTTGTTGCAACAACACAGGGCATTTGACTCTTTTTCTTTCTTCTTGATGTGAAATTTTTGCTTGCATGTTTTGTTGTTCTATTGTTTTTTTCAGAACAAATTGTGTTATGTGGGAGTTATGATTTGGGACAAAATTATTTCCCCTAGACCAACTGGAATTGTCTAGGATAACGAAAGACAAATAATATAAATTTTTTTTCCTTAAATAAATTGAAGAATGGGAAAGAATCTTACTTGGAATCTGTCACAATATTTGGTTTCCTCCTTGATTGTGGGCTCTGATTGTAGCCCCAGATGCTATAATTAGAACCTGCACATACATGAAAAAAAATCCAATTATCTTCAACATCTATGAAGAATAATTCAATTACTTTATTCAATGAATCAACAAGGTATTGAAATACATGAAGATAAACATGTTACAACACATATAGGAAAAAATATATTCTTTGCATTAATAGAAATATGAGAGAGTTTATAACCAATAATAGTAGTTTATCTTGTAAGGATATCCCTAAGTTGACGTTTCCTTCCTTGTCACAAATCACACTTCAATGTCACCCTAATGCACAAAGACGATGACTCTCTTAAATTTAAGGTAGTAGCATGAGGGCCGCAATCAATCTCCAAAAGTCAACACTAATGCAATGGATGAAAATAGATTTATAGGAGAGGTAGGGTAGTTTAGGATTTACCATAATGGGCATAAGATACACTTATGATGGGAGTATTAGATCAAGGGATAAGAGGTGAAATTTTTATGGTAGGATCATATTAAATTCACATGGTAAATGGTTAAAACAAACCCTAAAATATTATAGAAGAGGAAGCTTCATAATTGTTTTTAATTTTCCCAAATTTCTAGAATCAGTACACTTGTAGAAGGGATAAAATAGATCTGATCGTTGTTGATTTAGAAAGGAGAAATGAACACTAAACACATGTGTCTAAGGGGACAAGGTGCGTTGGGGTTAAAAACATGTATTTTGAGTAGTTAATTCCATAAACTTAGAATTTTTGGAAAGGTCATGCTTAGGGATTTGTGTAGGGATGACAAAAACGAGTTCATGACTCTTGATTTATTCAATTTTCAATCTTATTGACAATATGTGACAAAATTTTGTATAATATGTTGTTCCCAAAAGTGAAAATTCAGAAGCGACAATTGATAAATGAAATGATTTACCTTGTGAAAAGTTTCGATCAAGAGAAAATGGTGGAGATAATAATTTGTTACAATACATTTTCATCATGATATATTTGTTGAGGGAGGAGTACCCATGATCAAAACATAAGCTAACATAACAGGTACAATGATAAAGAATTCTTGTCCACTGATAATAAAGAGTGGGCCCATGATTGGATGAATGTCTATATGATTAGAGGCATCATACTTTGTAATTTGGTACTAATCTTGAAATCATAGCCCGAATGTATGGAAATAGATCTAGGGTATTCTATCTCATTCATTTGATTTTCCATTGTATAAGTCTAACCATGTGAGTAAATGAGTTGAAATCAAACATGGTAGACACCATCTGATTACTACAAAATTATGTAAGTCGTTAACGAATAAGAGTGAAACTACCGATGAAGTTAATGGCTCTCAAGGTATTGTAGTGCAATCCATATGGTGTGAATAGATGAGCTGAATTTGAACACCACACAGAATCTTTAGGTCGAAGAATATTGATGAAACCTCATCTCCAATAGTGAGAAAAATTTCCATCGACACATGCAAGCCCTAAGGAACCAATGGGAGTTTCTAAGTTAACTTCCTAGATAATGAGCTGAGGTCGACAAGAAGCAACCTATTGTAGGAGGGCCTTGATGACACATGGGCTTCACTGGGCTAGCAACATAAAACCACGTGTATTCGTATAGGGGAATATATATTGAGCATATATTAAGGGGTAAACGGGTTTTATATTGGAAGGTATAAAAAGTGGAGCTCAAAGTTAATGAAAAAATATAAAGTGTTATAAAAAATGTTAATGAAAAAATGGATACCTAGAAGATCTAGTGAATGTAGTGGTTTTTTAAATAGGGAATGTGTATTGGGTTCATATTGGTAGGGTGTTAAATAATGTGATTTTTAGAGGTATTTTCCAATATGTAGTCAAATTAGGTGTTTTGTTTAGTATGCCATGAATGCATGTGTTATGTAAGAGGTTCACGGAGTGAATCCCCCATGCTTTATGTATACCCCATGAATGAAACAAAACATTTATCAACATTTGGGATATAATGATGTTGATTTGGAATTTGTTTAGGAATGGTAGACATGATTGTAGACTTAATAGCATTGCAACATATATCAGTTGAAGGAATTCTCTTGAACATATCGGTGACACTTTATGGAATTAGGAGCATTGACCCAAAACCGAATGTGGAGGCTTTGATATGGTCTGAAGAAAATAAAAGACAATAATATTTCCAAACCCAACCTTTACAAAGATGAAGTGAAAGAGTTTCATGCTCAAGAGTGACTCACTGCCATTAATAGGTGGATTATCCCATTTTCCCAATTTCCCCAACCATTGATGGTCAGTACCTATTTTTTTCATAAGATGGAGGACGAAAACATGTGATTTATTTGTAAGCTCATCCTTTAGATGAATCCCTCTGACTATTTTTAAAGAAACCTGCGAAGGAGTGGTTCAATCCCATCATGTTCGAAAAGTCCATCATTGTTTGATGCTTTTATGAGTCCAACGAGGGTATAACTCGACTTGTTTTTCATGTTTACAGAGTTTGAAAAAGAGGTAAAATGAAAAATCCAAAGGCTCCTTTTCTTAAATAGTCTTTGGAGTCCAAAAAAACAAAAAATGTTACTGAGGAGAAACTCTTAGCGATGTTCAACTAAGGTATTCATTTTTTGTAAATATTCTATATTAGTCTGGAAAAGTGTTAAAATCATACTGAGTAGATGCATTTTTATTTAATTTAATGAATTTAAAATGAGAAGCGCTCAATAACCTTTTCATGTTTAAGGAGTCTGAAAAGAGGTGAAAGAGGAATCCACCTAGAGGAACGAGTTGTATAAAGGGTAGCAACTGGTTCCGGCCATGATGGGACTTCTAAAAAAGTGCAAAGGTCAAAATTTTGGCTAATAAGACCACTCATCGCAATGGTTCCTGAAGAATGGGTAAAACAACCAAATGAAAGTGTATGATCGGCCAAGCAGATGGTGATGATGGAAAGGAATAACCAAGGCTCATTTGCTGGAATCCGGTTGATAAATATGGAAATCGCGTGGGATAAAATGGGAATGGCTTCATTTTTACACAATATTGAAATAGAGAAAAAAAATTTCTTGATAATACTTGAAAATGGTTTCATTTTTACACAAGATTAAAACATGTGCAAACTATAATTGAAATAATTTTGCATGCCCCCAACATAATAACGCAATTCTAGGAACCTGCCCCCTAAGCTTCATTTCATTCACCTAAGTAGACTACTGCATACTAGTAGGTGTATGGAATGAAGCTTCATCTACGATATCAAGTGAAATACTTGACTAGGAATTTATGAGATCTAGTCAAAGACTCGAAAGGGAAGGGGATAAATTTCATTTTTTAACGAACATGACACAGGAGAATAACTATGCTCATGAAACCTTGTTTCATTTTTTAACGAGCTTTACACAGGAAAATGAACTCTTCTAAGAGACCTTATTCCTCGATCATGGACTCCAAGGGACCATGGCTTCCAAGAGGTTCTCATCTGATGGGATAACAACACTCTTGAATGGATATATATCAAGGTATCCAAAAGAAAGATCAATATCCAATGCCCCTAGTAAATGACTTACCATATATCCTACTAGATGGTTGTAGATGCAGACATGAAACAAGTTTCCATATAAATAATTTGTGGCGGGGGAGATACCACTTGCATATAAGGACTGTTTAGGAAGGATGCTTGATTGGGAGTCAAATTAGGACAAACAAATAAAACTTGGTCAATGGTCACGGTTCTTCCTTGATGTGGGAAACACATCACAAGAAAAAGTGAAGAGACAAAAGGTCCCATTACATAAACATAGTCATTTCCAAGGAGTAAATTAAAATCTAAAGGACCTTGGACTATTTGTTGGGGTTCTTATGTTTTGGCCAGATTGGCAAGACCAAAAGACAAGACAACATCAAACCACTTTAGGATCCTATGATCTAGCCCTCCTGGATCCAGAGAGGGATCTCTCTATAAATACAAAGAATGATATATCTTTGAAGCTCAAAATGAGGTATTAGGCTAGGTATGAAGCATAAGGGGGGTTTTAAATGGTTTGGTTGTTGGGTTGGAGATCATTAACTGAGAAGGTTATGGAATGAAAGGAAAATAGCAGCAGGATGTTTCGGCAAAAGAAGATAGGTCAAGAAAGTGTCAATCCATTGGGATATGGAGTCATGAAAGGGGATTACTTGCATAAAAACTATCCAAGTCTTTCATAGGGAAAGTCATCTATACTAAATGATCTTTTAGAAAGATGGTGAAATGGAACATTAAGGAGTGAAGGTGAAAGAAAGAAAGAAACCCACTTGCAGTCGGGAGATTAGGTCAGATATCATTTAAATCCAAACCTGATTTGACATACTCAGAGGCAACTCTCAATGAAGACACAAAGGGTAGCTTAAGATCAGCTCAGAGGTCATTTAACTCCAGGTTTAATTCCAGCATACTCTAAAGGGAAAAACAGTTAAGATTTAACACATAACAAGGCCTAAGATCAGAGAAGGACTTTTAACCATTAATGCTTTTGACAATAGCTAAAAGGAATCTCAGAAAGGCCAACTGTTGAAAAGAACCCCAGTGGACAGAGCTAACTCTAAATCCCTGGTATCCCAATTCTTCTAGCTTAAACCCAACAAGAACATCTAAGCAACAAACTCCAAATTCATACATCAGTAAGCATGGGCTATACCAACATCTTTGAGTGGTTAAATTATATGAATTTGCTCCTAGATACACAATCAGCAGAAAAAATCAAAGATAAGAAGAGCAAGAAAGCATTAGGGTACCATGCAGGGGTATATCCTAAGCCAGATTACTAATTCTTATCAGAGAATAGTGGACAATATGATTAAACATGAAATAAGTAAGGAAAAAATCACTCGTAATATAGACCAGGATCCTGTGAAATTTGCTTGTTCAATTGATGTGCAAAACTAGTCACATACTCTGAGCTCAATAGCTGTTACAGTCCAAACTTTCTCCTCCCAGCCTACTAAATTATAGACTACTTAGCTACTTCCCCCAATAACTATTCTAACAGTCAATAAAATCCCTATCAACCAACAAAAACCTTTACAATATGTTCTTTGGTAGTTCTTATAAGAGAATGAGTAATTGTGGTAGTAGATGTACATTTAATTGATTCATTAAGACAGAGTGGAGGAAATGTTCGTGCCCACTCTGCTTAATGGCTTTGTGTTGAAATATTGGTACTCTTTACGATGGTCAAGAAGTCCTGTCAGGTTAACATTAACCTCAGATGTATTCTTTGAAGTTCTCTCTGACTGTATTGGTACTCTGTTTATCTTCTGAAATAAGTAATGTGACCTAAAGGTCTTCAGGTTTCTTCATACTTCCATAACTGCGGTCCTGACAGCTTTGGAAGCTTCTGTCAGTGTAATAACTTTTAAGGGCTCGAGGATGCATGGAGAATGTTGTCATAAGGTGTCCTTTCCTGAGAAAATACATTATGATATTATTACAACACTGATATAATTACTTGTTAGTGTGCTTAGTCTTCAAACTGCGCCTTTATCTTTTGAACACGGGATTAGAGCATCAAGTTTTCAATAACAGGTTTGAATCCCTTAATCCCACCTCTGATACACTTTGCTGCTGCTGTGATGGTCTCTCTGTGCTCTCAGTCACAGTGACTCTGACTGTGGAGACATAATGCATTTTACCATATGGATACCCTGCACAATAGAATAAATTTGTTACAAAATCCAAGGGAGTGGTGGAAGATTGTTGTGGAGGCCTGTTGCATGGTGGCAGAAATGGTGGATGCAGGTGAAACGGGTGAAAAACATTGTAGAACGGTGGAAGAATGACCTTATGAAGTTTTGGTGCAAAGAGGGTCACAAACTGTTGGATTATATGGACAAGTGATGATCAATGGTCAGGATTACCAGTGATGGAGGTTAGACGGAGGAAAATGAGTTTTAGTGTTAAGACAGTAAGGTTTCATTTCGGGTGATTTACAAAGAAAAGGGAGTAAAATGCATGAAGTCGGGGGCCTTTAATGGTGGGACCCGGTGGGCAAAGGAAGATAAAACGTGGACCGTTGGATCTCAGGAGGAGATCAACAGTGGGGATTAAATGATGAAGCTTTCGAGAGAAAAGGGGAAAGGTGGTATTAGCGGGAAAAATCGTTGGTGTCACACGGCTCAAGGGTGGTTTTGAAAATCTCCCAAAAAAATGTGATACATGTTGCTGCATGACATGTGGCAAAAAAAAACCGCCTATATCGAGCAATTTTGAACTGTTAATGTTCGGATGCCAGAAAAACGCGATATGCCTCCTAACCATTGGATGTGGAGCAATGAGATCTGATGGTGGGAAATGGAGCGCGATATGGGAAAGTTCACGGTTGGTTAGGTGGGGGGAAGGTCAAAGCGGATTAGATCCCAACCGTCAGATCTATAGAATAGACAGCCAATATTAGAAGAGGGAGCCGAAAGGCAAAGGGGTATGTGAACGGGCGGAAAGAATGAGGGCCATCAGATCTAAGGGAACGAACGGCAAGGATCAAATCACAATGGAGGAATGGCAGGGGGCCAAAGCTTCTGAGCTTTGAACTTGTGATTACACCAGGGCTGTTGGATTTGAATGGATGAACGGTTAGGATCCAATCGGGGCTCGCCAATCGGTGGGGGTCAAATGCAATGGGATTGGGCCTTGCGACGGTGCGATTATGTGAGAGCCATCGGATCTAACGGGAACATTGATGGTCCACATTCAGTCAGAAGAGTGAATGGAGAGAGGCAACGGACGTACAACAGAATTAGCGTTGACCGTCAGATCTTAAAATATCAACGGCTCATATCGAGCCCACGGTCGATAGAACAAACATTTCTCGCATCGGGAGTTTTCAACTTATAAAGGGAAATGCACACACAGAAAGCTCCGATTGTGATTAGCGCCTGAGGCTTTAGCGCTCGGTCTTGGGCATAGGTCGTATGTGGGGAAGTGGTTAGGGGCTTAGCCAAAAGGGGCTTAAGCCTGTAATGAAAAATAAGTGATTTTAAGCCAAAAAGAGGATTTTTAAGGCTTTAAAAGGGGTTTCGGTAGGCAGAAAAGGAGGTTTCTAAACCAGACAAAGGGCAATTGTGAGGTTTGAAGGGGAGTTAGGTTGATCTAAAGGGTTGATGAAGGGATTTTTAGAGGAACTTTGAAAGGGGAACAAGGATGAAAAATGAGGTTTTGTGAGGACAAAATGGGCAAATGGAGGCCACTTAAAGTAGTTTCTTCCACAAACAGTGAGGCTTTTTAGTGGAAACATCAGTGAAGATTGTTCAAAGGGAAAAAGACAGAAGGAGGCTTCAAGAATGATATGTTTTTAGAGGAAATGTATTTCTTGAAGGCTCAAAAACATTTTAGCCACCTATTTGCTTGTCAAAAAATTCATAGGTGGCTAACAGTGGCTCCACATGGGGATGTCATCTTCTTGAAGGTGTCAAGAATTCGGAAAATAATCTTTGGAGTAGGCTAGATGCCTGGTACTTGACACACCTTTTCCTCTCTTGGATCAGCTGCCACAACCATGAATACATTATATGAGTAGTAACATTCTCTCAAACATCTACTACCCATACTATTGTCCTAACATTTTTTATTTTGGGTGCATTTGGACTTGCAAACCCTTTACATCATCGATTTTTTACAAACAGGAAAATAAACCTATTCTATTTCTACCGTTATTTCTCCATGAGACTAGATTAGACAGTTGGCCTCATAGCTTCTCTACCTACACTAATATCTGCTAGCATTAACCTATCTAGCAGATTTCATTCTCTACATTCTACAACAGAAATTTAAAAACAGTCAAACCAGGATTAGACTTTCTGGCTTGCTGTGGATCCATGACATAAAGACAAAACTGCCCATGGACTAAACTTTACAGAAATTTAAAACAACTAACAAATTCTCACAGACTGAGCTTTATTGAGATTTTCCTACCTACCCTACTGTACTTGAAATATTTACAAGTCTAACTTATAAACACTCTCTTCCAATGCATCCAGTCAATCAGATGATCCCATGACTGGTCTTTTCTGCTCAATTCTTTGAGCATGCTGGATAGGAAGGGCCACTCCCATTCTCTTTGTTTTTTCACAACAACCTTTAAAATGTTTCTTGTTGTCTGCAACATGCTGCTCAAAATGACCTTTGATCCTTCTTCAAACGTTTGCAGGAAATGAACATAAGGATCATGAAATGATACCTGGTTGTGAATATTTGGAAAGCAGGCTTCAACCAGGATTTCCTCCTCTTCCACTGGATCAAGAACAAGACTCTCTTGAGAAAGAGAATCTCCCTCATCTTCTTCATTTTCTGAACTGGAGGACTCATAATATATGGTAGTGTTGTCCTCTTGTAGCTCTGATACATTCTAATCTGGTGAGATGAACTCTGTGAAAATATCACTGTATTTTTGAGCAGGGGTATGCTCCATTGCTTCCTCTTTTTCAAGAGAAGGATCCTTGATTTCAACCTGCTCAAAAAGTTCTTCCTTATTTTCCTCTTCACCCTGTGAGATAGAAGGCTGTTGATTTCCACTCAGATGCAAATTGTTACTGATGTCTTGTAATGAAGTGAAGAAAAGATCTAGAGATCCTTCACCCTCTTCTGCACTTTTAAAGCTTTCTTCATCAGTATCATAAATAGCCTACATGGGCTCATTACTTCCTTGAAGTTGATGGAACTCATCCTCCCACAAATCTACTAATGATGGCCCTGCAAGATCAACTTCTGTTTGGGGAACATCATCATCAGACAGATCAAACTTAGGAAAATCATGAATGTAAGTAATGCTACCAATCAGACATACTGGATTATCAGCAAGTCTTTCTTCCTTCTTATTTAAATGTGAGCTTTCCAACTCTGTACAATAAATCTCATTAGATGAATGGGCCAGAATGTCTGTTCTGCAATAAATTTTAGAGTCTGGTTGTCCATTGATGATCTGGTCTATTTCTTCTTCTGGGAAAGGGGAAGATGGTCTTGTGTTTCTTTGAGCAGAAGTGCAGCAACTCTCTGTTTCTTTTGAAGACTGGATTTGAGGTTGAGTGTCATCTTGGGCCTCAGCTATAAGGGACGAGGAGTCATTATTTGAGTTCTTAGGAATATCTTGAGGAGTGCCTTTTATTTCTGGATTGTTTTATTCCTCAACTGATTCATCCAGGTTCTTATGATACCTAGGATGCATGTGAAATTCTTGAATGGTTGTTAACAGATCTTCAGGATGCATATTAACCAAATCCTCATCAATATTTAACAAGTAATGTATGATATTCTGAGATTGATCACAACAATCACATGATAAGGATTGATAGTTTCCTTTATAATTCTTGTAAAATACTTGGTGCATGTCCTTTAAAGAAAACAAACTTTTGGGTTCTAACCATTCATACCAATTCCTAGCTTTTCCTTCTAATGTTACCATGAACATTTTCATAAGACAGTATTCATGCCATTCAACTTTTAACCTCCACACATGTATATGAAACTTAATGAGATGTAACAAGGGGTCCTTAACATTTTCACCCTGAAACGTAGGTAGGTTTTTTAACCAATCTACTTCAGGCATTTTGTGTGGGAATCCAGGGATATGATACCTACTCATTGGGGCATATCTTCGATGTATATGTGGAAGCATGTTTGCAAATCAGAAAAGAGGTCACTGTGTCTGGTCAACCAGTTTAGAGTCTTCTACCAGTGGAGTCATTTGGTCTTTTAGGAGTTATGGAGTGCAGAGTCACCAGGTGGATGAATTTGAAAGTTTGAAGCAGGATGCTATCCACCATCAGCAATTGAATACCAATATAACCAGAGATTTTAGGTATTCTGAGTGCCTAAGGGTGTCTAAGATAAAATGCACTCACTTCCCCAACGGAGTCACCATTATGTTTGGGTTCCTGTCTTTTGGCCAGATTGGCAAGACCAAAACACAAGACAACGTCAAACCACTTTGGGATGCTAGGATCTAGCCCTCCTGGATCCAAAGAGGGATCTCTCTACAAATACAAATAATGATATATCTTTGAAGCTCAAAATGAGGTATTAGGCTAGGTATGAAGCACAAGGAGGGTTTTAAATGGTTTGGTTGTTGTGTTGGAGATCATTAACTGAGAAGGTTATGGAATGAAAGGAACACATCAGCAGGATGTTTCGACAAAAGAAGATAGGTCAAGAAAGTGTCAATCAAATGGGATATGGAGTCATGAAAGGGGATTACTTGCATAAAAACTATCCAAGGCTTTTATAGGGAAATTCATCTATACTAAAGGATATTTTAGATAGATGATGAAATGAAACATTAAGGAGTGAAGGTAAAAGAAAGAAAGAAACCCAATTGCAGTCAAGAGATCAGGTCAGATATCATTTAAATCCAAACCTTCTTTGACATACTCAAAAGCAACTCTCAATGAAGACACAAAGGGTAGCTTAAGATTAGGTCAGAGGTCATTCAAATCCAGGCATGCTTTCAGCATACTCTAAAGGGAAAAACAGTTAAGATTTAACACAGAGCAAGGCCTAAGATCAGAGAAGGACTTTTAACCTTCAATGCTTTTGACACTAGCTGAAAGGGATCTCAGAAAGGCCAACTGTTGAAAAGGACCCCAGTGGACAGGTCTAACTCTAAATCCCCAGTATCCCAATTCTTCCAGCTTAAACCCAACAAGAACATCTAAGAAACAAACTCCAAATTCATACATCAATAAGCGTGGCTAGACCAACATCTTTGACCGGTTAAATTATATGAATTTTCTCCTAGATACACAATCAGTAGAAAACATCAAAGATAAGAAGAGCAGGAAAGCATTAGGGTACCATGCAGGGGTATATCCTGAGCCAGATTACTGATTCTTATCAGAGAATAGTGGACAATATGATTAAACATGAAATAAGTAAGGAAAACATCACCCGTAATATAGACCAGGATCCTATGAAATTTTCTTGTTCAATTGATGTGAAAAACCAGTCACATACTCTAAGCTCAATGGATGTTACAGTCCAAACTTTCTCCCCCTAGACTACTAAATTACAGACTACTTAGCTACTTCCCCCAATAACTGTTCTAACAGTAGATAAAATCTCTATCAACCAACAACAACCTTTACAATTGTTCTTCAGGAGTTCTTATAGGAGAATGAGTAACTGTGGTAGTAGATGTACATTTAATTAATTCATTAAGACAAAGTGGAGGAAATGTTCATGCCCACTCTGCTTAATGGCTCTGTGTTGACATATTGGTACTCTTTAGGCTAGCCAAGAAGTCCTGTCAGGTTAACATTAACCTCAAATGTATTCTTTGAAGTTCTCTCTGACTGTATTGGTACTCTGTTTATCTTCTGAAATAAGTAATGTGACCTGAAGGTCTTTAGGTTTCTCCATACTTCCATAAATGCGGTCCTACCAGCTTTAGAAGCTTCTGTCAGTGTAATAACATTTAAGGGCTCGAGGAGGCATGGAGAACGCTGTCGGAAGGTGTCCTTTCCTAAGAAAATACATTCTGCTGTTATTAAAACACTGATATAACTTGTTAGTGTGCTTAGTCTACAAACTGCGCCTTTATCCTTTGAACACGGGATTAGAGCATCAAGTCTTCAATAACAGGTTCGAATCCCTTAATCCCACCTCTGATACACTTTTCTACTGCTGTGATGGTCTCTCTGCGCTCTTAGTCACAGTGACAGTGACTATGGAGACAGAATGCGTTTTACCATCTGGAAATTCACACACAGAAAGCTCCGATTGTGATTAGCACCTAGGGCTTTAGCACCTAGTCTTAGGTGCGGGTCATATGTGGGGAAGTGGTTAGGGGCTTAGCCGAAAGGGGCTTAAGCCTGTAATGAAAAATAAGAGTTTTTAAGCCAAAAAGATGAATTTTAAGGCTTTAAAAGGGGTTTCAGTAGGCAGAAAAGGAGGTTTCTAAACCAGACAAAGGGCAATTGTGAGGTTTAAAGGGGAGTTAGGTTGATCTAAAGGGTTGATGAAGGGATTTTTAGCGGAACTTTGCAAGGGGAACAAGGATGAAAAATGAGGTTTTGTGAGGACAAAATGGGCAAATGGAGGCCTCTTAAAGCAGTTTCTTCCACAAACAGTGAGACTTTTTCGTGGAAACAACAGTGAATATTGTTTAAAGGGAAAAAGACACAAGGAGGCTTCAAGAATGATATGTTTTCAGAGGAAATGTATTTCTTGAAGGCTCAAAAACATTTTAGCCACCTGTTTGCTTGTCAAAAATTTCATAGGTGAATAACAGTGGCTCCACATGGGGATGGCATCTTCTTGAAGGTGTCAAGAATTCAGAAAATAATCTTTGGAGTAGGCTAGATGCCTTGTACTTGACACACCTTTTCCTTTCTTGGATCAGCTACCACAATCATGAAGACATTATATCAGTACTAGCATTCTCTCAAACATCTACCTACCCATACTATTGTCCTAACATTTTTTCTTTTGGGTGCATTTGGACTTGCAGACCCTTTACATCATAAATTTTTTACAAACAGGAAAATAAACCTATTCTATTTCTACCCTTATTTCTCCATGAGACCAAATTAGACAGTTGGCCTCATAGCTTCTCTACCTACACTAATATCTGCTAGGATTAAACTATCTAGCAGATTTCATTCTCTACATTCTACAACAAAAATTTAAAAATAGTCAAACCAGGATTAGACTTTCTGGCTTGCTGTGGATCTATGACATAAAGATAAAACTGCCCATGGACTGAACTTTGCAGAAATTTGAAACAACTAACTAATTCTCACAGACTGAGCTTTATTGATATTTTCCTACCTACCCTACTCTACTTGAAATATTTACAAGTCTAGCTTATAAACACTCTCTTCCAATGCATCTAGTCAATTAGATGATCCCATGACTGGTCTTTTCTGCTCAATTCTTTGAGCATGCTGGATAGGTAGGGCCACTCCCATTCTCTTTGTTTTTTAACAACATCCTTCAAAATGTTTCTTGTTGTCTGCAACATGCTGCTCAAAATGACCTTTGATCCTTCTTCAAGTGTTTGCAAGAAATGAACATAAGGATCATGAAATGATACCTGGTTATGAATATTTAGCAAGCAAGCTTCAACGAGGATTTCTTCCTCTTCTAATGGATCAAGAACAATACTCTATTGAGAAAGATAATCTCCCTCGTCTTCTTCATTTTCTGAACTAGAGGACTCATCATATATGGCAGTGTTGTCCTCTTATAGCTCTGAGACATTCTAATATGGTGAGCTGAACTCTGTGAAAATATCACTATATTCTTGAGCAGTGGTATGCTCCATTGCTTCCTCTTTTTCAAGAGAAGGATCCTTGATTTCAACCTGCTCAAAAATTTCTTCCTTATTTTCCTCTTCACCCTGTGAGATAGAAGGTTGTTGATTTCCACTTAGACGCAAATTGTTACTAATGTCTTGTAATGAAGTGAAGCAAAGATCTAGAGATCCTTCACCCTCTTTTTCACTTTTAAAGCTTTCTTCATCAGTATCGTAAATAGCCTACATGGGCTCATTACTTGCTTGAAGTTTATGGAACTGATCCTCCAACAAATCTACTAATGATGGCCCTACAAGATCAACTTCTGTTTGGGGAACATCATCATCATATAGATCAAACTTAGGAAAATCATGAATGTAAGTAATGCTACCAATCAGACATACTGGATTATCAGCAAGTATTTCTTCCTTCTTATTTACATGTGAGCTTTCCAACTCTGTACAATAAATCTCATCAGATGAATGGGCCAGAATGTCTATTCTGGAAAAAATTTCAGAGGCTGGTTGTCCATTGATGATCTGATCTATTTCTTCTTCTGTCAAAGGGGAATATGGTCTTGTGTTTCTTTGAGCAGAAATGCAGCAGCTCTCTGTTTCTTTTGAAGACTAGATTTGAGGTTGAATGTCATCTTTGGCCTTAGCTATAAGGGACGATGAGTCATTATTTGAGTTTTCAGGAATATCTTGAGGAGTTCCCTTGATTTCTGGATTGTTTTCTTCCTCAACTGATTCATCCAGGTTCTTGTGATACCTAGGATGCATGTGAAATTCTTGAATGGCTGTTAACAGATCTTCAGGATGCATATTAACCAAATCCTCATAAATATCTAACAGGTACTGTATGATATTCTGAGATTGATCACAACAATCCCATGATAAGGATTGAGAGTTTCCTCTATAATTCTTGTAAAATACTTGGTGCATTTCCTTTAAAGAAAACAAACTTTTGGGTTCTAACCATTCATACCAATTCCTAGCTTTTCCTTCTAATGTTTCCATGAACATTTTCATAAGACAGTCTTCGTTCCATTAAAATTTGAACCTCCTCACATGTATATTAAACTTAATGAGATGTAACAAGGGGTCCTCAACATTTTCAACCTGAAAGGTAGGTAGTTTTTCTAACCAATCTACTTCAGGCATTTTGTGTGGGAATCCAGGCATATGATCCCTACTCATTGGGGCATATCTTCGCTTATATGTGGAAGCATGTTTGCAAATCAGAAAAGAGGTCACTGTGTTTGGTCAACGAGTTTAGAGTCTTCTACCAGTGGAGTCATTTGGTCTTTCAGGAGTTATGGAGTGTGGAGTCGCCAGGTGGATGAATTTGAAAGTTTGAAGCAAGATGTTGTCCACCATAAGCAATTGAATACCAATATAACCAGATATTTTGGGTCTTCTAAGTGCCTAAGGGTGTATAAGATAAAATGCACTCACTTCTCCAGCAGAGTCGCCATTATGTTGGGGTTCCTGTGTTTTGGCCAGATTGGCAAGACCAAAAGACAAGACAACATCAAACCACTTTGGGATCCTAGGATCTAGCCCTCCTGGATCCGGAGAGGGATCTCTCTATAAATACAAAGAATGATATATCTTTGAAGCTAAAAATCAGGTATTAGGCTAGGTATGAAGCAGAAGGGGGGTTTTAAATGGTTTGGTTTTTGGGTTGGAGATCATTAACTGAGAAGGTTATGGGATGAAAGGAACACAGCAGCAGGATGTTTCGGCAAAAGAAGGTAGGTCAAGAAAGTGTCAATCCATTGGGCTATGGAGTCATGAAAGGGGATTACTTTCATAACAAATATCCAAGGCTTTCATAGGGCAAGTCATATATACTAAAGGATCTTTTAGATAGATGGTGAAATGGAACATTAAGGAGTGAAGGTGAAAGAAAGAAAGAAACCCAATTGCAGTCGGGAGATCAGGTCAGATATAATTTAAATCCAGACCTGCTTTGACATACTCAGAGGCAACTCTCAATGAAGACACAAAGGGTAGCTTAAGATCAGGTTAGAGGTCATTTAACTCGAGGCCTACTTTCAGCATACTCTAAAGGGAAAAATAGTAAGATTTAACACAGAGCAAGGCGTAAGATCAGAGAAGGACTTTTAACCTCAATGATTTTTACACTAGCTCAAAGGGATCTCAGAAAGGAAAACTGTTGAAAAGGACCCCAGTGGACAGAGCTAACTCTAAATCCCTGGTGTCCCAATTCTTCCAGCTTAAACCCAATAAGAACATTTAAGTAGCAAACTCCAAATTCATACATCAGTAAGCACGGGCTAGACCAACATATTTGACTAGTTAAATTATATGAATTTGCTCCTAGATACACAATCAGAAAAAAACATCAAAGATAAGAAGAGCAAGAAAGCATTAGGGTACCATGCAGGGGTATATCCTAAGCCAGATTACTGATTCTTATTAGAGAATAGTGGACAATATGATTAAACATGAAATAAGGAAAACATCACTCGTAATATAGACCAGGATCCTGTGAAATTTACTTGTTCAATTAATGTGCAAAACCAGTCACATACTCTGAGCTCAGTCGCTGTTATAGTCCAAACTTTATCCTCCCAGCCTACTAAATTATAGACTACTTAGCTACTTCCCCCAATAAATATTCTAACAGTCGATAAAATCCCTATCAACCAACAACAACCTTTATAATATGTTCTTCGGGAGTTCTTATAGGAGAATGAGTAATTGTGGTAGTAGATGTACATTTAATTGATTCATTAAGACACATTGGAGGAAATGTTCGTGCCCACTCTGCTTAATGGCTCTGTGTTGACATATTGGTACCCTTTAGGCTGGTCAAGAAGTCCTGTCAGGTTAACATTAACCCCAGATGTATTCTTTGAAGTTCTCTCTGACTGTATTGGTACTCTGTTTATCTTCTGAAATAAGTAATGTGGCTTGAAGGTCTTCAGGTTTCTCCATACTTCCATAACTGCGGTCCTGACAGCTTTAGAAGCTTCTATCAGTGTAATAACTTTTAAGGGCTCGAGGAGGCATGGAGAACGATGTCGGAAGGTGTCCTTTCCTGAGAAAATATGTTCTGTTGTTATTAAAACACTGATATCACTTGTTAGTGTGCTTAGTCTTCAAACTGCGCATTTATCCTTTGAACACGGGAGTATAGAATCAAGTCTTAAATAACAGGTTCAAATCCCTTAATCCCACCTCTGATACACTTTGCCCCTGCTGTGATGGTCTCTCTGTGCTCTCAGTCACAGTGACTGTGACTGTGGAGACAGAATGTGTTTTACCATCTGGACACCTTGCACAATACAATAAACTGGTTACAAAATCCAAGCGAGTGGTGGAAAATTGTTGTGGAGGCATGTGGCATGGTGGTGGAAACGGTGGATGCAAGTGAAACGGGTGAAAAAAATTTCAAAATGGTGGAAGAATGACCTAATGAAGTTTTGGTGCAAAGAGGGTTGCGGACCGTTGGATTAGATGGACAGGTGATGATCAACTGTCAGGATTACTGGTGCAAGAGGTTAGACGGAGGAAAATGTGTTTTAGTGTTAAGACACTAAGGTTTCATTTCGGGTGATTTACAAAGAAAAAGGAGTAAAATGCATGAAGTCGGGGGCCTTTAATGGTGGGACCCGACAGGCAGAGGTTGATAAAACGTGGACCGTTGGATCTCAGGAGGAGATCAATGGTGGGGATTAAATGATGAAGCTTTCAAGAGCAAAGGGGAAAGGTGGTATTAGCAGTAAAAATCGCTGGTGTCACGCGGCTCAGAGGTGGTTTTGAAAATCTCCTGAAAAAACGTGATGCATGTCGCTGCATGACAAATGGAAAAACAAAACTGCCTATATCACACGATTTTGAACTGTTAATGTTCAGACGCTAGAAAAACGTGATATGCCTTCCTGTTGGGGTTCCCATGTTTTGGCCAGATCGGCAAGACCAAAAGATGAGACAACATCATAACCACTTTCAGACCTTAGGATCTAGCCCTCCTAGGTCCAGAGAGGGATCTCTCTATATTTTCCAAAGCATATGTCTTTGAAGCTCTAAGTTATGATTTTAGGCTAGTTGTAGGCTTAGGGTTGTTGGTTTGATTGTTTGTGTTTGGTTGGAGAGAATCAGGAAAATAAGGACCAATATAAGACAAAGATGAGCGAAGAGAGAGCTTAGGCAGAGATAGATAACTCAGAGAACATCAAAGCCATTGGGCTATGGAGTCAAGAAAGGATTTATTTGTGTTCAATGTGCAAGCTTTCAGTTGGGCTAGTCATCTAGAGCATTTGGATCTTAAAGGAGATATTTGGAATGGGACATCAAGGACAACAAATGAAGAGGAGAACCAACCAACTCTGTCTATAGATTAGACCAGAGGTCATTTAACTCCAGGCCTGCTTGGACAGAATTAGAGGCAAAACAAGGGATCTTAGAAAGGTTAACTGGTTGCGCACGGATCCTAGTGGACAGGGCTAACACTAATCCTCAGTGTTCCCAAACCTTCCACCTAAATCCTACCAAGAACATCTGAACACGGATTTCATCAACTCATACATCAGAGAGCAGGCAATAACATCCACTACACTGGTTAAATCAATCGAAATCAATATTCAGATACACATATAAGCAGAAAACATTGAGGCAGGGAGAGCAGGAAATATAAGGCACCTATCAAGGGTGAATCCTATATTATACTTATGTTGCCTACCAGCAGAAATGAAATGAAATGTAGCATGCAATGAGAGAAAGTCAATCACAAATACAAAGAAAGAGGAAACATCACCAGCTGCTTTAGATCAGGATCCAAATAAACATGCTTGTCATATTAAAAACAACACCAATCAAGTACATCATAGCCCATAGCTTGAACATTCAGTCTGAATACATCTGGTCTCAGTCTATCTTACAATTTTACACAGAGAACTTATCTCAAGAGGAATAATGCTTGCGTTTCATTGATATCTCATCAACAACCATTACAATGTTTCCTTTTGTGCTTTATAGCAGATGGTGGATAGAAAATCGACTGAGAAGGTAGGTGAAAATTAAATGTATCATTAAACACAGAGTAGAGAAATAGGGTCGAGGCCCATTCTATTTGAATATTGAGTATTTAATGTCTGTCACCTCTATATGTAGGGATGATCTTCTTCAGATTTTCCTTTACTCCAGACATGACTTTGCTGCATTCTGGCGGCCATACCTTGTTATACTTGTGGAGAATAAACAAATGGTAAATAACTGTTGAAAGGTCTGCTTCATAAATGTTCTGATTTCTTTGAGCTGCTGTTAGGGTAGAAATTCCTTCAGGGACATTCTTTTACTGTGGAGAGGACCTTTTGGATGGATACTCGGGGTCTTCAAACTGCTGCTGTGCATTCTAAACCTGTGGTTAAGGCTTAAGATCTTCGTTAGCTGGCATTAATCACCCTTTCCTCTGTACTAGAATGCTTCGCTGCTTCAATTCCATCTCTGATAGGTTAGCTAGGGCTTTAATGTCGTAGAAAGGTTCCTAGTGTCTGAAATCTGCCTTTTACTTAATGCAAATCCAGCCGGTCACTTTCTTTGACTATCTCACAGTAGTACTGGTTCTTGGATTTAATTCTGTCTGCACAACTTGTCACGTAGAACCATGGCGGTCTTCTACTTTTGGAAACCCTGCAAGAACACGAAAACTGTGAAGAAATCCATGGATGAGGGTGGCGGGTGATGTGGATGGATGAAACGGACGTGCAGGCGGGGACATGGCGAAAAAACGCAGTGAAGCGATGAAATATGGGAGGTGGATGCGCAGCGAAAACAATTTTCATAGGAAAACCACGTAAAAATGACTTTGGAAACAAATATATGCAGTGAGACATGCGGGCGTACGACAAGGACACGTGGAGGTGACGTAGCGTGACTGGGGGATAGAAGAAAAGTCAACAGTGGAGGACAAATCTGGGCCGTCAATCCCAAAGGGAATCAACAGCGGAAAACACATCAGGGTGGACAGACAGCGGGCCAAGGGTACAGTGGGGATGGCTTATCCCGTGCGCAGTTTCGATGAATGACAACCCTTGGATAGGCTTCACCAGATCTGACGGCTCATAAAAATTCCGCTGGGCGTTCTGTCCCGAATATTAATGCGCGAAATGGGGGTGGTTTTGCCCTGGTACAGATGCCATGCGTCATTCCCTGAGTGGAATTGTTGGCTCTTCGGGGAAAACCGCCTATTGCAGATGGGTGGTGCGGAAAAAACCAGTGGATTTGGGGTAGTGCGCAGGGACAGGAGTGGGGACCACTGATCAGAAGGGCTCCACGCTGTCAGATCATACATTAATTTGGATGGCGGAGATCTGAACAGCGCAGGGTTAACTTAGCAGCAAGCTGGCGGTGATCAACGGAGTACGGGAGGTCGAACCGCTCGACGGTTAACACGGAGGGTACCCCCCGTAGCTGACCAGTTGATCGGGCATTGACCGCAAATCAACGGTCGGTAATGACTACGGGGCCTCACCTCATTTGATGCGTACGGGAAAATGGCGGCCCCCGTAACCACCATTTTTGTGGTGGCTCCGCCTATGCACCACCACATGTCGCCAGTGCGCCACCAATTCACCACTGCAGCAGGAAAATTCACCAATTCCTGCTCTTTAATGCACATCCAGTCTTCATTTTCCCGAGTCATTTTTCATAAATCCCGCTACTGCAAATGATCCTCTCTGATTTCCCTGTCCTTGCATCAGAGGCTGCACATTATGTCGGTCTTTTTATCATTTTCAAACCTGCAAAACACGAAAATTGTGAGTAAAACCATGGATGGGGTGGCAGATGAGGTGGAGGAGGTGAATGAAAGGAAGAAAGGGACTTTGACAAAGGGAGAAAAAAAAGGGGGAAAGTGGTATTTGCAGGGATATGAGGGGTAATATAGGCCCTTGAAGAATGGATCATCAGAGAGGATTAGAATTGGGCACAGCACACAGAGACTCCAAGGGGGATGGATTTTCAGGGGAAAGGCATTCCTTGGAGGCTCCAGAACAATCTAGCCCCCAGCTTGCTTATCAAGAATTTCATAGGGGGGCTAACAGTGGCTCGACATGGGGATGGCTTCTCCTTGGAGGAGTCAAGAAACCAGATATGATCTTTGGAGTAGGCAAGATGCCTGTTATCATAAGCCATCTTTCTTTGTTGATTTTCAGCTGCCACAAACATGATGTATCAGCAGAAACATTTTCCCAACCAAACTACCTACCCAACTGTAGTCCTAACTGTTCCCTTTGGGTGCATTTGAGCTTGTAGACCCTTTACATTTTATTTTGAAAAAAAACAAACCTATTCTAAATCTATCCTTATTGCTCCATGAGGCCAGATTAGACTGTTGGCCTCATACAATTCTCTACCTAATCTACTACCTGTTGGGATTAAAATGTCCAACAGGTTTCTTCACCTACATTCTAAGACAGGAAATTTAAACATAGCCAAGCCAGGATTAGACTTTCTGACTTGCTGGACAGAAACTTGTAGAAGACAAAACTGTGAAGGCATGGAATTCTGCAACTTTGAAACATTCTTCTTTCTTTCTTGTGACTCAGGTTTTGAGCATATTTGAGTCACCTCTTTTCTTTGCGTCAGCTCTGGTTTTGGGCATATTAGAGCTGGTTCTTCTTTCGCTGCTAATCCAGATTTTGAGCTTATTAGGACCAGCTATTCTGCTTCCTTTGGCTCGGATTTTGATCAGGTTTGAGCCATGCTTTTTACTTCAGAGGTTCATGTTTTGAGCATGTCTGAACCTCTCTTTTCATTCTGTTTTTTGGAACATTTTCTCTTTTTCTGAAAATGAAAACTTGCAATGGTATGTACAATGGAGATGAAACTGGAAATGGAAAATCAATAGAAGTAATGTTTGAGCATCCTGCCATTGACAGGACCCCCAAACAATTATGTGCCATCAAGTTCTTGCAGAAAAAATACATTAGGACCCACAGTGGCCTGGATTATGTATGGACCCTGCCATAGGCTGTCAAATTTGCCATGTTTACCTTTGTCCTCTCTTCTTGAATCCCATTTCAGAACTTTATCACCAACTCTGAAATCTGAAGCTTTGGTTCTTTTGTCAAATTGTCTCTTTATGCCTTCCTATACTCTGACAGCTCTGCTATAAACCTGCTCTCTTGTTTGCTGCAGATGGATAGTTTCATTGATTCTCCTTACCATACTGTTTTCCTCTGATTGGATCTCCTGGACAAGTTTGATCACTGGAACTCCAAGACTAGTAGGAAAAACTGCTTTTGTACCATAAACAAGTTGGAATGGTGACATGCCAATGGATTTCTTTGTGGTGAGCCTATCAGCCCATAAGGCATGTACCAACTTGTTGTGCCAAGATTTCTTGTTCTCCTCTAGTAGCTTTTTGATGATTGTCACTAAGCTCTTATTTGATGATTCAGCCAAGCCATTACCTTGAGGGTAATAGGCAGTTGAATGTCCAAGTGCTATTTCGTACCTGTGACAGAAATCAACCATTCTTTTGGATCCGAAAGTAGCAGCATTGTCAGTGATTATTTTCCTTGGACAGCCAAAACGTGATAAGATGAAGTCTTCTAGGAACCTAATGATGACAGATTCAGTGGCATTCCTAGTGGGTATAGCTTCTATCCATTTATTGACGTAATCTGTAGCAGTCAGGATCCATTTATGTTGTCCAAAAGAGGCAGGATGAATTTCTCCTATAAAGTCTAGGCCCCATTGCATGAAAGGGCCTTCTATGGTAATCGGTTGCAGAGGGAGGGGAAGGATCTTTCTTTTGCCCTCAAAGATTTGGCATTTGTGGCAGGTAAGAATCATTTTATGGACATCACTAAAGAGTGTAGGCCAATAGTAACCAGCCCTGAGTATATTATTTGCAGTGGCTTTCCAACTCAGGTGGCCTCCACATTCCCCGGCATGAAACTCCTGTTTAACATTTTAAGCTTCAGTTTCAGACAAACATTTCAGAAAAAGACCATTTGGATTTTTCCAATATAGACTTTCATTCATAATGCAGTAATTTCGAGCTTTGAGTTTTATGAATCTGGCCTTTGTCTTAGACAGTTCTGGGGGGGCATTGAGGTTTGTGAGCACGTAAAGGATATCAGTATACCAAGGAGAGTTCTGAAACTGCTCCTCAACAGTTGGATGGGGCAATCCTTCCTGTTCATCTAGGGCATTTATCATGTTAATGTCCAGGGCCTGCAAGTTTGATTCAGCCATTAATTGGGCCAGGTCATGACCTTTGATCAGCTTAGTGGGTTTTATTTCAAGGTCGTATTCCAAGATTGTAGCAATCCATTTGCCCCTTTTCCCATCAGGGTCTTGCGACAAGATATCTTTGACCACTATTTTTGGCACGAAAGCAATGGTGTGAGAATGCAGAATGTACACCCTAAAGTCTTTTAAGGCCTTAATCAGAGCATAGGCCTGCTTTTCCATGATGTTGTACTTTAAGGGTGCATCTCTTAAGGCTTTAATGAAGAAAGCTATAGGCTGTTCATTACCTTCTGAATTTTTCTGCAGCAAAACTGCAGCTATTGTGTGTTCGGAAGCAAATGAAAAGATCAGAAAATATTTTGAGAATTCAGGGCTGATAAGGACAGGGGCCTGAGTGAGTGCAAGTTTTTCTGACTCAAAAGATTTTTTGGCTTCAACAGTCCACTTAATTCCTACATCTTTCTTTAGCATTTCAGTCATTTTTCTAAGATGCTCTGCCAGATTAGGAATGAATCTCCTGAGGAAATTGATCTTCCCTATAAAGGACTGCAACTACTTGATGTTTCTTGGATGTGTAATTTGAAGTATTCCCTCAACTCGCTGTGGGTCTATCCTGATCCCTTTCTCAGATATAATGTGGCCCAAAAGTTTACTTTCTTGCAGCCCAAAGACAAATTTCTTAGTATTTAAGGACAGACCGTACCTTCTACATTTTTCAAAGACTTTCCTCAGATGTTTCAAGTGTTCTTCTTTAGTTTTAGAAAAGACAGTCAAGTCATCCAAGTAGATAACTATAAAGTGTCCAATCTCATCTGAGAAAGCAATATCAATTTCTCTCTGGAAGGTAGCTCCAGCATTCATCAATCCAAAGGGCATTTTCACATACATGAAGGTGCCCCATGGAGTGGTAAAAGCTGTTTTGAGTTGATCTTCTGGGAGTACCAGAACTTGGTTGTATCCTGAAAAACCATCAAGTAGGGAGATTCTTTTAGAGCCTACTACCTTCTGAAGGATATGTTCCATTCTAGGCAAAGGGTAGTTGTCTTTCAAGGAGGCTCTGTTGAGGTTTCTGAAGTCTATGCATAGCCTGATCTCCCCTATTTTCTTCCTTACAGCCACTAAGTTTGAAACCCAATCAGAAAACCTTATAGGGACTATTATGCCTGCTTCATACATCTTTTTAATTTCCTTCTCTACTGCAGGCAACTGTTTTGGATTAATCCTATGGAGTTTTTGTCTGAAAGGCTTCTGATTTTCCTTTAGTGGTATCTTGTGTTGTATGATGTTGGTGTCATAGGCTTTTAAATCTTCGTAGCTCCATGCAAACACATCAATGAATTCCTTAAATAGTTCAATGTATTTCTTCTTCATGTCTGCAGGTATAGACTTAGCCAATTTTATCATTTTGAGTCTGTCTTTAGTGCCTATGTTGCATTCTTCTATATATGATTTTGCATGTTCTATGGTGGGCTTCTTTGCTACATCATCGAAATCAAAGAGGTCCTCTAAGGGTGCCAGGCCTCTGGGTATATTATTGTCATTGGCCTGCAGCACTTCGACCTCTTCATTTTCTGCATTTTCGCTATTTTCGTTAAAATTTCCAGTTTGATCAAAAAAAGAATTTATTGCTATGTTACAGGGTGTTTCTTGCTCATCTGAGGAATCTTCATCTAGGCAGAAGCTATCAGATTTGGAGTCTGAATCAGAAAATTAAAACTCATTTCTGCCTATCAGGAAATCCTCAATCTGTTTGTCTCCTTCGAAAACTTACCAGTATTTTTCATTGTCTGGCACCGCAGGTCTTAATTTGGTCTGGATGATGATTTGTTGGTCATTGGGGGCCTTAGGATACGAACTAGCTAGGCAAGATAATCCATTAGCAACAGCGTTTTGACCCCTAGGAATGAACACTAATTTATATTCAACGAATGTTTTCAACAGATTTAGAGTGTCATTCCTATATGCTCTTAGTATGGGATGTTTTGCTGAATACTCACCATTCACCTGTTTTATAACTAACTCTAAGTCTCCTTGTACAGCTATCCTACGGGCTCCTAATTTCTTCAATAGATTCAAGCCCAAAATGAGAGCCTCATATTCTGCAATGTTATTTGTACATTTGAAATGCAGATTGACAGCATGACTCTCCGTGTGGTTACTCTCTGTGTTACGTATCCATACCCCTGCTCCAGCATTTTGCCTAGTACAGGACCCATCGAAATTCATTTCCCACAGTGGTTCTTTATTTAATTTGTTTTCATCCCCTCCCCTACATCTGGATTCGCCATTATGTTGAGTATTAAGGTCTGTACTAGGAGAGGGGTTATTTTGTTTTTCATGTAGGGTATCAGTTCGAACAGGGTGACTGATCAGCTGACTGTGTTTTGATTTTGTTTCTGGTTCACTCAGAGTTACGTTTTCTGCATTTTGCCCATGGTCTCCTTCATCGTATTCTTCTAGAGTAGCCATTATGTTGAAATCCATGGGCTCTATGTTTGTATCTCCATTTTCTGATCTTGGCTCTTTTAAGGGTTGGTCATTGTAGAGAATGAAAGAGTCCAGATCTGTATGTACAGAGTATAGTGGTGATTTTTCAGGTTTCTCGGGGCTACTGACTAAGAATTTCATTTGAGACTCTCTATGCAGTCTTCTAAGTTGGCCAAATATAGGGATAGTGGCATATGAACCATCCATCTGCATTGTCCCTTATAGTTTGGCTCCCCATGATCTTGATAATAGCATGCCATACTTAGGTGGCACATCTGCCACCACAACATCCATGACCATACATTTAGCAGGAATCTGGGTTAAACTCACACATAAATCTTTGAAGAGGCCTAGGAATTTTACTCTGCTAGAGTCAAATGAATATAAGTCTTTGTAGGGTCTGGTGATTTCTAGGCCTAGCCTCTCCATCACTACCTTGGGCATTAAGTTGTGAGACGCTCCAGAATCATGCATTGCATTGTGCAAGATCTTGTCATGAATGTTGAGACTGATATAAGAAGGCGGAACTACCCCTTCCTGAAGCTTTCCCTCAATCTTTGGACCAAACAGTAGGGCGGATTGATCATCACTCAGATTTACAGTGTCACTATTTACACTCAGACTTAATGCTTTCAAAATCTGGACTTTATATATATCCTGAGTGGGCAACTCAGATAATGGTACAGAGATTTTAATTTTCACAATCTCACTCTCTAAATTGAAAGTGGACTGGGTATTTGGAATGTTCAACTCTGTCTTATTTGTTACTACCTTAGTAGCTGAATCAGTTTGTGATTTTTCACTATGTACAGGGTTGGGAAATGTTGTATCAGGAGCACTAACTGTGGTGCTAGTACTGCTAGTTGGTTGACCTTGTTTTTCAGTGTTTTGGTTGTCTTTTTCTTTGTCTTTTCTAGAACCTTCAGCTGCTGATTTGGAATTCTCAGCAGTTGCTTTAGAAGTTTTGTCAGGATTTTTCTTGATTGTAATCTTAGGAGTCTTGGATTTGGGAGTATCTTGGTTTTTCTTGCTCCTAAGTTCATATTGTTCCCTGACTTGCAACATGGCATTTTCAAATCCTAATCTATAATCCTCATACTCAAACCACTCCTCATCACAACCAGTGGTGGAGGGCTGGTCTTCTTCTGAATCATAATTTAGGATTGAGTCTTCCGTTTCAAACATGTATATTGCATTCCCTTAAGACTCTTCTATGATTCCCTCATCCTCATCTAGAAATTTTTGGAAAGGGGGAATAACTTGTTGATCTGATTCTTTCTATCTGTTGGGAGTGACATTGTTGTTTCTTCTAAAGTTCTGGTTCTGGTTTTGATTTCTGTTTTGGTTACTAACTGTGACAACCATTCTCTCCATCATTTTTTGTAGCTTATCCACATTTTTAGATAATCTATCATAGTTTGGATCAGAGGTGGAAGCTACGTTGTCATCCCTATATCTTACCCTCTTCTCAGCTCTCAGTCTTGTTCTCTTTTCAATCAGGTTTTCCTCTATGTTAACTGCTCCTTTTTGCATGTCCTCTAGTGTGGCATATTCTTTAACTCTAAGCTCATAGGCCATGTCAGCATCAAAGCCTTCGGGATATTTTTCTAGGGCCATGCCTTGTGGAGGTTTCATATGTGGGGGGGGGGGGGAGCATTATAAATGCTATTGAATCTTGTTGTGTAATCATGTACACTCTCTCTCGGATTCCTCTTAAGGCTCAGGTATTCTGCTAGGAGCTGGCGAGGGTTTTCCCTAGTCTCCCATTTGTTTATGAATGTATGATATAGAGTAGGAAGGTCTTGGATGCTATTAGGAGGAAGATTTTTAAACCATTTCTTTACATCACCCCCCAGGCTCTGAGCAAAGATTCTCATTTTGACTGTTTCATCATCAATTTCCATATAGTCAAAAGAGTCTTCCATTTTATCTACATGTGCCTGAGCTGTGATGGATTCTTTGGCAGTGAAGTGAGGGATTTTTGATTGATAGTCATTTGGTAGGGGGATAAGAGGCTGAGGTAGAACTAAAGGTGCATACCAAGCTTCCATTGTGATGTTCTGATGAGGTAAAAGATTAACCTGAGCAGCTGGTATATGGATGACAGGGATATTAAGACCAACAGAGGCTTATTGAGCAGATCTAGGGTGAGACAACCCCGAGTTTTGGAAAAAGTGTATATCAAGTGGTGTAGATGGAGGGGTTTCTCTATCCCTAGGGTCTGGCTGGTCTGAAACACTGAATGACCTAGTTCTAGGTAATCTGTTTTGAAGCTCTAGGTCGAAGAAAGGGTCTAATAGAGCTGCAAGATCTTCTGGTGCAGAATTAGCTCTATGAATGTTGCTGGAAATAGTTGATCTCCTACTTACAGGTGTTCTCTTGAGGATTTTCTCAGGATTATCAACTATTTCAGGTGGGTTTGGATTAGGGCAAGCTCTCGTATGAATGGTTCTGTGAACCAGAATGGTGTTCTTGAACTAAGCAGCTTAACCCTACTTGTTACTTCTATTGTGGTTGATATTGTCTCAGGGCTGGTCTCCCAGCGGAGTCTTCATTATGTTTCGGGTCTGGTCTCCCAGTGGAGTCTGATGCGAAACCAAGATGATCAGCAGGCCTACTGATCACTAGTGGAGTCTTTTAACGTTTAGGAGCTATGGAGTTGCCAGGTGGAAAGTTTTAAGGTATTTCAGGGGATACACTATCCACCACAGTGCTGATGAAATATCCCTTTTCAAGGATATCCCACTAAACACAACAAACTCTAACCAGAGATTGACTGGGAGGGCATTTACCAGATATGTCACCTTAGAAGAGGATGAGATCCGGAGGCTACTTGGCCCTTTCCAGGCTCTGTCTAAGAGTATGGGGTAAAACACACAAGAGGTAAGTGGAATGGGAAGGATAAGTGTTTTACTACCAACCTAACCAGAGATTCTAGGTTTTCTGAGGTTTGGAGATGTATCAAGATAAAAGTACTCAGAAATTCCCCAGTGGAGTCACCATTATGTTGGGGTTCCCATGTTTTGGCCAGATTGGCAAGACCAAAAGATGAGACAACATCAGAACCACTTTGGGACCTTAGGATCTAGCCCTCCTAGGTCCAGAGAGGGATCTTTCTATACAAGTCAAAGGATATGTCTTTGAAGCTCTAAGTTATGATTTTAGGCTAGTTGTAGGCTCAGGGTTGTTGGTTTGATTGTTTGTGTTTGGTTGGAGGGAATCAGGAAAAGAAGGACCAATATAAGACAAGGATGGGCGAAGAGGAATCTTAGGCAGAGACAGATAACTCAGAGAACAGCAAAGCCATTGGGCTATGGAGTCAAGAAAGGATTTATTTGTGTTCAATGTGCAAGCTTTTAGTTGGGCTAGTCATCTAGAGCATTTGGATCTTAAAGGAGATATTTGGAATGGGACATCAAGGACAAAAAATGAAGAGGAGAAACAACCAACTATATCTATAGATCAGACCAGAGGTCATATTACTCCAGGCCTGCTTGGAAAAAATCAGAGGAAATTACAAGGGATCTTATAAAGGCTAGCTGGTCGTGCAAAGATCCTAGTGGACAGGGCTAACACTAATCCCCAGTGTTCCCAAACCTTCCAGCTAAATCTTACCAAGAACATCTAAACATGGACTTCATCAATTCATACATCAGAGAGCAGGCAATATCATCCACTACACTAGTTAAATCAATTGAAATCAACATTCAGATACACATATAAGCAGAAAACATTGAGGTAGGGAGAGCAGGAAACATAGGGCACCTAACAAGGGTGAATCCTATGTTATACTTCTGTTTCCTACCAGCAAAAATGAAATGGAACGGAACATAACATAAGAGCAAGTCAATCACAAATACAAAGAAAGAGGAAACATCACCAGCTGCTTTAGATCAGGATCCAAAGAAACATGCTTGTCTTATTAAAAACAACACCAATCAGGTACATCATAGCCCATAGCTTGAACATTCAGTCTGAATACATCTAGTCTCAGTCTATCTTACAATATTACACAGAGAACTTGTCTCAAGAGGAACAATGCTTGCATTTCACTGATATCTCATCAACAACCATTACAATGTTTCCTTCTGTGCTTTATAGCAGATGGTGGATAGAAAATCGACTGAGAAGGTAGGTGAAAATTAAATGTATCATTAAACACAGAGTAGAGAAATAGGGCCGAGGCCCATTCTGTTTGAATATTGAGTATTTAATGTCTGTCACCTCTATATGTAGGGATGATCTTCTTCAGATTTTCCTTTACTCCAGACATGACTTTGCTGCATTCTGGCGGCCATACTTTGTTGTACTTGTGGAGAATAAACAAATGGTAAATAACTGCTGAAAGGTCTGCTTCATAAATGTTCTAATTTCTTTGAGCTGCTGTTAGGGTAGAAATTCATTCAGGGACATTCTTTTACTGTGTAGAGGACCTTTTGGATGGATACTTGGGGTCTTCAAACTGCTGCTACGCATTTTAAACATGTGGTTAAGGCTTAAGATCTTCGTTAGCTGGCCTTAATCACCCTTTGCTCTGTACTAGAACGCTTCACTGCTTCAATTCCATCTCTAACAGGTTAGCTAGGGCTTTAATGGCGTAGAAAGGTTCCCAGTGTCTGAAATCTGCCTTTTACTTAATGCGAATCCGGTCGGCCGCTTTCTTTGACTATCTCACAGTAGTAATGGTTCTTGGATTTAATTCTGCCTGCACAGCTTGTCACATAGAACCATGGCGGTCTTCTACTTTTGGAAACCCTGCAAGAACACGAAAACTGTGAAGAAATCCATGGATGAGGGTGGCGGGTGATGTGGATGGATGAAACGGACGTGCAGGTGGGGACATGGCGAAAAAACGCAGTGAAGCGATGAAATATGGGAGGTGGATGCGCAGCGAAAACAATTTTCATGGGAAAACCACGTAAAAATGACTTCGGAAACAAATATATGCAGTGAGACATGCAGGCGTACGACAAGGACACGTGGAGGTGACGTAGCGTGACTGGGGGATAGAAGAACAGTCAACAGTGGAGGACAAATCTAGGCCGTCAATCCCAAAGGGAATCAACGGCGGAAAACACATCAGGGTGGACAGACAGTGGGCCAAGGGTACGATGGGGATGGCTTATCCCGTGCGCAGTTTCGATGAATGACAGCCCTTGGATATGCTTCACCAGATCTGATGGCTCATAAAAATTCCGCTGGGCATTCTGTCCCAAAGATTAATGCGTGAAATGGGGGTGGTTTTTCCCTGGTATAGATGCCACACGTCATTCCCTGAGTGTAATCGCTGGCTCTCTGGGGAAAACCGCCTGTTGCAGATGGGTGGTGTGGAAAAAACCAGTGGATTTGGGGCAGTGCGCAAGGACGGGAGTGGGGACCACTGATCAAAAGGGCTCCGCGCCGTCGGATCATACATTAATTTGGACGGCAGAGATCTGAACAGCGCAGGGTTAACTCGGAAGCAAGCTGGCAGTGATCAACGGAGTACGGGAGGTCGAACCGCTCGACAGTTAACACAGAGGGTACCCCCCGTAGCTGACCAGTTGATCGGGCATTGACCGCAAATCGACGGTCGGTAATGACTACGAGGCCTCACCTCATTTGATACGTACGAGCAAATGGCGGCCCTCGTAACCACCATTTTTTTGGTGGCTCCGCCTATGCACCACCACATGCCGCCAGCGCGCCACCAATTCACCACCGCAGCGGGAAAATTCACCAATTCCTGCTCTTTAATGCACGTCCAGTCTTCATTTTCCCGAGTCATTTTTCATAAATCCCGCTACTGCGAATGATCCTCTCTGATTTCCCTGTCCTTGCATCAGAGGCCGCACATTATGTCGGTCTTTTTATCATTTTCAAACCTACAAAACATGAAAACTGTGAGTAAAACCATGGATGGGGTGGTAGATGAGGTGGAGGAGGTGAATGAAAGGAAGAAAGGGACTTTGACAAAGGGAGAAAAAAAAGGGGGAAAGTGGTATTTGCAGGGATATGAGGGGTAATATAGGCCTCTGAAGAATGGATCATCAGAGAGGATTAGAATTGGGTGCAGTACACAAAGACTCCAAGGGGGATGGATTTTCAGGGGAAAGGCATTCCTTGGAGGCTCCAGAACAATCTAGCCCCCAGCTTGCTTGTCAAGAATTTCATAGGGGGGCTAACACTCCCGACCGTTGGATGTGGAGCGATGAGTTCTGACGGTGGGAAATGGTGCACGATATGGGAAAGTGCACGGTTGGTTAGGTGGGGGGAAGGTCAAAGCAGAATAGATCCCAACCATTGGATCTATAGAATAGAAGGTCAATATTAAAAGATGGAGCGGGAAGGAAAAGGGGTATGTGAATGGGCGGAAAGAATGAGGGCCGTTGGATCTAAGGGAACGAATGGCGGGGATCAAATCACAACGGAGGAATGGCAGGGGGCCAAAGCTTCTGAGATTTGAACTTGTGATTACACTAGGGCCGTTGGATCTAAATGGATGAACGATTAGGATCCAATCGGGGCTCACCAATCGGTGGGGGTCAAATGCAATGAGATTGGGCCTTGCGAGGGTGTGATTATGTGAGAGCTGTCGGATCTAGCGGGAAGATTGACGGTCCACATTCAGTAAGAGGGGTGAATGGAGAGAGGCAACGGGTGCATAGTGGAATTAGCACTGACCGTCAGATCTTAAAATATCAACAGCTCAGATCGAGCCCGCGGTCGATAGAACAAACATTTCTCGCATCGGGATTTTTCAACTTACAAAGGGAAATTCACACACAGAAAGCTCTGATTGTGATTAGCACCTAGGGCTTTAGCACCTAGTCTTGGGTGCAGGTCATATGTGGGGAAGTGGTTAGGGGCTTAGCCGAAAGGGGCTTAAGCCTGTAATGAAAAATAAGAGTTTTTAAGCCAAAAAGAGGATTTTTAAGGCTTTAAAATGGGTTTCAGTAGGCAGAAAAGGAGGTTTCTAAACCAGACAAAGGGCAATTGTGAGGTTTAAAGGGGAGTTATTTTGATCTGAAGGGTTGATAAAGGGATTTTTAGAGGAACCTTGCAAGGGGAACAGGGTTGAAAAATGAGGTTTTATGAGGACAAAATGAGCAAATGGAGGCCTCTTAAAGCAGTTTCTTCCACAAACAGTGAGGCATTTTCGTGGAAACAGCAGTGAAGATTTTTCAAAGGGAAAAAGACACAAGGAGGCTTCAAGAATGATATGTTTTCAAAGGAAATGTATTTCTTGAAGGCTCAAAAACATTTTAGCCACCTGTTTTCTTGTCAAAAAATTCATAGGTGGCTAACACTACTATCACATCAATATAGAAAATATTTCTTCAAAAAGTAATAGGAAATTGAGGAACTATCCCTAAAATTTGACTGCTTCCTCTATTAAAAGACAACATATTTGTAAGTTTTAACCCTATACATAAATTATTTGTACACAAATTTTAAAAATAGAAAATAAACAATAGCGAGAACATAAAACATAAAACATATATACACTGATATTTTCCCCTGGATCCCAAATCGGGACTACCAGCTTGATTTTTCATTATATTCATTTTAGTGTTACAACACATATATGCATGTTGAAGCATTCATAAACCCCAATCCATTAACCCTGGATTAGATCATAATTGTAGTTACCTTGACCATATCTACAAAATAACAGGGGCCGAAAACCATCATGCCCCAAAAGAACTTTTGAGTGCTCACAGACTTTGTCAATGCATATGAAAAATTCTTCAATGTGTCCACCTTTACTAGCGAAACCCTTTTATCCTCACCATATCTCTAAAAAAGTCATATTGAACGTCAATGTGCTTCGTCTTTGAATGATAAGCAGGGTTTTTAGCCAAGAAAATTGCACTTTGGCTATCACAATCTATCCTTATTTCTCACTACACCAACCCCATACTTGACCACAATATCTACAACCAAACTTCTTCCTTTCTTGCATTAGTGTCTGCCATGTATTCTGCCTATGTAGTTGAAAGAGCCACTACAAATTGTCTTTTACTCATCCAACTCACTACACCTATACCCACTTGTAGATCTTCTCTGGTCCATATCTCCAACCCTGTCTGCATCAACAAATCCACAGATGTCCAAAGCTCTATCCAATGCTGGTCTTCCCTAGTAGCACAAACCATAATCACTAGTGCCACGTAAATATATGAAAACCCGCTTCATTACTATCCAATGCTCCTTCCTTGGCTTTGACATAAACCTGCTCAATACTCCCACTGCATGTGCAATGTCTGGTCTAGTACAGACCATTGCATACATCATGCTACCCGCTGCACTTGCATGTGGAACATGGGACATATCCTCCTCTTCTTCTTGTGCCTTGGGACACTGTTAAGCATATAACTTTACACCTACAGTAATAGGAACCTTCACCAATTTACTATCCTACATATTGAACCTCTGCAATATTGTCGCGACATACTTCCTCTGGTTTAACCAGAGCTTCCTCTCTTCTCGATCTCTCTTAATTTCCATGCCCAAAATATAGTTTGTAGCACCAATATCCTTCATGTCGAATTTGGAGAAAAATTCGACCTTCAAATCTTGGATACTTTCTTTGTCATTTCCAATCAGCAACATATCATCCACATACAAGACCAAATAAATAACACAATCACCAATTAATTTAAAATATACAAAGTGATCTTCTTTGCTTCTGGTGAAGCTAAGTCCTCGTATATAGGTATCAAATTTCTGATACCACATCCTTGGTGATTGTTTTAACCCATATAGAGAATTTTTAACCTGCATACCAGTTTTTTCTTACCCTTCACCATAAAGCCTTAATGTTGCTTCATGTAGATCTCCTCCTCTAGATCCCCATGAAGAAATTTTGTCTTCACATCCATCTATTCTACCTCAAAATAAAAAGCAACAGCAACAGATAAAAGTAATCTAATAAAATTAACCTTGGCAATAGGAGAACAAATATCACCAAAATCAATTCCTGGCACCTGGGAATAACCTTTTGCTACTAATCAAGCTTTTTATTTCTCCACCTTTCCTTTTACATTCATCTTCTTCTTAAACACCCATTTTCTCTCAATGGGATTCCTTCCAGCCAGCAACTCCACCAGATCCCATGCCTCATTTTTGTGCAAGGATGCCATTTCATCAACCATGGCCTCCTTCCATAGTCTTCCATCCTTTGAATCTATTTCCTCCCTGACAGTTCTTGGATCATCATCAGTTTTAGTTAAAGAAAAAATCGAACAAAAAGAAGATGGATTGTACCTTTCTGGTTGCCTTCTTTCCAAAACTGATCTTCTCATAGCTGGAGTTTGTGGCTCTTCCTCTTCTGAATCTTCCTCTGTTGTAGAGCCTTATTCATCCTCCTTTATCTCAAACTCTATCTTCTCAGGTTCCTTTGGTAGGACTTCATGTTTAACAACATATTTCACCTCTCTAAACACCACATCTCAGTTGTACACAACCTTCCTTGTTTCTTGGTTCCAAAGCTTGTAACCTTTTAAACCATCCTTATACCCAATAAATATGCACCTTTCAAATTTATTATCCAACTTGTTCCTTTTCTCCTTTGGAACATGTACATATGAATCACATCCAAATACCCTCATATGTGAAAGAGAGGGTTTCATACCAGCCCGTACCTCAAGTGGAGTCTTATCCTCCAACACTGATGAAGGTGATTCGTTAACCAAGTAACATGCAGTCTCGACTGCTTCTGCCCAAAATTCCTGTCCTAACCTAGTACCACTGAGCATGCTTCTTGCATTTTCCATAAACGTTTCGTTCATTCTTTCTGCAACTCTATTTTGCTAAGGTGTGTATGGATTTGTCTTTTCTCGTGCTATACCACACTTTTTAAAAAATTCTTCAAATTCCCTCTTGAAAAACTCTCCACCATTATTTGTCCTTAGCACCTTTATCTTATTCTCTGTCTAGTTTTCCACCAGAGCCTTAAATTATTTAAATTTGTTAAAGACTTCAAATTTCTTCCTCAAGAAATATATCCATGTATTTCTTAAGAAGTCATCTATGAATGAGAAATAGTACACAAATTTTCCCAGTGATGGAACTGACACAAGTCCAAACACATCATTATGCGCAAGCTCTAATATCTTGTTCGCCCTATTAGCACTAGAAGGAAAACTCGCCCGATTCTACTTCCCATATACACAATGTTCACAAAAATAAAAAATCTAGAGAGAAATTAGACATACCTTCTACCATACCATTTCAATGTAGGATCTGAAGGCACTTCTCTCCAATATTTCCAAGCCTTTGATGCCATAGCATGGTCTTTTTTCTAGATACCACTCGGCTTTTCACTCCACTTTCAGGAACCCCCAAATTTTTGCACCCATCAATAACAGTGCTACCCTAAAACTTGTACAAAGTTCCAATTCGAACTCCCTGCATTAATATCAATGCTCCCCGAACCATCTTGTAGGTATCTTTCTCGAACTCTGTTTTTACACCTGCATCACCCATCTTGCTTACAAAAATCATATTTATGGAAAATTTAGGAATATGCAAAACACGAGGAAGCGTTCTAATCCTTCCACCTTGTAGCTTCAGCTTGAATTTTCCACTTCCAACGATTTTGGCCTTCCTATCATCCCCTAAGAAGACGTCACAACCATCATAATTCTCATACTCGCAGAACCACTCCCTATGGGGAGTGAAGTGAAAGGATGCACCTGATTCAATCAATCATGCCTCATGATCTACATGTGTATTTGAGGAAGAAGCCAAATACACATCCCCACCTTCATTCGAGGTGGTTTTCACCTCTGCAGAAGAAGCATCAGCAGATCCTTTTCCTTTCTCAGGAGCTTTAGATCTACAACCATTTTTGTAGTGCCTTTCCTTTCCACATTTCCGTCACACCTTTACAAAATTTCCTAGAGATTTAGATCTCCCACTCGAAACCTTAATCTTGTTTCTATTTTGGGACCTTCCTCGTACAAATAAGGCACCTCCATTCTGGCCCTTGATATTTCTCCATCTCATTTCCTCCAACAACAAGGCTAAGAAAATACCATCAAAATTCAAGGTAGCGGTATTTCTACCTATTTCAATAACCAGATTGTCCCACAAATCTGGTAAAGATCACAACAAACTAATGCACTTATCTTCATCTAATATTTTAATATCAATAGATAACTACTGACTTACCACAGTATTGAAGGTGTTCATATGATCTATCACTGAGTCTCCATCCTTCATCATTGGGTTATATAGCTTTTTCCACAGGAAAAATTTATTCACAAAATACTTAGATTGGTACAAAGTCCCTAGCTTATCCCACAAAGTGTTCACAGTAGTTTCCCCAGATACATTCAACAATACTGAATCTAAGACGCAACCGTATGTGCTCTTTGCATTCTGATCCAACTTCTTCCAGTCTTCATCTAACATTTTCGTTGGTTTAGTACCCAAATCTACCATGATCAACTGATCTTTATCCACCAGTAGATCGTCCATCTTGAGCTTCCACAACTCAAAACTCTGACCATTAAATTTCTCGATCTCTATCTTTCCACTAATTTACATCTTCTTTCACCACAAGAATCGATCCCGCAGATCTCCCACTGAACATGATCTACCACAGGATTGAGAAAAAAATCCCTCAGCAGTAAAGGCATCCCCTTGAAGCCGAAACAGCTTTGATACCAAATGTATGTTTTAACCCGGTACAGAAATTTTCTGCAAACGAATTATAAAAACAGAAAATAAATAATCGTGAGAGCACAAAACGTAAAACGAATATACATAGAGATCTTCCCCTGGATACCAAATCAGGACTACAAAATTCATTTTTCATTATATTCCTTTTAGTTTTACAACACATATATATACATGCCAAAGCATTCATAAACCCCAATCCCTTAACCTTGGATTAGATCATAACCGCAGTTCCCTTGATTGGATTTGCAAAATACCAGGGGCTGAAAACCATCATGCCCCAAAACCATGTGAAAACCCATGCACAAAAACATGTGCAAACCCATGCACAAAACCATGGGCGGGTCCACCCACCGATAAATAGGGTCCAAAATAAATTTCCCGGGGCGCTGCCCCAGACCCCAAACAAGGGGACTTCTGCCCCCGTTGTGACCCCCTGCGGTGCCCGATGCAATGTACCTAATTGATCGCGCGTGTAACTAATCATGGAAAGAATAGAACACATACCGAACAATATTCTAGGTAACGAGCACAAGTCGTGGAGAACCTAAATATTTCCAAGAATTTGAGGACAAAATACTAAAAGGTGCACCTTCTTCTATGACTTTTCTAGGTATGGGCATATTATAATCCTATACTATGAAAAAGAAGGGCAGTTAAGGAGGAAGGCAATATCCTTCTAATTGATTTAAATCAAAGGAAGTGACCATAATACCTAGAGGAGTTATTGTGGTAATGAAAGGACTGCCCCCTTGTGTTATGGGAACGAGAGAACCGCTCCCCTGTACTATGGTAACGAGAGGATTTCCCCCCTGTACCATTGGAATAGGACGATTGCCCCATAGTTTATTCGAATATGAAGAAACAAAAAGAACCTAAGTAGTGTAAAGTTCACTCTCTATGGGAAAGGTACAATTAACTGAAGGTGGAATGGAGTAACAATTTTCTCATTCAATGGTTGGTCGGGAATAGACTCATGTGATTCATGTTTACAGAGAGTAAGATTAACTCGAGATGGATTCTGATCAATCCCTTCCTCAACTAGTGGAGGATTGAGAGAAATATTTCGATAACCATATGGAAGACGAGGCTAAGAATTTGTATGTTTTCCAACAATTTTTAGGATTCATCCATATAAGAAAAAAGGTTAATATGATGATTCCCTTCACATAACCTGTAGGGAAACTTAACTTTACCTTTTTCCTCGTGGATGTTACTATCACTGGTTAATGGTTTGTCATGAGCATGATCTCCAAAGTATCATGACAAAGGTTGATGTGAGCCTATGGACCACACTTCTAATATCTTGGGAATACTAGGACAATCTCTAACAAGGTGATCACCCTTACATAGCTTGCAAGGGAATTCAACTTTGCGGGGTTGATTGGGAGGTTTCACCATAATAGTTGTGTTGGTATAATTACTTGCTTGGTTTCCCCCCTCCTTATTTTTCTTCTTCTTAAGGGTTCCTTTTCTTTTTCTTCTTATCCACTAGGTTACTAACTTTGAGCCTTTCACGAGACAAAGTAGAAGAAGAGGAAGAAGACCAAACAAGCGAAAAAGTGAAAGGGTCCACGTTAGGATCAAGTTGTTCAGTTGGAGGAATACCTGTTTAAGAAACAATTTGGACATTCAAAACCAAGGTGGTTGAAAATAACCAAACTGGTAAACCAATGGAAAATTCGGGAAGGGACAACGTTTCCATATAAGTAGCACTAATATTTGTAAAATAAGGAAAAGAAATAGAATTTCGATTAGAGTGGTTTCCTTAACTGTTGGACTGAAGAATTTCTTCAATTAGTATCAACTTAATATCTAGTAATGAGTTTTTCTATCATGAGGATGTTATTTTGCGGTTAATTAATTGATTTTAGAAATTAAAGACACAAAATATGTAATATCCCAAAATAGAATAAACAGGAATATTGAACAATAAAATGGAAATTGCAGTAAATATCATTACATCAAATATATGAGAAAATAAATTGATTCATTTTATTACATTCAATAGTAGAGATGGAGTACAAAGTGCTTGAAGAAAAGACACTCAAGCTAGACAGAAAAGCCTGAAATGGCCCTAAACCTCAACACATGATATGTTGCAACTGCAACAGCTGGTGGAATGTTGCCACTACGCAATTCTGTGGGAAAATACATCTGCTGGAAACTAGATATGCATAGATATGCAGATTGGGTGCAAAAAAATAGTCGGGATCATAGATCTGAGCTTTCTAGCACTTTTCCAAGATAACCCAAAAAGGGTTTCCGGAAATGACAATAACTAAAAATGCATCACTAGGGTTGATTTAAGCACTTCGTCTGGGAGACTGTTGGGATGTGGCTGAAATGATGAAAAATATGATGTTACTCCTCCCAATCAACTTCCCGGATGAAGGGATGCTCTCCTCACTGGATGCCAAGTTAATAGACTTGGATTATTGCTCCTCCAATAGATCTGCCCTCCTGGATTGTGCAATTCTTGAAGGATACTGCACTTTTGATAGGGGTGAAAGATTGACCTAATTTCTGATGATGAAATGCAGCTCAAGAACCTTTCCTAAGTGGGCACTCGAAGTCCCCCGAGGATAAGGGTGGGATTTCCGCTCAGAAACACCTGTGTGCTAAACACCACATCAGACTTAGCTAAACAACTGAAGCATGCAGAAAGTCATAAAAGACAATTCATAAACAATATTCAGAATGCTTTCTATGGCTACCATCCCCTTCTTTATATGCTTGTGAGCCCTCACCCTCTTGGCCCCACACAATAATGATTCTACACACATGGCCACTAACCTCCATTATGACTGCGTTGTCCTCCATTGTCTCCACTACCACCATGACTACAATGTTGATTTGGTCAAATTGACCCCATCTACATGCACTAACCCACATTCACACCAAGAAGTGGTTTATTCATCTTGACCCTATCTAGATGCATTAATCCACATTCACATTAAGAAGTAGTTTTATTCCTACTAAAGAGATTTTTATGGGTCCATCTACCCTCTTATTCATCTATCTTCTTGACAAAAAAAAAATTAATATTTTAATTAGCTAAAAGCTAATTAGGAATATTACAGTCCTCCCCTCTCAAATGTTTCTTTTCCTCAAGCAACTGCGAGGATGGATGCTACAAAATCTTCTCCTTCCCAAATGGCATCCTCATCCGGAAGGTTGCTCCATCGAACCTGAAATTCTTTGATCACCCTGTTTCTCAGCTGTCTATCTCGAGTATCCGAGATATATTCTGGTTGTAAAACCAGATGGCCCTCATCATCAATAACTAGAAGATCCATAGTGGCAACTTCATGTTTTCCAATGGCCTTCTTGAGGCATGAGACATGAAAAATATTGTGGATCTTACTGCCAATGGGGAGCTCCAGCTCATATGATACTTCCCCAACACAGAGGATTACCATGCATGGCCCATAGAAATGGGGCTTAAGCTTCTCATATCCCTTATCCTTCAATGTAGATTGCTTCTAAGGCTGAAGACAAAGATATACCAAATCATCCACCTCAAACTGTCTCTCCACTCAATCTCGATCTACATATAACTTCTTCTGATTTTGGGTTGTAGCAATGTTGTCCTTAAGAGCACGAAGTATATCCTGATTCTCTTGGATCCACTATTTGGCTCTAGGAGCCTTTCTAGATTCAAACATCACTTCAAGAGATGATAAAACATCATAACCATATAGAGCCTGAAATGGAGACATATTGATCGACATATGAAATGACTTATTGTAGCAATATTCTCCCAAGTGGAGCCATCATAGCCATGCTCTCTACTGCCTCGAAACATAGTTTCGCAAGTAGCCTTCCAGCCACTTTTTTACTATATTTGTCTGTCCATCTGTCTGTGCGTGATAACTGGTACTTGGTGTCAACTCAATACCCACCAAATGGAAAATCTCTTACCAAAATCCACCTATGAAGCAACTATCTCTATCACTAACCATGGTCTTAAGAAAACCATGAAGTCTAAAAACATATCTAAAGAAAATCTTGGCCATTTGTGAAGGATTGTACTATGAGGAGATGGATTAGAAATGTGAGTAGTTTTTTATTCGATCAACGACCACAAATATACAATCCTTGCCCTGCACTGCTGGCAAACTGGTAATGAAGTCCATAGAAATTCTCTCCCATTTCCCCTCTCAAACATGAAGTGGTTTTAGCAACCCTTTAGGATGGTTGTTCTCTCCTTTATTCCTATGGAAAACTATGCACTCCTTGATATTCAAGAGCACATCCTCCTTGATATCCTTCCATGAGAATATCTCCCTGATTGTAATATCCCAAAATGGGAACAACTACACTATTGGGAATAATTTGAGTTATTACCAATATGGAGCTTCAGCAAATTATGAGCATGGCAATGTAGAGAATCTAATTATATGTAAAATAAAATCACACAAGCAGATGAAATAACTTCAGCAACAAGATGATCTATATTCTCCTTCCCGGGTGGGGGAGATGCAGCAACATAGAACATAAAAAAACTGTCTTCAGAAAATAATGCTATAAAAGTGAGAAATGGGAATTGGATCCCTTAGAAGACATCATGTAAAACTCATATGAAAATTTGGAGGTGAAACAAATGAGACTAGCTACCTTAAACAGATGTCCCCGGCTCAATACTGCTTAAAAATACCCCGATCCCATGACTTCTCTACAACAAAATTTCTGAAGACTGTGAAAGCATAATTCCCATGATGGTTTCTACAAAAAATGATGAAATAAGACTGATATGAAACTTTTATTAATCAAATAACAAAGAAATGGAAGTTTAACCTCTTTTACACAAAGAAAAAGACACCCGGCAAGGGTTTCCAGCAATATACATGTACAAAAAGCAGGACTGCAGAAAATAACGCAGTATACTGCAAATCTGCATTAAACATGGCTAAAGATGACATATAAAAGCTGAATAATATAGAAAATGTACCTAGGCCTTCTTATTAGAAGTCCCGGAGGGAAATAAACACCTCCTCCTCAAAGACTAGCATAAAATCAAAGGGTGCAACTCTGCTGCTACTGCCCCTACATAAAAGACGCAGTTTTCTGAAGGGAATTTCACTATGGCTGAATATAGATGAATGGACCCAAGCCAAATACAGAAATTAAGCTCAAATCCTTCCCTCTTGATCCCTTAAGAAAGCTGATCCAAAGAGAGGATGGAATTCCCGCACGGGAATTCTTTGCACTGAGCAGTGTAGCAACTCCGAATAAACAACTGAAGCATGCAAGTAGTCGCAAGACCAAAATAGATAAATACATGAATGAATCCCTTTGATGCTATGCCTCCCTTTTTATCTTTGGTGAGCCTCCTCACCCCGAACCCCACACAATGTTGAGGTGACTTTCTGGTGAAGCTTCCCCTTTCAAAACTGCGCTGCCCTAGCTAGCTTCCCTCCTCTTTGTGGCAGCGCTGTTGACTTGGTCAACTGGAACTAATCCACCTGAAATTCCTCTTTTCACACCAAGGGATCTTCAATCCAGTTCTCATATGTGTGTCTAGGCTGATCCTTGTTCACATTGAGCTAGTTTGCTTTAGTGATTTCTTCCTCCTCAAGAATGGATGTTGACTTAGTCAAACTTGACTATGTCCTCATCTAATTTTCCCTTGTTCACACTTGGAAGTGTAAAACCAGCTCCTAAGGTGATCTTCTTCATTAATAAGGTGGAATTTATTCATACTTTCACTTTTCATGGGCCTCCTTCCCATTTATTCTTCTTCTAAGTGAAAGCATCAAAATCTAATATTCCAATTTTCTTGTTTGCAAATTTTGGAATATTACAGTCCTCCCCTCCCAAATTTTTCTTGTCCTCAAGCAACTAAAAGGAGAGGAATGAAGAGAATCCTCTTCTCCCCTGTAGCACCCTCATAAGATGAAGTATCCCAAGGATCAAGGTGTTGCATCATCAATATATCTCCAAGTTTCTCCTCCAAAGTGTGTAAGGTATCTAAATAGCCAACATTGTGTGACAATGAAACATCTATGGAAGCAAAAATGGGATGTTTGAAGGTCCTCTTGAGGCATAAGGGCTGATATATATTGGGATTAATCATCCCCCTTTGAATCTCTCCTCCCTAAGCTATCTGTTGGAAATACTGAGTGGGGGGGGTGAATCAGTATTCCTTTCAATTAGAGCATTAGTTAATCTTCAATTATTATCAGTGTTTGTACAATGATAGAAACAAACAAGAGGAACACAAATGCACACATTTTTTAAGGTGGAAACCCACTCTGGGACAAAAGCCACTTAATTTTTTTCTAATAATTCTTTGATATTCAACTCCAATTGAAAATAAAGCTCCAACTTCCTAGAATCTAGAAAAGCATTCTTCTCCAGCTCCCACTGGATGGACGCTCCAACGCTCGAGATTCTTCAGTAGTCAACTGAATGGATGCCCCAACACCAAATGAGCTACAACTCACCCTAGCACCACCCTACCACCCTATAGAAGAATAAAAGAAAAATGGACTCCTGTACCAGGGAAAATGGTCCACTTTACAATGATATAGAATGATGTAGAAGAAGAATATATATTATACCATGTTGAACCCTTAGTTAAACTGAGAGGGGGGGGTGAATCGGTTTAACACATTCATGGACTTTTGAAACTTTTCATTAAAACTTATTTACACCTTCATTTCATGTCCAACTTAATATGTGAGTAATCTTAGAATGTGAGCAGCACGTGTTAATATAATATAACAGTAGACTTAATATGAGAGTAGCAGGTATTAAGCAGAAGATATAAATCAAATCAACACATAAACATCATGCACAGAGACACCAGATATAAGTGGAAACCCATAAAGGGAGAAAAACACATCTTATTATTGTTGTGATGCAAAGGAAAGCTCTGACTCCCTTTTCACCACTGTTTTTCTGCAAGCACCAACCTACAGGAGGCTCCAATTCTCAATTCTGTAAGCTACAACTTGCAAGGAAGCACCAACACCCTTCAATTTTCTATAGGAACCAACCTACAGGAGGCTCCAACCTCAGTCACCTACAACTGACAGCTATCAAGCTGCAACTTGATAGGGAAGCTCGAACTTCTTCAATTTATCAAACTGAATGTTTGTTGATTTACCTCAGATATCAGCTATGTTCTGTAGCTTCTCTTTCTGCTTTTCTTTTCTTAATATTCTCTGTCTATCTCTTCTATACTATGCCTTCTCTATATTTACTCTCTCTAACCTCTCACTTGCATATCAAGTTGATACAACATATATAGTTCCTCACATGACTGTTTGTATTTTACAGGAATTTGGATTGAACAGCCATGACTCTTTGGCTTCTGTCTTTTCATTCCTTTTATTTAACTCATTTTAGATTTATAACAATATGTAAAAATTTTCATGCCACAGTGGGATTTTTCCTTTCCTTAGGATACTTGCCTTTGCATCACAACAATATAAATCAATTAAAAACCATTTACATTTCACCTTTTTGGTTACATAAAAACCAATTTCACTTAGCCCATTTTCTGGTCTTTGGCTCTCCTGGTTTTGTCATTTTCTGTTGATTGTAAGTACCTGTTCTGCACTCTCTATTGCAGTAATGTAACTGCTGCATATATATGACTGTATTTTTAATATAACTACGCTACCCACATATATAGTTTTCCAAAGGTTTAAGACTAATCATTGCTCATCGCACCCACGATGCATTACACCCTGACTTTATATATATTGCGCAGTGTATAAATATATATATGGTTTGGGCCTTTTCATATAAGGCGCATCCCCAATTCATCTCAGCATGCTCTTGATATAACTCAACCATATCATATAACCCTCGGCAGGTACATATATAAACGATGTCAGCCTACTCACATATAATGCTATACCTCTTATATGATCACGACCTCCGTTCAAATATTAAACCATCAAGATATGGTTGATCCCACATATATTTCATGGTTCATCCCCTTCGCTTATTCAAACATCATTTAATAATCCCGCAAACCTTAGCTTAAAAAGTTCCGATCAATAGAATTTTATAACGGGGCCCCAGTGCCTACGACCATCCAAATCCAACGGCTGACAATACGGCGCATCACTTTGGTTGATCCAACGGATATCGCTCGATGGAGATGTGCGAACGATAACGGGTGATGGCGCGCAATGGAGGCATTTTTCCTCGAGCCCTTGGAGCCACATGTCGGCTAACCTGTGGAATTGCTCTGAAATCTGAATTACCGCTTATTCTGCAAGAGCGGTGCGATCAAACCCGCGAGGTTTGCTCCAAACCGCGTTCACTATTCCTCCTTCGTGGTTCCGCTTTCATGGTTCTGATTCTACTCCTCAATACACCATTTCAACTTAACTCTACCCACTTGTATTTCTTCTGCGCCTCTGTTATACAACCTCCATCTTCAACGGAAACACCTCCCTCTATATTGTCTCCTTCAATTTTCAACGGACCTTCATAATCCCTCACGAGGATTCATACCAACATTTGAATGGAATTCTGACATGGTCGGTCTTTCCTCGCACGACCATTAAATATTCACTAGATATACAAAAGTGTGTACTATGGTGCCAGGGTAAATATAGTTTCACAGTCTTATCCCAATAAATAACAATCCCTCTAATTTCTTCTACAGGTATGGCTAGGCATACTAAATAATTTCACTGAAATCAATTTATTCAAATCCCATGCAGAATCACTATCAACTTGGTTGTATAGAAATCAACTATCATTCATCCAGAACTCATATGTTCACACAGGGTTTAACTCGATAGATGCACAATAATCCTGAAACAAATATCTCATTATACAGTGAATTAACTTACAAACTTTGTGCTAGCCAGAGTTTAAACATCACTGGTGAATCATTATTCAACTTCCTAGTCTGCCTCTTTTCCTTGTCTGTTGTTTTCTCTACTGCCTCTCTTTTTGTTGCCCTATCTCTGTAAATGTACTCTTCCTTTGTTATTCTCTGCTAACCTTCAACTTCCTAGCCTGCCTCTTTTCCTTGTCTGATGCTGCTCCTTGCTCCTGAAGCTCCTCTAAAACTGCCTCTTCTTCATGTCTCATGCCTTATGAATATTTTAGGTGCTGCTCCTGTCTTTACCTTTGCCATCAATGCCACCATTTCCAACAGTCTCCCCCTTTGGCATTGATGGAAATATACTTTTTCTGTTTGCATACACTTTGCCTGCTCTTCCTCCCCCTTTGACATCAATGGAAAGGGGTTGCACATCTCGTAGTGTAGATTCTGTCCTTTAATCCTTTGATCCTAAGGACCTGTTTGATGCTTCCTATGCTGGCTGATTTCCCCCTGGAATGATATTTTCATTTTTGTTCTCCCCCTGAAACTATGCTTTCTCTTTATATCAGAGAGTAGCATCTACAAATACTACCCCTAGTCTGTCTCTCAAATATTCAAATGGTTCTCTAGCAAGAGGTTTGGTAAATATATCTGCTGTTTGTTCTTTTGTTGGCACATACTCTATCTTTACTATCTTTTGAGCCACTTGTTCTTGGAGAAAATGATACCTGATTGGGATATGCTTAGTTTTTGAGTGAAGCACAGGATTTTTAGATATACTTATAGCACTTGTATTATCACATTTGATTGACATAGGTTCATCAATGCTTACCTTCATGTCTTGGAGAGTTTGCTTCATCCACATGACTTGTGTACAACCTGCTGATGCTACTATATATTCTGCTTTTGCTGTAGATAGAGAGATAGATGTTTGTTTCTTGCTTAACCATGCCACCATACTTTCTCCTAGATAGAATGCACCTCCACTTGTGCTTTTCCTTACATTTACATAGCTAGCCCAATCTACATCTGTGTATGATGTCAAAGTGAAGTTTTTTCTTTTAGGATACCAAAGTCCATATTGTGATGTTCCTTGTAGATATCTGAATATTCTTTTTACTGCCAAAAGATGGTTTTGTTTAGGTGCTGCTTGATATCTAGCCTCCTACTGCTAGCATGATGTCTGGTCTTGATGCAGTCAGATACAACAGACTTCCTATCATGGATCTGTAGAGTTTTTGATCTATATCAACAGACCCATCATCAGCACATAGCTTGCATCTCATGATCAAGGGAGTTAACATAGGTTGCAGTCCTCCATTTTGAACTTTTTCAACATTTCTTTTAAGTATTTTTCCTGTGAGATGAACGTACCTATGTTCTTTTGCTGAATTTGAAGTCCTAAGTAGAGACTGAGCTCTCCAATCATAGACATCTCAAACTCTATTTTCATCTCATCAACAAACCCTTTTGCTAGTTCTTCTCTGTTTCTTGCAAACATAATGTCATCAAGATATACTACAACAATTAGGAGTTCATTTTCATGGGCTTTTATGTATAGATTTATGTCTACTCCACCTCTCTTAAAGCCTTGTTTTTCAAATATTTATCTAGTCTTGAGTACCAAGCACGAGGAGCCTGTTTCAGTCCATAAAGAGCCTTTTTCAGTCTGCATACATAGTCTTCTTTGTCTGTTAATGAGAAGCCTTATGGTTGTTCCATGTAGACTTCTTCTTCTAAGTCTCCATTCAGAAATGAAGATTTTACATCCATTTGATATACCTTGAAGTTTTGGTAGCATGCAAATGCCAGGAACATTATGATAGCTTCCATTCTGGCTACAGGAGAAAAATTTTCATCGTAATCAAGTCCTTCGATTTGTGAGTATTCTTTGCATACCAGTCTGGCTTTATTCCTGATTACTTGTCCTTGCTAATTCATTTTATTTTTGAATACCCATGTTGAGCCTATGACATTTTTCTCAGTGGGTCTAGGAACTAATTCCCATGTATTGTTTTTCTCAATTTGGTCCAATTCTTCATTCATAGCATTTACCCAAGACTTGTCCTTGATGGCATCTTCAAATCTCTTTGGCTCTATTTGTGACAACATGGCTATGTATACCTCTTCAGTTTATTCTGTTAGCTGCCTTCTTGTTTGGACCCCTATTCTCTTGTCTCCAATGATCTGATCTTCAGGATGGTTATTCTAAGTATATCCTGAGGGAGCTTTAGAACTCATCTCTGTATCTTCTGTTGTCTTGCTTGTTTCATCATCATCTTGGTTTTCTTCTTCATGGTTGTCTGATGGACTGCAACAGCCTGTATCTCTTGCATTGTTTGGAAGTTCTTCACCAAATATCACATCAATGCTTTCTACTATTTTTTGAAGAGTCTTGTTGTAGCATCTGTACCCTTTACTTTTGGATGCATATCCTAGAAATATTCCTTCATCTGATCTTGCATCAAATTTTCCAAGATTTTCATTATTATTCTTTATGTAACACTTTCTTCCAAATATTCTGAAATGTTTGATTGAAGCTAGCTCATGGTCAAGGTCTTCCAATTAGTTGTCTCTTCTATTGCAGACACCTTGGGATTAAACCTGGATGGAAGAGATCTTAGAATCTTTTGCACAATTATACTTTCTGGCATGGTTTCTCCAAGAGCTTTCATATTGTTAACAATTTCTGCAACTTTTAGGAAGAAACTGGCAATGTCTTCATCATCATTCATTTTTAAGTTCTCAAATTGGGCTCTATAAACTTGAAGTTTGGTAGTCTTTACTTTCTTGTCCCCCTCATGGATGTTCTCCAGAGTATCCCACATTTCTTTGGCAGTGTCTTTGTGCATTACTTTAATAAACTCTGCTTCACACAATCCATTCAAGATGGCATTCATGGCTTTTGCGTTAGCCACAAAATCTTGTTTTGTTTCTTTCTCTGTGTCAGTTGCCTTTGGGGCATATCCTAATTCCACAACAGCCCAGACTTCTATTCCTAGAGACATTATGTATGTCCTCATTTTGATTTTCCAGAAAGCATAATTTTCACCAGTGAAGAAAGGGGCTTTGTTGGTTGAGCATCCTTCTTTACTAGCCATCTTGGGAACCTAGGATCTCCTTTCAGTTGTTAGACTTGTACAAAGGAACCTGCTCTGATACCAGTTGTTGAACTCTTAGTTAAACTGAGAGGGGGGGGGGTGAATCAGTTTAACACATTCATGAATTTTTTAAACCTTTTATTCAAACTAACATACATCTTCATTTCATGTCCAGCTTAATATGTAAGTAATCTTAGAATATGAGCAGCAAGTATTAATATAATAGAACAACAGACTTAATATGAGAGCAACAGGTATTAAGCAGATGATATAATTCAGATCAACACATAAACATCATGCACAGAGACACCAGATATAAGTGGAAACCCATAAAGGGAGAAAACCACATCTTATTATTGTTGTGATGCAAAGGAAAGCTCCAACTCCCTCTCACCACTATTTTTCTGCAGGAACCAACCTACAGGAGGCTCCAATCCTCAATTCTGCAAGCTACAACTTGCAAGGAAGCACCAACTCCCTTCAATTTTCTACAGGCACCAACCTTCAGGAGGCTCCAACCTCAGTCAGCTACAACTAACAGCTATCAAGCTGCAACTTGTTAGGGAAGCTCCAACTTCTTCAATTTATCAAACTAAATGTTTGCTGATTTACCTCAGATATCAGCTATGTTCTGTAGCTTCTCTTTCTGCTTTTCTTTTCTTAATATTCTCTTCCTGTCTCTTCTATACTCTACCTTCTCTATATTTACTCTCTATAACCTCTCACTTGCATATCAAGTTGATACAACATATATAGTTCCTCACATGACTGTTTGTATTTTACAGGAATTTGGAGTGAACAACCATGACTCTTTGGCTTCTGTCTTTTCATTCCTTTTATTTAACTCATTTTAGATTTATAACAATATGTACAAATATTCATGCCACAGTGGGATTTTTCCTTTCCTTAGGATACTTGCCTTTGCATCACAACAATATAAATAAATTAAAAACCATTTACATTTCACCTTTTTGGTTACATAAAAGCCAATTTCACTTAGCCCATTTTCTGGTCTTTGGCTCTGCTGGTTTTGTCATTTTCTGCTGATTGTAAGTACCTGTTCTGAACTCTGTATTGCAGTAATGCAACTGCTGCATATATATGCCTGTCTTTTTAATATAACTGCGCTACCCACATATATACTTTTCCAAAGTTTTAAGACTAATCATTGCTCGTCGCGCCCACGATGCATTACACCCTGCCTTTATATATATTGCGCACCGTATAAAAATATATATGGTTTGGGCCTTTGCATATAAGGCACATCCCTAATTCATCTCAGCATGCTCTTGATATAACTCAACCATATCATATAACCCTCGGCAGGTACATATATTAAACGATGTCAGCCTACTCACATATAATGCTATATCTCTTATATGATCATGACCTCCGTTCAAATCTTAAACCATCACGATATGGTTGATCCCACATATATTTCATGGTTCATCCCCTTCGCTTATTAAAAAATCATTTAATAATCCCGCAAAACTTAGTTTAAAGACTTCCAATCAATAGAATTTTAGAACTGGGCCCTAGTGCCTACGACCATCCAAATCCGACGGATGACAATACGGCGGATCACTTTGGTTGATCCAATGGATATCGCTCGGTGGAGATGTGCGAATGATAACGCGCGATGGCGCGCAATGCAGGTGGTTTTCCCCGAGCCCTTGGAGCCACATGTCGGCTAACCTGTGGAATCACTCCGAAATCTGAATTACTGCTTATTCCCCAAGGGCGGTGCGATCAAACCCGTCGGGTTTTCTCCAAACCGCGTTCACTATTCCTCCTTCGTGGTTCCGCTTTCATGGTTCCGATTATACTCCTCAATACACCATTTCGACTTAACTCTGCCCACTTGTATTTCTTCTGTGCCTCTGTTATACAACCTCCATCTTCGACGGAAACGCCTCCCTCTATATTGTCTCCTTCAATTTTCAACGGACCTTCATAATCCCTCATGAGGATTCATATCAACATTTGAACGGAATTCTGATATGGTCGGTCTTTCCTCGCACAACCATTAAATATTCACTAGATATACAAAAGCGTGTACTATGGCGCCAGGGTAAATATAGTTTCATAGTCTTATGCCAATAAATAACAATCCCTCTAATTGCTTCTACAGGTATGGCTAGGCATACTAAATAATTTCACTGACATCAATTTATTCCAATCCCATGCAGAATCACTATCAACTTGGTTGTACAGAAATCAACTATCATTCATCTAGAACTCATATGTTCACACAGGGTTTAACTCGATATATGCACAATAATCCTGAAACAGCTTCCTCATTATACAATGAATTAACTTACAAACTTTTTGTTGGCCATATTTTAAACATCATTGGTGAATCATTATTCAACTTCCTAGTCTGCCTCTTTTCCTTGTCTGCTGCTTTCATTGCTGCCTCTCTTTTTTCTTCCCTATCTCTGTAAATGTAATCTTCCTCTATTCTTCTCTGCTGACCTTTAACTTCCTATCCTACCTCTTTTCCTTGTCTGATGTTGCTCCTTGCTCCTGAAGCTCCTCTAAAACTGCCTCTTCTTCATGTCTCATGCCTTATGAATAGTTTAGGTGCTACTCCTGTCTTTACCTTTGCCATCAATGCCAACATTTCCAACAGACCATAACCCCAACTTTGACACAACCACCTAATGATGATCTTAGACCTCCCAACACTGCCTCTTCAACCCTTGGTAGATAGACACTAATACAATTTTTACAATAATGTATTTACAATGATTTAGTACAATGATTGTATGCAGTGCTACCCACTTGAAGAGTTCATATGATGAACTTCTTGTTGCTATTATGCACCTTGGTTACTTCTCTTGTCATGTTACCTTCTGCTGCACCTTTCTTTGCTTTGCTGCCATACAAAGTATGGTCCTTTGCAACCCTTGACAACACACGATCTAACTTTTTCTTGCCTTCTAGGAGCTCGATATTGAATCTAGTGTATCTTTGTTATTTCAGATCCTCAATATCTAATTTTTGGTCCTGGAGTAGTCCTCTGAGTCATCTTTCCAATGCCATAGGTCTGACCCAATTTGGATTCTTCAAGAGATATTTATACACAATCTCTTACAATGCCCTAATTATGGACTATTTCAGTAGAGCAAAATTGTACGGCGTGCCACATGTCACTGTTTCTTCATTCGGCTCTAAAATTGATAGAGAAAAAACTACAGTCTGTGCACTATCTGTCACTTTTTACGTAATTCCAATCCGATACTCAGAGAGAGAGAGTTATGACTATTTTACCAAGGTCATTTCATTCAGATTAATTTCAGGAGCCTGCAAAAACCCTAACTTCCACAGATCATATCTCCAAAAATATTGCGCACCTTGATCTGAAATTTTTATAGCAGCTTCCTCAGGATTGCGGCTTCACCTCATAAAAATTTCATCTTCTGAACCTTCTTATAAAAAATGTTGGAGTGAAAATTCCACGATGACCTGTTTCAGATGGCGAAATCCATTGCATGAGGAAATGAGGATCACCATTTATATAAATGCTTAGGTTGAGAGGGGCTTCAACAAGTGAATGAGGGAGGGATTTTAGGAGCTTAAAAAATATTAATTATTACTTTTCAATGATCCATGCCACAACCCCATGGGGTTTTATCGCACTAACTGGGGGTACAAACTTCAAACATGAATATCTCTCAAACCGTGAAGAATTACATGGCGTGTCATATATCAACGGAAACATCTCGACAAGTAGAAACCATTAAAAGAATTATTTACCCAGAATATATTATTGGTAGGTCAAAATTCCCATGAAATATTAGGTTAGCCCCTGGTGCTTCTTGGGTTAACGTCAATGACAACCGCTGATCAACAATATCCCCCTTTGGCATTGATGGAAACACAAGTACTCCCCCTACGATCATGACACCTCTTCCTACAACATTCTCTCCCCCTTTGACATCAATGGAAAAGGGTAACTCCCCCTAAAACACAACCATCCTGCGGACCTATACACACTTCCACTCCCCCTAACACACAACCGTCCTGCAGACCTGTAATTGATGCAGGAATTCTGCTAGAAATCAGATCCCGCATATAAGAACACAACTGCTTCACGGTACTTTGAAAATGCTCAAAATTTCTATAATAAAATCATGAAAAGCATTCAACTCAATTTTACATGAAGGCGAAAAGATCCATACAAATCAACTCCCTTAACTATATCAAAATTCTGTGGCCAGATATTACATTGGGCGGCCTCTTGGCTCTTGGCTCTTTAAACCACTCCTCACTCACTCCACTCTTAACTATCTTAGGTCTTCAACTATTCAAGTGTGTTCTCCTCAAGAAAACCACTCATATTTATACATAAAAAATGAATTTAATTCATTCCAAAAATCTCTCCACCTAATCCTCAACTAAATCTAATTTAAATTCATTTTAGGTGTGGACTCAACTAAGTCCCGTACATAACATTCCTACTCCCTAAATTTTCTACCTAATTCTATTTTCTCTCATATCATTTTAATTAATAAAAGAATATTTACAAAATCCTCACTTTTATAATTTATCTCCTATTTTATTTAAAAATAACAAATTAATTAATAAAACAATTAAAATGTCACACCCTCCTTTATTACATAATTAAAAATGAAAATTGGCCTTGATGCTCCTACATCAGACTCCCAAGGTTGAAATTAATCATGATCACCTGATCATGTGTTCGGATCTGTGTATGCCTGGATCCCATATCTTGTGCTGCAACTTCCCACTTGTCGCTGCTTCTATCTGTTGTTCTTCTCCAGGTCTCCACACTTTATGCTGCATTGCCCCACTGGCTATGCTTTCACAATCTTTTGCTGTCTTTCTCTTGTTGTTTCTTCTTTGTTTTACTGCTGCTAGCCTCTTCTGGGATATCTTCATATTTATCCTCCTTATCAGTTCAATTTCTCGATCCAATATATTTCCTTTAGTATCAGTAATAAAACCTGTACCCACAAAACAATTGTTAGAATAAAAAACATAAGGCTTTCGTGCCCCTTTCTCTGCTACTGGCAACATTTCAGTATGCTTCTCTGAAATTCCCTCATCCATCAGCACATCAGTATGCTGATTTAATTCCTCTGTGAGACTATCAGTTAATCCCTCCTCTACATCATCTGTTTAAAACATGTTTCCCTATTCTGTGTCTTTCAGTAACTTTTCCTGAACATAAATCCTCTGCTTTTCCAACTCTCTTCTTTGAATATCTAACTTTCTGTATAACTTAACAATCTCAACTGGAGTAGAACTCGGAAATTTTACACAACTTTCCATACCTTCCTTTGTTGTTGACCAATCAACACATTCCTTCTCTGAAATGAATTCTCTACCAGACTTTACCTCAAGAATTTCATTCTCCTTTGTGACAGTTCCATCAGACTGCTCACCATCTTTCGCACATCATGCAAACATACATAAACTGTGAGAAAATATGTAAGGCTTCATGGCCTCATCTGTTTCTCTCGCCATTACCTCTTCAGATGCTTCTGAACTATCCCAATAGTTCATGAGATCTTCCTCACTGATCTCTTCACCCAAAATGTCACCCTGTTTCAGGCCACAAATGGAAACATCCATTTTTAACTCAGCCTCACTAAGTTCTTCACAATTCAGAATATGCTCGAACTTCCTCAGCTCCTCCATCAACTGTATGTTCACCTGCTTGTCCCTCTTTGTGTGTAGCTTCTACCACTTCACCTTCTTTCTCATGGTCCAACCATGTGTCTGGTATCTCACATTTTCTTGCAACAACTCCATTAACAATTCAAGGTGAATTGTTATCTCGGCCTTCTCCCGTTCATACTCTTCATCAGATCTCCGAAAATTACTATCAACAGTCATCTTCCCCTCCTTTGTGAACTGCATCTGTTCACGTCTGGACTTCATTTAAGCCACTTCCCCGCAATCCTTCACACTTTTCATTCATCAAAATGCAACTTATCCCCCTATGCTTGGCTTCTCTTTGTCCTGGGACCAATCCCTGGCAACCTTTCTGCGACAATTTGCTGCAAACAACACCTTAGCATGCATGTGTTATTTGATAGTAACCCAAAGGGCTGCAAACCCACATTCACACTCTCAGATGCATATAAAAATGCATTTCAAATTAATGCCCCAATAAAATTTTAAATCTGGAAAACCCGCCAAACCCACAAACATGCACTCTCTTCAATTTTGAAAATAAGAATGTACCTCAATTTTCACAATCTGGGCAATCTCAATTTAACATGCGAAAGCTATATTACTTAAACAATGATTATAGAACCATTGGAATACCCATTTCAACTGAAATCGAACTAACATTAGAAAGTTCCACAAATCAAAGGTTTAGATTTCGTCCTCACCTCAAAAGAGCTTGAACCAACATTCAAAGTTTACAAAACTTCATTTAAATGCGCCACAGCCAACATATATCCACATCTCCAAATCAAATTTTATGAATATTTACTAAGCTTTGGATTTCAAGACCCAATTCAATGGAGTCTTCCATCTCTGGATTAACTCTCAATTGCCAACAACTGTTGTTTCGGACCCATACATCAATGGTGAATAAACAATTATCAATAAACATTTCATGAAATGCTCATGGCAATACCAACACCAAAGTAATACTTGGTCCTAGCAATGAACACATAGAAATTCAATTTATCATTTACAACTAAGGCGATACCACCGGTTTAGCGCCTCAAATCCTTGTTTACTGCTCAACGCTCATTGAAACTTCTGCATTATCGAATTTCTATTTGATTCATGGTTTCACTAACCCAGCATTTTCTCGGCTATTTCTAATTGAACTCTCACAACAATAATAAATCTGGATTTCAATAACACTTGGGCTCACAATTTAACTTAACATTTTAAACCATACACTGCTTCATGGATACAATGCCAGTAATTCTACCTCTTGCATCTCTACAATCGATGTGTGCTTTCCCTTCACGATTCTGCATCTGAATCTCTACATCCTTTATTACAATGTATTCTTCCCTAATGCGCACAGAGATTAAACAACTTTTGTGTCCATCTTCTGCTATTGCACATTCAATTCAAATCTGTGAACGCCACTACTCACAGTTCTATTTACTTGGTTCCATCGCTATTCAACTATGTCTCTATTTTGAAGTCAATACTGCAGATTCACGGCATCTCATAGACCTTCCATAGCATGTTGAGTTCTAAATTCCATATTCTCCAACTGAAAATATAAGCCATCGCATCAAATGCATCAACATTAATACTGAACCCAACGCATATCCATTCAATCAACTCCAATTTCACATACCTTGTAACCTCTGTGCCTTCGACCAGGACTTCATGGAGTTTGGTTTCATTTCACTCCTGTCTATTTCACAATTCTGCCCTCGATTTCTTAACACATGGTTCATTCCGACTTTTGAACGCATGGTTCTAAATTCCGTTGGTTCTGTGCTTCCATTTGATTCTGTAATTCGATTCTCAATTCATCAAACCATCCAATGCTTGCATAAACATATTATTGGTTCAATGAATCCAGTGCTCCTTCCTTGCACGATTTCTTCTGCATCCATGATATAGCCAGTCATTATGTCCTTACCATGCTTTAACTAACCGATTGATTTTCTTTGACCCATTCTCCTTCCATCGAACATTGATAGTGTCTTAAGAATTTCACGTGACTGCATTCAAACAGAGTTAAACCCCTGCCACATTAACACTTCCACGTAATACACACTGCTTTCGAATCGCCTACATTTATGTTCATTCCATAAAACAAGTTCAGATTATATCAATAATCAGTTGTCGTGACTTGCGTCTTTAAAAAAAAGAAAAGAAATAAACTCATTGATGCTTATTGAAACAAACTCATCGATTCTCCTTGAAACATATTTTGTCTCAATCTTCAACGCTTCAATGCTCTAGCTTCTGGTTACTCAGCATTTAAAACAGGTCAGTTCTCCTCAATTTTAAAATAAACAGTCCTAAGAACCTTGCGCCTTCCAATTTCATTGCACCAGCAACTTGTCCTCCTTTCACTATGTTACATCCTTGAGATTCCAACCTTTGTGCCATCATCGCGCTATCACCCGATTTCATTCAAAACATAGTAATCCATGTTCTCTAATAATGTATTATCGTCAAAGTTAAATCGCAACGTCCTCGACTATCCACAAATGTGTCGAGTCAACTGTTGGCAGCCTCCTTGCTGCATTGCTTGGTCACGGTACTTCAAGTTTTCTTACAATGCATACGTCAATACATAAATCTTTGGCACGAAAGGTAGCTGACCATTCTAGTTCTTGCAGTAATCAAACACTAGAGGTGAACACGCCACGTCCTGATGTTTACTCTTGACTATAAATAAATGTGCATGGTGCTCACACTTCTTATCACAGCAACCGCACTAGTCAACGACTATCTTTCGCACTCCAACCGTCACTCTTTAGGTTGGTTCACCTTTTAGTCACTTTTAATTGACACAGAGAGTTCTGCTACGACATTCAAAGACAAATGAAACACCGTACGTTGCCTCTCTTGAATGTTGGCTTTGCAAATGTCGTGCTGGCCCTCATACGGATTCTCGAACTTCGATTGCACTGATTGACCACACCGTTACCTCTTTTGCATAATCATACCTGCATTCATATATTCACACACAATCTATCCATATATTCAAAACAAATATCCTTTCCTACTCTGATACCAAAATGATGCAGGAATTCTGCTAGAAAGCAGATCCCGCATATAAGAACACAACTGCTTCACGGTACTTTGAAAATGCTCAAAATTTCTATAATAAAATGATGAAAAACATTTCTAAATTAATTTACATGAAGGATAAAGAGCCATTGCCATACAAATCAACTCCCTTAACTATATTTAAAATTCCGTGGCCAGATATTACATTGGGCGGAATCTTGGATCTTGGCCCTTTAAACCACTCCTCACTCACTCCACTCTTAACTATCTCAGCTCTTCAACTATTCAAGTGTGTTCTCCTCACAAAAACCACTCATATCTATACATAAATAATTAATTTAATTCATTCCAAAAATCTCTCCACCTAATCCTCAACTAAATCTAATTTAAATTCAATTTAGGTGTGGACTCAACTAAGTCCCGTACATAGCATTCCTACTCCCTAAATTTTCTACCTAATTCTATTTTCTCTCATATCCTTTTAATTAAAAGAATATTTACAAAATCCTCACTTTTATAATTTATCTCCTATTTCATTTAAAAATAACAAATTAATTAATAAAACAATTAAAATGTCACACCCTCCTTTATTACATAATTAAAAATGAAAATTGGCCTTGATGCTCCGGTGATCAAGAATCTACTTCCACTCCCCCTTTATAAAAAAGGAAAAAATCTAATGAGAACTTGGGAGAATCCCAAGCTTCGGTGAAGATATTCCACGTCGGCGAATATTTAATATGTGATTCTTTTGGTGCTGCTTGGAATCTTGCTACTTGTCCAACTACTTGCATAACATCTGGCCGGGAGGCTGTTACAGATAGAAGACTAGCAATCATAGATCTGTACAACCTTTGATCTATATCCTTATATGAGTCGTCTATGCTCAATTTGCAACCTGTTACCATCGGAGTAAGGATGGGTTTGCACTCTTCCATTTTAAATTTCTTGAGCATTTCCTCGATGTACTTGGCTTGACATATAAATATTCCTTTCTCTTGCTGAGATATTTGAAGCCCTAAGAAGTATGTCAGCTCACCAAGTAAATAAATCTCGAAATCACTTTGCATCTTTGTAGTAAACTTCTTACTTAGTCGATCATCATTGTTACCAAATATTATATTATCCTCTTTAGCTATTAGACATGCTTTAGTTGCTTCATCCAAAACATATATGTTGTTTGGAGCTCAACTTGCTGTAGCCACAATTTCACCATACTTGCCTTTCCTGATTTCACATTTTGTGGAGTTGAATAGTACGTGTGTCCTTGATCACACATTTGTCCAACACTGAGCAGATTGTGATTCATGTTTTCAACTGATATAACATTATTGGCTAGAGCATATTTTCTTCTGAGAGTGACAGTACCCGATCCTATAACATTTGAAGATCCATCATTTCCAAAGGACACGGTTCCGTCCTTCTTCTCTTTCAGAGATACAAATTTATTTCTATCTCCAATCATATGCGTTGAGCAACCGCTATCAACATACCACACATCTTTGTTCTTTTGAGCCTTGAGAGCGAGAGAACAATTATCATTCTTCTTCTTCTTCCATGTTCATTCATTCTGTGGCTTCGAAGATTCTTCTGGAGGATTTTCAAGCTGCAGTCTTTGGCTATGTGTCCAAAGTTTCGACATTTGTAACATTCAATATTATTTCTTAAATGTTAAAATCTATTGATGTTTCGCTAAGCCCTGGGAGATTCATATTTGACAGATCTCCTAGAATTGTATTCGTTCCTAGGGTACGTGCGGCATTCTACAGCTTTATGACAAAATTTTCCACATGAATAACAGTAGCCATAAAAAATATGTTGGTACCTGGATGGAAATTTTCATCGAGGAATTTTCTTCCAAGGTTGTTCTTGCAAATCTTGTCCAATGAAGTCTACATGCATGTCATATCTCATAGGTTTATTGTATTTTGTTGTAGAAGGTCCTGCTTCTTCTTCTTTGTAACCAATGCCAGTTTTGTCATTGTAAGATTTTTGATTGTTGATGAGTTCTTCCAATGCCCTTGAGTTGTTGGCATAGTTTTGGATAGTTTTTCTTTTCTTCACTTCCTCACACAGCGAGACTACTTTGGCTTCTAATTCTTCCCTTTCTTGGTTGCTTTCTTCCAACTTCTTTTGAAGTGACTCTTCAATGCATTTGTGTTCTTCAACTTCAATTTTGAGACCTTGAAATTGTTCTTCAAGAGTTTTGGAACGGATCTTCTCTGCCTTGAGATATTTTATAAGCTTGATTTCTTCCTCATAAAATTCTTCTATGGTCCATCCTTCTTCTTCGTTGTTTGATACCTCTTTCTTATTGTGCTTGGCCATAAAAAATACTCTCTCATTGGCTTCTTCTTCATCACATCTCTTCTATTGGACAATGAGTTATCTTCTTTAGAGAGAAAGTTCCTTTTGGATCCTTGCTTGTTGAATTTCTTAAAGCCTTTCTTTCCTTTTGAGTTGCCATTACTTCTGTTTGGACATTTTGCTGAAAAATGCCCAACCTCATTGTAGCTGAAACATATCAATGGAAGTTTACCTTTGAATTGTCCCTTACCAATTTTTAGTTTTCTCATGAAGTAAGCATATTATTCATCTGAAAGACCTTCTTCATCATCTCCCTTTTCTTCACACTTGTAGGTGCATGTATTTTCAATTGAGGGTTGTTTATCCTTATTGGTTTTCTTAGATGCAACGAACCAGTTTCTAGATGCAAAGTACCCTCTTCTTCATCAAGTCTCATTTCATATGTTATGATAACTTCATGTAATTCTTCTTTGTTGAGTTTGTCCAGATTTGCACTGTATTCTAAGACCTATACCTTTGGGTTGAATCTCCATGGTAACGTTCTAAGAATCTTTCATATAATAGTCTTCTCGTCAACTGGCTCTCCCAATCCTTCCAGAGTATTGGTTATTTCATCAATGTCTTGGAAGTATGCAACAATGTTGCAATCTTCATTCCGAGTTGCTAAATTTTTTCTCTATAGATTTTAAGCTTTGCTTCTTTGACATTTGAGTCCCCTGCATATATATTCTCAAGCTTGTCCCATACATTTTTGGCAGTTTTACAACCCAACACCTTATGATAAGCAGTGTTAGTATGAATCTTTCGTTGGAAAAAGACCACTTTAGCTACGCATAATAAATAGCCCTAATATTAATTATGGCTGCCAATATCTTCAAATCTGTAGTTAGTTGATCAAGACAAAGCTGCACAAATCCAGATCTATTCATAAAAAGACATTAAGTAGTGAAAATGAAATTTTGCTCCATGCATCCAATAGACAAGACAAGAACAATGTTTTTGAAAGAATTTTTTATATTAAAGGGCACCTGAGAGGAAAACAAGAAAGGTTTTTCCAATCCTCCTCAATGGGATGGGTTCTTGAAAATCCTCAGCACTTCAGATCTAAAATTTCTCTCTCTTGTTGGTGTTGAAAACCCAGACAAGCATAGAACTCAAAGGGAGCTCATGAAGCAAATAATGGAGGATGTGACAATGATAATGGCTCAAAGTCAGACCAAGAGTATAGATCCGGAGTGATCTAATATGCAAATGAAAGGTGACAAATGAATGGGAAAACCCTTGTATGTATAACAAAATATTAGGGTATTCTAGAACTTGCATGAATAAAATATTATTAACCAAATTCTAGAACCACCATTTAGGAATATTTTATTATATTTATGGGAGGGTGATTTTTTATTTGGGTCAATCCTTTATTTATAAATAATAAATAAATAAATGATTTATTTATTATTTTAAGGAATAGAAATATAATTAAATAAATATTGATTTATTTAATTATTTATAAATGATTTAGTCAAATTTAACTAGGAATATTATTTAAATAAGGATTTAAATAACTTATTCCTAAGAAATAATCAAATAAATAAGGATTTATTTAATTGATTTCCTTGTTTTGGGTTAAATATGACCAGGAACTATAAAAAAATATAGATTTTTTTATTATTCCCTTTTGGGGTTTCATGTTTAGACCATAAGCAACTTAATAAAGGTGTTTTTACTAAGTTATTTCACATAGTGAAAGGAATTTTACTTAGGGTAAAATTGGTCTTACATGGTGTACTTGGGTCCATCTAATAATAATAGGTTAGATGACCAAAAAATGGTGTAACAAGAAGATTCAATAAGTCCAATGATAATAGTATTCTTTTCTTTTGCATCATTTACCAAATTCTTCTTACCTTGTTCATCCATAGTTGATGTAAATCCATTTTCTGAATGTAGTTGTCCCATACTTCATAGAATCCCTTTGCGCCAAGAGATAGACCTCCATTCTTCCTTTCGAGTGTGTAATATTTTCATATTGAATAGAGTACCGTTCTGGTGTATGCTCCATGACTTCCTTCAGCTGTTAAACCTATTAGCTGAACCAAACTTTGAAACCAACTGTTGGAAACATCGAGAGGGGGGGAATTAGCATTCCTTTCAATTAGAGCATTAGTTAATCTTTCAATTATTATCAGTGTTTGTACAATTTTAGTAGCAAACAAGAGGAACACAAATGCACACCGTTTTTAAGGTGGAAAACCACTCCAAAACAAAAACCACCTAATGTTTTTCTAATAATTCCTTGATATTCAACTCCAATTGAAAATAAAGCCCCAACTTCCTAGAATCTAGAAAAGAATTCTTCTCTAGCTCCCACTGGATGGACGCTCCAACGCCTGAGATTATTCAGTAGTCAACCGAATGGATGCCCCAACACCCAATGAGCTACAACTCACCCTAGAACCACCCTACCACCCTATAGAAGAATAAAATAAGAATGGACTCCCATACCAGGGAAAATGGTCCACTTTACAATGATATAGAATGATGTAGAAGAAGAAGATATACTAGAACATAACCCCAAATTTGACACAACCACCTAATGATGATCTTAGACCTCCCAACACTACCTCTTCAACCCTTGGCAGATAGACACTAGTACAATTTTTACAATAATGTATTTACAATTACTTAGTACAATGACACCTTTATAATGATTGTATGCAGTGTTGCCCACTTGAAGAGTTCATATGATGAACTTCTTGCTGATGTTATGCACCTTGGTTGCTGCTCTTGTCATGCTACCTTCTGGTGCACCTTCCTTTGCTTTTCTACCATAGAAAGTCTGGTCCTTTGCAACCCTTGGCAACACATGGTCTAGCTTTTTCTTCCCTTCTAGGAGCTCGATATTGAGTCTGGTGTATCTTTGTTATTTCAGATCTTCAACATATTATTTTCGGTCCTATAGAATTCCTCTGAGTCATATTTTCAATGCCACAGGTCCGACCCAATTTGGATTCTTCAAGAGAGATTTATACCCAATCTCTCACAATGCCCTAATTATGGACTATTTTAGCAGAGTGAACTTGTACGGAGTGCCACGTGTCACTGTTTCTTCATTCGACTCTGAAATTGATATAGATAAAACTAAAATCTGTGGACTATCTATCACTTTTTATGGAATTCCAATCCTATACTCAGAGAGAGAGTTATGACGATTTTTCCAAGGTCACTTCTTTGATATTAATTTCAGGAGCCTGCAAAAACCTTGACTTCCACAGATCATATCTCCAAAAATATTTCCCACCTTGATCTAAAATTTTTACAGCAGCTTCCTTAGGCTTGTGGCTTCACCTCATAAAAATTTCAGCTTCTGAACTTTCGTAGAATAGAAGTTAGAGTGAAAATTCCACGATGACATGTTTCAGATGGAGAAATCCCTTGCATAAGGAGGAAATGAGGATCACAATTTATATAAATGCTTAGGCTGAGAGGGGCTTCAACAAGTGAATGAGGGAGGGATTTTAGGATCTTAAAAAATATTAATTATGACTTTTCAATGACTCATGCCCCAACCCCATGGGGTTTTATCCCACTAACTGGAGTACAAAATTCAAACATGAATATTTCTCAAACCATGAAGAATTACATGACGTGTCATATATCAATGGAAACATCTCGACAAGTAGAAACCATCAAAAGAATTATTTACCAAGAATATATTAATTTGGTAGGTAAAAATTCCCATGCAATATTGGCTTAGACCTGGTGCTGCTTGGATTGACATCAATGACAACCATTGATCAATACTATCAACCAAACAAAATGAGTCACCCTCCAGGTTGGCAACTCATGAAGGATCTCTTCCACCTTGAGCTCATGTAGAATAGGTGGGCTGAAAATCTAAATATGGTAGACAAGAGTGTCTACCCCACACTGTCTTCCTCTCCACTTAAGATGAGTGTAGAGAATTTTCTGATCTTAGGCTGCAATACTGTTGCCCCCCAATGGAAAGAAGGAAGCTAGACCTCCAAAGGTCCCTCTCCCAGCATTGTGAATCAAGCTGGCCCAAACCATCTCATATATGATGGACAAGAACTCACCACCATATGGCATCCCATCCATCTCATGGCCCTCCTCATAATGAAAAAAATATTTTACTGTAGAGGCCATGTCCCTTCCCATGCTCCCCTTAGAGCATGTAATGCAAAAAGTGTGGGGATCCTCCTCCCCACGGAACACATCCACTCCATGTGTTCCTCCTCCAATCATGCTCCTCATATAGGAAAGAATACTATCAGCAAATAGGATCATGATTAGCATCATAATGAGAGAAATATTGAAGGTTTTATGTGGTGTTGGAGGGTACCAATAGTCTCCCAAGTGGTCACAGCGCAGTCTTCTCCACTGCAGCTTCAGACAATAGCATGGAAAGTTGTTTCTTGATAGATGGCTAGTTGTGTAAGTCACCACATCTAACAACATGTAGTAAATGGTTGAGTGTATCAACTGAACATACAAGAAGTAACCAAACACTTGCCCCAAATCATACAATAGATGGTTGTCTCCATCATAATATCTGGCAAAAAATGGTCCATGGAGCCCAAATATAAGCTTGCCCCTTTGTGGAGAAATGCACTGCAATAGAATGGTAAGAGCATGCAAACATTGTGTTGGACAATCAATAAATGCAAAAACAGAATTCTTACCACGTAATTAAAGCAAGATGGTGACAAAATCTACAGATGGATCCTCCATAGTGGTATGACACACCCATATGAAGAGAAATGAACCACATGCTACATGAAGATCCTCCCCCTCATGCCTGGAAATCCAAGTCAAGGAGAATATACCATAATGACAATTGAGTCCATCCACTCCTCTACCAATCTCACCTCCTTTATGCCCACCAAGTGCATCAAATATGAAGTGATCCTAGGAACACTTCATCAACAAGCTCATGCTCCAAAGTGACAGCGATGTTGGTCTATGAAAATCGGCTCCTGCCAACTCATAAATCCATCCTCTAACATGTTCAATGTCAAAGAATTCTCTCATAATATTGCTATCTTCTCTCATTGCAACATTATGCAAAATGTGAGAGCAACTCTGCCCTTTCTCTCTCTCAATCCTCCAAAGAAAAAAATGTCTTTGCTACCTCATCATACCTCCATCATACAACACATGTGGTGAAAATATCACATCATCATAATTATCCCACACTCCTTGCCATATGATGCAAGTACCCTGCCAAGTTCCTCCTATCCACATACCCTTGGAAAAAGGATATGTCTCATGATGGCCAAACTCTCTCAAGAGTAGCCAACGAAGTTTTGCTTCTTGCTACCCAGTATCGTAGATTTGCAAGTAGCTTTCCAGCTTCTTGCTCTCTATCCACATCCACTTGTCCACCGATGGATGCCTCCTACCATTCTCCATCTTGGTACTCCTTCAAAGAAGATTACCATCCTCCCATATCATATTTTTCTCCTTGCATTCCATGGGATGCTGAAATGCAACTCCTTGGAGACCTCCTAGAGAATATCTCTCACCGATGATTATCTTGAACCCATAAGGATCCAACTGGGCTGAAGGAAAATCCTCCTTGCTAATACTTCTTGACAGTGCTGTAACCCTCCTCGAGGGTGTTCTGGCTATCTCATGTATCAACTCCCAAATGAACATTTGCTCCTTCATGAATTTGTTTGGAGAAAAGTTCACTCCATTCTCCAGGTTCATGACTCCCTCCAAAAGATCACACTCCAACCTCAAGGGTTGTGGGCAACTCAACAGGGGCCCATGAGAATGATGGCTCATCTACTTCTTGAACCATTCAAGCTTGCACAGCGCAGCGCAATCCTGTTGCTTTATCTCAGCAACAATGTTTGATCCTGGGCCATATGCAAACAAATCTCCAAATTTTTCCATAAAATTTTCTGAAATGTTAAGACATGGAAATTTATGCATACCTTTGTGAGCCTTTGGAACATATTCTATGGCTGCAAGAGTCCCTCTCTTCAATGTGTTGGCTGATCCAAGTGCTGTTGTGGGTGGCTGCCCCCTCATGAATATGACAGTGCTGGTAAAGGTCTCCTCAAGTGGAGAAGAGAAATACTCCTCCTCTGATCTTCCACTACCAAATATTATGATTATCTGATGAGTGAAATCAGCAAAAGTAAACACTCTCCCATGGCTGAACCACCAAGAGCTTGCCTTGCCTTCTAAGTGCAACGCTGACATTTCCACAGCCTCTTTTTCCACTACCAGATGCAGTAGGAAAAATGCCTCTAGTTTCATAACCCAAGTCTCTACTGCACACTTGAGTGTCCCATTAAATGTAGACAACATGAATATGTTGCCTCTCATCATTATTTTATTACATGGTCTTCTTTCTTCTCTCAGTTGAATAAACTGAGGGAAATCTAGGGTCTCTTTGAAAGCCCTAGTTTGGCACTTGTATTCTACCAAATACCCACTCAGGATCTCATGCTCTAAGTGGTCTCCTTGCACTCTACTTCCCTTATGATAATAGGAGGTTCATGCATCTTCTTCTTCTTCCTGAAACCTCCTAGAGGTCTCATTGTAGCTCTCTCCTCCTTGAAACCTCTTGGAGTTTCAATGCATTTCTCTTCTTCTCTCTTCTTAGATATGAAAATGGATGAGAGTAGTCTCATCCTCTCCATAGTTTTGTTTTCCTCTCCTTCTTATCTTTTTATTGGATATGAAATCCACAGGCTGAGCCAAGATGGCAGCTTTGATACCACTGTAATATCCCAAAATGGGAACAACTACACTATTGGGAATAATTTGAGTTATTACAAATGTGGAGATTTAGAAAATCATGAGCATGGAAATGTAGATCAGCTCATTATATGTAAAATAAAATTACACTAGCAGATGAAAGAACCTCAGCAACAATATGATCTATATTCTCTTTCCTGGGTGGGGGAAATGTAGTAATATAGAACATATAATAGTTGTCTCCAGAAAATAACGCTATACAAGTGAGAAATGGGACTTGGATCCCTTAGAAGACATCATGTACAACTCACACACAAATTTGGAGGTGAAACAAATGAGACTAGCTACCTTAAACAGATCTCCCTAGCTCACTACTTTTTAAAAACACCCTGATCCCATGACTTCTCTACAAAAGAATTTCTAAAGACTGTGAGAGCGTAATTCCCATGAGAGTTTCTATAGAAAATGATGAAATAATACTGATATGCAACTTTTATTAATCAAATAACAAATAAATGGAGGTTTAACCTCTTTTACACAAAGAAAAAGACACACAACAAGGGTTTCTAGCAATATACATGTACAAAAAGCAGGACTGCAGAAAATAATGCAATCTACTGCAACTCTACATTAAACATGGCTGAAGATGACATAAAAAATTTGAATAATACAGAAAATGGCCCTAGGCCTTCTTAGTAGAACTCCGGGAGGGAAATAAACACCTCCTCCTCAAAGACTAGCATAAAATCAAAGGGTGCAACCCTGTTGCTGCTGCCCCTACATAAAAGACACATTTTTCTGAAGGGAAATACATTGTGGCTGAATATTGATGAATGGCCCCAAGAGAAATACAGAAATGAATCTCAAATCCTTCCCTCTTGATCCCTTAAGCACGCTGATCCAAAGAGAGGATGGAATTCCCACACGGGAATTCTTTTCACTGAGCAGTGCAGCAACTCTGGCTAAACAGCTAAAGCATGCAAGTAGTCACAAGAAAAAAATAGTTGAATACATGAATATATCCCTTTGATGCTATGCCTCCCTTTTTATCTTTGGTGAGCCTCGTCACCCCGGACCCCACACAATGTTGAGGTGACTTCCTAGTGAAGCTTCCTCTTTCAAAACTGCACTGCCCTAGCTAGCTTCCCTCCTCTTTGTGGCAACGTTGTTGACTTGGTCAACTGGAACTAATCCACCTGCAATGCCCCTTTTCACACCTAGGGATCTTCAATTTGGTTCTCATATGTGTGTTTAGGCATATCCTTGTTCACATTGAGCTAGTTTGCTTGAGTGATTTCTTCCTCCTCAAGAATGGATGTTGACTTAGTCAAACTTGAGTATGTCCTCATATAATTTGCCCTTGTTCACACTTGGAAGTGTAAAACTGGCTCCTAAGGTGATCTTCTTCCTTAATAAGGTGGAATTTATTCATATTTTCATTGTTCATGGGCCTCCTTCCCATTTGTTCCTCTTCCAAGTGAAAGCGTCAAAATTTAATATTCCAATTTGCTTGCTTGCAAATTTTGGACTATTACACTGATGGCTGGGTATTTTTTTGTGAAACCTTGGTTACCTAAGAGTAGTGAACCATGTGCTCCATGCAAAATCTTCTTCTTGAGCTTATAATCTCTAATCAAGAAGATTCGGTCCCAGTAGTGTATGACCTCATCCATTACTTTGTATTTCTCATCGGTCACCTGCCCATCTAGTATCTCACATGTGAAGTGGTCTTTAGAATACTCCACCAATTGTTGGGCCTTCCAATCTGAATCCACACTCATCAAGGACAGCATTGTTGGTCTACGTGATAAGGCATCAAATACCACATTGCTCTTCCCTTTGACATATTCAATGAAGTCATATTCCTGAATTTTTCTAACCCATTTTTGTTGCCTCTCTTGCAGCTACTTCTTCTCAAGAAAATACCGAAGACTGTTGTGATTGGTCTCTACTCGGAATCTATTGCCTGCAGATTACTGCCTGAATTTGGAAATTGCATGCATAATGGTGAGCATCTGCTTTTCATATATGGGATACAACCTCTCATGTGGCAGCAACTCTCGACTCTCAAAGGCTATGGGATGGCCCCCCTGCATCAAGAATGCATCAATACCCTCCCCTGAAGCATCACATTCCAGTACAAAGGGCAGGGTGAAATCTGGAAATTCCAACACTGGAAAACTTCTCATCGCCTCCTTGAGCCTATCAAGGGCCCTCTACGCATTGTTTTTCGAACCAAAAGCTCCCTTCTTGGTCAAAATCTGTGAGTGGTGTTGCTAGTTGGGAGAACCCTTTGAAAAAAATTCGGGGGTAGGTGTATATGCCTACAAACCCTCAAATTTATATTACATTATTTGGCTCTTGTGAATCCTGAATAGCATGGATATTCTACTCATGGACCCTTACTCCATCCACTCCAATGATGTGGCCTTAATAAAGCATCTTTGTGAGCCCAAACGCACATTTGGAGAGCTTGGGATAGAAATGTTGCTCTTCCAAAATGACTAATATTGCCTCAATATGTTGCAGATGCTCTTCCCATGTGTGGTTGTAGATGAGAATGATGTCAAAGAAAACCACCACAAATTTCCTCAACTAACCACTGAAGACGTGGTTCATACAGGACTGAAAAGTAGCCGGAGCATTGGTCAGCACAGAGGGAATCACCAAGAACTCAAAGTGGCCATAATGTAAATTTTACCTTGATCTAATGGTACCCTAGCCTCAAATAAATATTAAAAAAGAAATTTCATCCCCTCAACTCATCCATCAGCTCATTGATCCTGGGAATCAGTTACCAATTCTTTGTTTTATTCTTATTCAAGGCTCTATAGTCAATGCACATCCTTAAGGTACCATCCTTCTTCTTCACCAAGACCACATAAGAAGCAAAGCGACAAGCGCTGGGTCACATATGTCCTAAAGCCATGAGATCCTGAATAGCTCTATCATTCTCATCCTTGTAAGCTTTGGGGTGCCTATAGGGTGTGGTCATTACTACATGGATCCCCTGCTCCAACCCAATAGTATGTTAAAACCCTTGGTCTGGTGGAATTCTCAGTGGAATGTCCTCAAATACTATAGAATAGAGGTCTAGAATAGACTGCACATCGGAGTGGACTGACTTTTCCTTGCCTCCTACCTCCGACATACATAGTTCTACTGCACATTTTATGTCTCCTCTACGAAAATCAGCCTCCATCCTATTTGTTGAGAGTACTTGAGGTGGATATGTTGCATGGCCTTGATCATTGGTGCTTACCACTCTTCTCATCTGTCTGTTCCATCTCCAAGGTCTTCCAATATTTGGTGACTTCTCCCAGTGTGATGAAACACTGTATACCCAATATCACATTGATATTAGGAATATCGACCACAAAGAAGTTATATGTAAATGTGTATGTCGCCCAAAGCTACAGTCAATGCCAAAAAATATTTCACCCATTGCATAGTTCTAGCTCCTGGAACCAAAACTGAGAATCCTTCAAAATCATTTGTGGGTATGCCTCTCCTCTGCACTAGTTTCGTATCAATAAAATTGTGGATAGCCCAACTGTCTATCAATACTGACACCCGCTACCCCTGAAGTGTGCCTCGTGCTCTCAATGTCAGATACATGGGAACTCATTGCAAAGCTACAAGGGCCCGTTCTGTTGGATAAAATGCTCCATTTCCACCTCTTGGTGGTGGTGGATCCTCTCCTGGTGCCACAGCATTGGTGTCCCCTTCTATCTTCTCCTATGCTTCCTCTTTACTATCAAAGAACACTTCAATACAATGTGCCTTTAAACCAACACATCTATGCCCTGGTGGCCATGGTTCTTTTCAAGTGAAGCAAAGCTTCACTGTCCTCAAATCTCTCCGAATATCATCACTAAGAGGTACTTTTCCTTGGTTCGACTTTGGGGGTGGAACCTTCATATATTTCCACTTTGACTAGAATGTGGGTTTTTGCTAGAATGTAGCTCTTTCCCTTGGCAAAGCATGTTGTAAGTCCCTAGCCTGCTTAATGGCATCTTGGAGCATAGCTCATCTAGTGGAATTTAATAACCCATGGAAAGGTTCCGCTAGTCCATCAATGAACATGTATACCCACCCAACTGTGGATAGATTTGGCACCATGACGAAACATTTTAGGAACTCAGAGATATAAGTCTTTAGGTTTCCCAACTGCTTGAGCTTATCTAGATGAACAAAGCGCACCTCTAGATCTATTCAGTCAAATCTCTCTAGCAATCTTCGGGTGAACTCTGCATATGTAGTCACACCTGCATGTCCCAATGTAGACAATTCGTGGAACCACCATTCATGTGATTCACCTTCAAGGTGCAGTGCTGCTATCTTAATAGCTTCAGTTTATAATACTTGGTTCATATAGAAATAAATGTCTAAATTTTCCACCCAATCCTTTATCGTGCACTTGGATGACCCACCCAAATTAGGCAGAAAGAATCTACCCATAGTATGCTCCAAATCATTGTTCTGCATGTATCGTCCACTTTTATTGTTGTTACGGGGTCTTCTGTTATCCTTGATCTGGCAGAACTCTTGGAAGTTCATATTTTCTTTCAATATTTGAGACTGAGATTCATATTCCAGAAAATAATCACTGAGAGCCTCCTGCTCTTGTGGTCCTCCAACCCCATTTCCTACTGCTAGGAAGGTAGGCATAATGGAGCATTGTGAATCTTGCTGCAGTACCAGTTGCTCAAACCAATGATGTGAAGTACCAAAACTTTCTCCATTTTGAAACCCTCTTTTGGTTTCCCTTTGTGTCCCCACTCTCATCTCCTTGATCTATCTGGCGAGATCCTGCATAGATTGTAGAAGAAGTTTTGGAAACTCTTTCTCATCCATTTCTCCTGAAATTGAAGACTTGCCTTTATCTTCTATTTCTTCTGAGATGTGGTCTTCTTTGTTGGCTGTATAATCAAATTTTTGATCTCTATTAATATACCATTTCTCCCGATCTATAAAAGGCTCTTCTTCAGATGTCATAGATGTAAATTTCCCATAGGGCGAGGCAATATTATGCTCTGATACCACTTTAATATCCCAAAATAGAATAAACATGATTATTGAAAAATAAACTAGAAATTGAAGTAAACATCATTAGACAAAACATATGAGGAGATCAGCTGAGTCATTTAATTAAATTCAATAGTAGATATGAATTACAAAGTGCTTGAATAAAAGACACTCAAGCTAGACAAAAAAGCCTGAAATGACCCTAAACCTCAACACATGATATGTTGTTGCTACAACAGTTGTTGCAGTTTTTCCACTGCGCATTCCTGCTGGAGAATACATCTGCTAGAAACTAGGAATGCGTATATCTGTTTATTTGGTGCTCAGAAATAGTTTGTATCAGAGATCTCATCTTTCTAGTACTTTTCCAAGATAACCCAGAAAGGGTTTCCAGAAATAAAAGTAACTGAAAATGTAGCCCTAGGGCTGATTTATGCACTGCATCTGGGAGACTACTAGGAGGTGGTTGAACTTATGAGAAATATGTTTATACTCCTCCCAAAAACTTCCAAGATGAAGGGTTGCTCCCCTCACTGGATGCCAAGCTAAGAAACTCGGGTTATTGCTCCTCCAATTGATCTGCCCTCTATGGATTACTCAATTCTTGAAGGAGAATGCGTTGTTGATAGGGGTAGAAGATTGTTTTGATGCATGATTATTAAATGAAGCTCAAGAACCTTTCCCGAGTGGGAACTCGAAGTCCACCGAGGATAAGGTTGGGATTTTCGCTCGGAAACACCCATGTGCTAAACAACACAACATAATTAGCTAAACAGCTGAAGCGTGTAGAAAGTTATAAAATTCAATTCATAAACAATATTTAGAATGTGTTCTATGGCTGACATCCCCTTCCTTATATGGTTGTGATCCCTCACACTCTTGGCCCCACACAATAATGATGCTACACACATGGCCACTAACCTCCATCACGACGGCGTTGTCCTCCATTACCTCCATGACTGCATTGTTGATTTGGTCAAACTGACCCCATCCACATGCACCCATCCACATTCACACCAAGTTGTGGTTTATTCATCTTGACCCTATCTAGATGAATTGCTCCACATTCACATTAAGAAGCGTTTTTATTCCTACTAAAGGTATTTATGGGTCCCTCTACCCTCTTATTCATCTATCTTATTGGCAAAAACAAAAATTAATATTTTAATTAGCTAAAAGCTAATTAGGAATAATACAAAATAAAAACAAACAGGGGTAACTAGGAAAAAGGGTTTACCAAGTAACTGTGAACTACAATATACCACCTTGGAGAGCTATGGATTTACGTATGGGTAGGAAATGTCCCCAAATGTTTTTTTCAGTGTATCACAGTGTACAAGGTGCCTGGTTTGGTTACCTAAGGTGGGATAGCAACCTAGTGTAGACTTCCAAAATATACCCGAAGGTACGTTGAAGTGAAATCTGTGTTAGTCTTGTCTAATGTATAATTTTACAATGAGAACATTTCCATATACGTTTCATGCATGGAGCGAAATCCAATATACCCATAGGTACGTGGAGAATCGTCTGGTACAATTACGTACATGGAATGGGTATCACCCTCAGGATGCAACACTAGAAAATAATGAGAGCTCCTATGTTTAGAGACATTGAAAAACATCTCTAGCCTAGACCCCTAGATATTTGCATTAATGTTTCAAATGCTCCTTAGGTTGATTGAGTGAATTTTAGAAGCTTCTCTTGAATTATGTTTCAATTTCAAGGCTCAAAACTTGATGTCACCTAAACAAACCTATGATGCAACTAATATGACAAAAATAACTCAACTCATTTTTCTTTTAACAATGAAAGTCCTAACTAAGCAGGGGAAGAATAAATCAATGAACAATTCAACAAACAAGTGATGCAACAATCGATCTCCTTAACTTCACTAATCAAATCAAAATGAAATCCCTATATGCAATGAAAATAATTGCTTTTTTATTTGATTTTCTTTTAATGTTTCAAATGCAAAGAAATATATGAATATGACTTGATCGCTGACAAAAATAAACCACACGGAGTTTAACTATAATGTAAAATTTACTTTTCAAATTCAAGAATCAATGTATGCATACAAACTTGAATTGACAAGAAAAAAGAAATAATGAAAAAAATCTTATAAAAAAGGTGATGACACTCATAGGTGATTGACACTCATATACAATTCAGGCCGCACCCCCCGACGAATGAGGGGGACTTTTTTTTGCAACAATTAAAGAAAAAAAATTAAAAAATTATTAAGAAACTTAACTAAAACTCTAAGTAATGACCAAAGAAAAATTAACTCAATTTCACAAAAAATCAAGTGTTATGTTGCCTTCAAAAATACAGGGACACACTTCGTGACATAAGGACAACTTGATGGACCAAATAAAATTAGAGAGCAAGTCAATAAAAGAAATTTTTTAAATCTTACAGGTATCGGTGTCAGTGCAGAACATGCACTAGTGCTCTGCAGCGTAGGTAGAGAGAAGGAGAAAGTGAATTGAAGCGCTCTGTCTCCAAACAATCGAGGGCGTTGATGTTAATCTGGCCAAATTATGGCACAAAGAATCAAATAAATCTTTGTGAATGGTTTTCTTAGGGTCAATCAAGGTTTGAGTGATGAAAGAAAAGTCAGTTCAAGAAGTAAAGCAAGTGCTAAGTGCTATGCAGGTAAATCCCCTCTGCGGACAGAGGCGATCCCTCTAGCCCTAGGGTAGGTCTAGAAACAAAGGGACACCCTAAAGTGTTGCTTCCTAATTATTGAATGAATAAGGGAAATGGTAGATCGACCTACCTATAATCCAATGCTATCAATGTTGCTGTAATAGTGGTGGCCTCTCGCTCTTGCTTCGGCAAGTCACAATCTATTTGCCATTATGCTTAGATACATGCACAAAGAACAAGGAAACGAGAACAACATACAAGATGAAAAAATTCCATTCATAAATATTAACCAGTCAAAGAGGGCTAAACATATTGCGTTAAAAAAACATTATAAAACAATAATGGAACCAAATGGTAGTCATGTATATAAATGAATAGAAGGAAGAGTTATAGCCGATGCTTTGACGTCGCAGTCTCCTCCAGCGGGGTTCAGGCGAAGCACGTCTCATATGCTCTTCGGTGAATTCGAACGGGGTGAAGGCATGGACTCAAGTTCTCCTCAACGTAATTCCTTCTATCTATCTTCTCTAGTCGCTTAGCTTTAGTATCAGTTCTCCAAGTTTAGCTAGCCTGTTCTAAGAGAGATAAATTCTTTTATAGAGGAAAAGGAGGAGGTTGGGATCCCTACAAAAGTGGGTGAGATTCCTATCCCTTAGGAGAGTTCCAAGGGAGGTGGAAACTACTAACTAAAGGAGGGAGTCTGTGGTTGTTTCAATTCAACCACTCCCAATGACTCATCCTCAAGGTGGTTGGAATAGAACCTCCGCCTCTATTTTTTAAAAACATTCCATAAACAACTTGGCCCGGGTGCTTAACTCGGACAGAGCGCAAACTAGTATAGGCTCATTGTTAATTTTCAAGCTCGGCACAGGAGTGTAATTGGCTACTCGCGCCAAGGCAGAAACAAGGGTTTTACAGTCCTGCTCAGGGAATTGTCAACAGGAGGGATGTTACTCTCGTGCAAAGGAATGTAATGATGGTTTTTGCAAGGCATGACACTGCTTATAAGTCAAAGAAACGAACCTCTAATGGGCGAGATGGGGATTGCAAGGACAGTGAAAAATTGTTGTGTAACAAATTCCCCTTAAAGCATGAGGTCCGAGGGAGAGGGGGGGGGGAATGCTTTACGATAATGCGTTCAAACCAAGCACCACTGTCTAAAAACCGTCAATTACAAATACAACTGATATATCTAATACATGAACATGTGGCATGGGCAGAGCCATCCATAATAGATTATATATATAAATAGAGATCTGAGGTATGGATGCAACCATCCAACAGTAAGGATCAACAAATAGACTCAGGTATGGTCATAGCCATCCAATCAAAAGAGTCATGCAATAATTTATAATAATCGACCAAGATCTGAAGCCTGGACTTTATCAGACAAAATCCAGAGTCTTGTGCTCCATCTCAACCCGAACAAGTACAATTTCAGGCATGCGAATATATGAGCAGAAGTCGAACATGCAAGAAAATCACCTGATTACCATCCAATGATGAAAGTTGTTAATAGGCATGAGAGAAACCACCAATAATGAAAATGGCTCTCAAGGTACAATCGGTACAATCCATGGGATGTGAATAATGATCTGGCGTTGAACATCTGTAGAATCACTCGATCGAAGGCCAACGATGTGGACCTTGCGTCGAATGCAAAAAACTTTCCATTAAGGCATGCAGGCTCCAAGGTACCATAATAGAGTCTCTCGAACAAATTCATGGATAATGAGCTAAAATCGACAGGAAGTGACCTGATCGAAGGTGGGCCATAATCTTTCCCACATCATCGATACGAGACAAAGGAAAATGATAATAGTGAATCAATACCAATAGAGAATCAGAGAGAGGTTGAAAACTGCAAAGGCAAACTTCTCTTGAACATATCAGCAGCACGACATTGGATTTGGCAGTATTTGGCATCAAAGGATCTGAAGTCATGACAACATGGCAAAGAGAAGATGAGAGGTCAAAAAATATTACCCAAACCCATGGAGGCAAAAATGACGAAATGAGATGTCCCCAACCTGACACAAATGCAGACAAGTGCCATGTTCAAGAGTGACATACTACCAACATAACTAAAACTTGGTCCCTTTTACCCCACCATTTCTAGCGAGTACCCCAATTATTTTTTAAAACAGGCTTGAAGGGGATAGCATATGCTTGTGCTATAAGTTTGTCCTTCGGGCAAATCCATCCTAGTACATTTTACGAGCCCTAGGAAGGAGGAACTTGAGTAACATCATGGTGACGAAATCTGATGTCATCAAGGTTTAATGAGTCTGACAAAGGGAGAATTCAACATCTTTTCATGTTTAGAGAGTTTGAAAAGAAGGCAGAAAAGAAAAATCCATCATGGCCCTTTTTGTAAATAGTCTCTCAGATCCAAAAAGGTAGAAAACAATATCTGAAAGAACCTCTTAGTTGTGATAGGCTAAGGTATTCCTTTTTTGTAAATAATCTATCCCTGCTCGAAAAAGGGGTAAAGGTATACTGGGTAGATATCGTTTCGCAGCCATTTAACGAGTTCAAAACAATAAGAGTCTCGACGATCTTTTCAATTTTAGAGAGTCAGAAAATATCTGAAAGATGACTTCAGTAGTGACTTTTTTCGTGTTTTTACCGAGTTCGAAAAAGTATAAAATTTAACTTGTCACTTCATCACTACGTCCTGAAAAAACTGTTGTTGCACAAGAGACACGTGTAAAACCCATTTTTCAAAAAATAATATAATAAAATAATCTAAAAACATGTCTTAAAACCTAATTAGGTTTGTAAGAAGTTATAAAATTCCAAAAGTGGTAAAAAAAAATTACTTTCACTTTTTACCTCTTGCGGAGCAAATAGTCACCCATTTTACTGTGTGATTTTGCGACGACGATAACAGGCAATCCAACAGATCAATCTCAAATCCGTCAGTTCCAGGTAAGAGCCGAGATCTTTCCCTTCATTTTGAGGCATTTCTTACTACCTATAACTTCTAATTCCGAAATCTAGGGAGGAAGTATGAAAATTAGGGCATGGTAGTTGGCGTGGGTTTCAAGCACGGAGTCGCACCAACCGCGCAATTTTTTGTACTAGGGCGCGCCAATGGCACTAACCATTTTTCGTGCATAATGTTAGACAAAAACCCCATTTAATCACAAATACAAGCTCCCAAAAGGCTAATATCACTAATATGAATGTGTTTACAGGTAAAAAGAAGCAAAATGGTGATAGAATGGAAAGAACGGGAACACAGCGAAGAAGAAGAGCTTGCCATGGAAAATGAAAGATGCATGGAAGCTCTCAGGGACTCTGGACTGAAGAAGTTCTTCTTGACACTGTGTCTCTGTGCTCAACCAGAGCTATTACAATATTTGATCAGTATATGGGATGAGAACTAGGAATAGTTCGTCCTTCGAGATCAGGAACTTGAGATTGATGTTTCTGACGTCTATTTTATCACAGGATTGTCGCGAAGGGGAGTAGCACCGATTCTAAACGGTACCCAACCTTGCATGGAGAGCATGTCCATGGTGATGGACAGAGTATGTCCAGGGACACGGAAGGGAACAGGGAGCGGGAAACTTAGCATCCAAACTATCCCAGACCTAGCACTAAAAGTAGTGTTGGAAACCATCACACGAGCTGCGGGATCACAAGCACTGCATGAAGCAACAAAAACACAGTTGCTTCTTGCTGTAGGCTTCTTATCACCGAGCATCTACAACTAGGAAGAGGCTGTGACAATAAACATGAAACACCAGCTAACAAAATGCAAGAAGATCAAATTGAAGCAATTTGGTTATGGATCTATCTTAATATCGTTCATTCTAGAATAACTACCAATCTTTCAATGTGAGGAGGTCATAGTCCTTACACCACTAGAGAGACAACCACAGATGGCCTGATGGGCAGATTTGATGCCAAGAGCAGGGGGCAGTCAACAAATGTCCTAGAGACCAAAGTTCTTTGATTAGCTCTGCCAACAGTTGATCATCGTGGACGACTAGCCCTACTCTAGTATAGATTTTACTGGTGATCCAGACCTCCCACTCCCGGAGGGAGAGGATTAGGATGAAGATTTGGGTAAGACTCATTTTTTTTCATGAGTATTAAGATTTTTTTTGTTTGTTTATGTTTATGTATTTTATGACTTTAAATCCATGAATTCACAGATGTCAGCCCAGAGAGACCCGTGGGCATGTCTCCGATAGCGAGGCAAATTCCTCGTGATTTCGACCCTCATCGTGAGGGCACCGAGGAAGAGGAGCTCGTGCACAACCTAGAGGGGATCACTCATGGAGTCCCGGATTATGCACGATTCGGTGATGTTTCTCGTACCTACTAGAGACATATCGTCAGGGTGTCAAGCCGTATCACCAGTTGCTAAGGCGGCTTGTATAGGAAGTGACATGCTATCATGAGCATCATGCCGATTAGGCACCTAGGCTTTATATCTGTATTTTTGAGAGACATGGGGTCTCATGATGTAACAAAAACACACATTATGTTTTGAATGTATGATGCACACTGATGCAAACATGCGATATATATATATATATATATATATATACAGCTAGTTTCCTATATGGATCTTTTCACATGATCAGGATTTCACAAATTACGCAAATGTCTATCTAATAAAATGTTAGCTATTGTATCAGTTAATGCATTCATTCGTCTAGGAATATTTTGATATGTGATAAAATCAAAATGTCTTTCCAACAAACAAATACATAAATACAAACTCAAAATGTACGGGTTTCTAATCGAATAATGACAATTGAATTGTAGAACAACAAGCTGTGAATCTAGATTTACAAGCAATGTGTGTATACTGAGATTGATTGCCTCGGTTAATAGTTCAAGAACATCACTATATTCAGCGAAATTGTTTGTAGTTCATCCTAGAAAAATACCTTGTAGTTATATCAATTCACCCATAGGATCATAGATTACCCATGCTGCTGAAGACAAATTCCTGGTACTACAGGAAGCACCATCCATGAAACTGACATAAGGGGTAATAGACATCTGCATAAAAAAAAAACAAGACCCAAATAAGCAGGAAAATGCTCGCAAAGCACACCAAATCAAATCATGTACAAAAATGAAAAAAACACCTATGTACACAAATCATGCATGAATGACTCATGCATAATATTTTTTGAGATACAACCCATTTCTGGGTTGTACTAACATACGACCTTCATAATCAATGAGCTCATAGGCCCCATTCTACAATACACGTTTAACAACGTAAGGCCCATGCCACATGGGTTGAAATTTACCTGCCCCCAGCTTATCATGAGCTTGGTCGTACAGGAGGAAAAGATCTCCTTCAACGAAAGCATGAGGGGAAACTTATTGGTCAAAATGAGCTTTGACCCATTTTTTATGTGCTTCAATAACCAAAGCAGAAAAGCGGCAAGTTTCATCTAACCTTTCGAGGTAAAGGAGACACTCTTCTTCCGGTGAAGTGTTCGGTAGTAATTCAATAACCAAGTTGACCGAAGGTATTTCACATTCAATCGGAATAGTGGCTTCTAGCCCATAAACCAAATGAAAAGGGGTGAATCCGGTTGCACTCTTAACTGAGGTTCGGTATGCCCAAAGAGATGAAAATAATATGAGATGCCAATTGGATTTATGGATCCCAATCATACGTTGAAGCATAGTAATAAGAACTTTGTTCATGGCTTCAACCTGGCCATTGGCCTGAGGATAGTACAACGTTGAGCTTTCATGGCGCAGACCCAACTTAGAAGTCAACTTGGCCACCATGTAATGCCGAAAATGGGAACCATGATCAGTGACGATGGCACGAGGGACACAAAACCTAGCAATGATATGATTGAATATGAATTGAGCAGTTGTCTTATTGTTGACGACAACTGTATACATTGCTTCGACCCATTTGGTGAAGTAGTCCACGGCTACGATAATAGAAGCATGCCCCTCGGCCGAGTTAGGGTTACACATCATAAAATCGATGCCCCACTTTTCAGAGGGACCAACAGTAATTACAGGATGAATAAGTACAGGCGACGCACACATCTTGCGTTGATAAACCTGGCAATCATGGCATTTACGAACTGTGACAATGCAGTTTTTGAAGATAGAAGGCCAGAAATAACCAGCACGAAGAATCTTCTGTGCAATGACATAACCAGACATGTGACCACCATAGGTGCCACTGTGACAATCATTGAGGACTTTCTTAGCTTCCTCGAGGGTCAAACACTAATGGAGAATGGAATCTACTCTGACACAATAGAGGGTATCTTTGACTATATGATAAGGTTGCGACTCATGACAGATGCGTTGACGGGCCTCCTTCGTCAACTCATATCTGAAAGTAGAAGTTTGGCGATAAACGATGATACCATCGTACCACGGATCGAGGGTGCTAATCAATAAAAGTGTATCATCTAGTATATATTCCTTAGGACGAAATGCAGGAGATTCTGAAGGCAGGGAACAAATTAAATAAGCAAAGACTAATGATTTCTTCGACTTGGCTGCAGTAGATTCCAAATCGAACTCTTGGAGTATAAGAATCCACTTTGAGTATTTACACCCTAGAAATTGTCGAGACAATATATAAGTCATGGGGTTGCATTCAGAATTCACAGTCACCGTACGCAAAATAATATAATGACGAAAATGTTGAATGGCTTGAACCGCAGCTAATGCTAACTTCTCAACGTGGGCATAGCGCGTCTCAGGGTTGAGAAGGTTATGATACATGTAATAAATAACATGCTCGTTACCGTCATCATCGTCTTGTACCAGAACCATGGCAATCGTACTGAAATCAACAGCTAAATAAAAGGAAAAATCACAATGATAGTTATGAGGATGCAACAGAGGAGCATTGACAAGCAACGTCTTTAGGGCCTCAAAATAATTTTGAGCAATCTCATCCCAACAGAATGGGATGCCCTGCTTTAATAAACGCATGTATCCCCGAGCCACTTCTGGATAGTTAGGTATAAAACGGCATAATAAATTAGCCTTACCTTGCAAACTCTACAACTGATGTAATGAGGATGGAGAGGGGAGATTGATAATAGCCTTAAATTTCAGAGGATCGAGGAAAATTCCATCTTTAGATACGATAAACTCTAAAAGTCTATCGGAATCAACGCAGAAGATGCACTTGTGCGGATTAAGCCAAATATTGTAACATCGACAACGAAGAAAAATCTGACGAAGATGGTCAGGATTGTATAGATGCTTAGCTGAATGAGCGGGAGGGTCATCCAGATAAGGCTAAACGATGTGTTGAATATCATGAAAAGCATACGAAATCACTCGTTGAAATGTAGCCCCAACATTCTTTAAGCCAAAAGGAAGCTTTTTATAGGTGAAATTACCCCAAGGACAGATAAAAGCTGTGTTATGTTGATCAGTCAGAAGAATGCTAATCTGATTGTAACTAGAAAAATCGTCCATTAAGGAAAATATCTCACTCCTGACACAGTCATCAATGATTTGATCAATAAATGAAGAGAGATAATTATCCTTAGGACAAGCTCGATTAATATCATGATAATAAACACAGACACGAATAGTTCCCTGCTTCTTATCTATAGGAAAAATATTAGAGACCCATTATGTCAAAGGAATTGGATAAATAAAACCAACTTTAATGACGGCAACTCTTCTAGGGTGCACCAGACGAAGATGCTAGCGAACAGGTTTCGAACTAGGATAAGTAGGAATTTCATGCACCACTATACTAGGATCAATTCCAGTCATTTCTTCGTAGGACCATGCAAAGACATCACGGAACTCACAAAAAAGGCTAGTATAAACCTGGACTTCATTAGAAGAACAAGTAACCCCAATATGGATGTTCTCGACAATTCCTAGGTTAACGAAAATATCAATACGCATCTTCTATGTAATGTTACTGAAGTTACCTTCTGTAAAGACGTTATGTGTCAAAATAGGAAATTGAAGAGAAGGAGAAGGACCCTGAGCTACAAAACGTTAAAGAAAAGTAGACATGGCCTCGAGGTCGGGCATAAACGAGGAATGATGATGCCCATCATCCCACGGCAGATCCGCAAGGAACATGGTTTCCACGATGGCTTCATCAGAAGGAAACACCTCTGTCAACAAATCAAGTGAATCCGAATCACCAAGCTAGGGGGATTGAAAATAAATTTCAAGAGACATGCTCAAAGGAGCACAATCATGGGATGGAGGTTCTGAAGTAGCAATGAGTTCACAATAATCAATCTCAATTGGACTCAAAGGCATCACATCTCCGAAGGAATCAACCTGTTCAGCCAAAGGAATAATCCATGGGTCATCAGACCGAGAGATCATATGAATATGAACAGTATTAGGAAGAGGAAGAGGAAAAATACCCATGAGGGTAGGATCTTTAAAAAGGCCTGGCCCTACACTCTCGTAGGGAGTGGGAATCTTATCCACATATGGAACGTTGTTCTCGGAAGAAGAGGTGAATAAATACAATTGATCGATAGTAACAATCTTTCCTTCATGTGGAAACTTCAAAACACGAAAGAGAGTTGATGGAACACAAAACATGGCATGAGTCCAACTGTGACCGAGGAGAAGATTATAATTGAGCTTAGTGTTGACAACTTCAACCTCAACATTAACTGTCTTCCCTTTCAAATTAATCGATAAACTAGCCAGAACACCTAAAGGCTTTGATTCTCTACCATCAAATTCTTCTAAGGTATTTGGTGATGAATTCAGAGCTAGAGAACCAATGGCTTTCCAAAATGAAGATGACATGATACAGGTTGATGCACCTTGTCCACAACTTCTTGATGAATATTGAGACCATTAATAACAACTTGAATAATGAGCGCAATCTGATGCGGAAGTCGTGGAACGAAATTCTCTAGATCGAAAGCAAGAAGGTTAGCATCGGCAGGATCAATCCCACCAATTGCAAATAAAAAAGCTCTTTGCTGTGACAAACAGCTCTGAAGTACTTCTAACACGGACATTGTGGATGGCACCTGAGCTAGATCTTCAAAAATATTGTAATGGTGAGTGGCATGGGCATTGGGATTATAAGAAGACTTACAAAGAACACCTTTGGAGGTGGTCACACAACAAATTCAACATTGGGCCTTTCAATCTCAAGAGGACCAGTAAAAGGCGGAGGAAGAGGAGTACCATCAGCGATCTCCTTCCCCGTGGCTTGACAGGGTCCAGTATAATCTTTCAACCGAGTAGCAATAGAAACGGTGCTCGAACCGTTCCTCATGAACACCTGAGAGCCAAAAGGGGTAGAGGACTGAGGTTTCTCTACCATATGAGTTTGTTGATATGGGAAAGGTTCTTTAAGAATGACCAGAGCTCCCTGGGTGCCTTTAAGCAATCGGCTGACTTCAGACCATCGAGGACATTCTTTGGTGAAGTTCTCTTTGTCACAGATTAAACAAGGGTACTTCGGCTTGTGTTGAGAACCATCACCAACACGAGGTTTCTGAGAATCCTGTTTTGCGGTATCAGCTTTGGCTTTACCTTTACCTTTAATTTTACCTTTAGAAGTATTATCCGTAGGATTGGCCCGAATGGCATTAACTTCTATGGGTTTACCAGAATTCGGAGTAGACTGAGAAGCAACATTACTGGAAGGAGCGGACTTCGGCTTCCCAGAGTTTGAAGATAAAGACTTCTGAGAAGTCTGAGACACAGAACCAATAAACCGTCAACCGATGGAGTTGCTGGTGGTTTAGAAGTTCCAAGTTGAGGAGCATGAGGCAAGATATCATATAATGCGCCAAACTGAGAGTACACAAGATCAAGGTACTAGACGTAAGCAATGGCTTGTTCGTCGGTTACACATGCCCCCATAGCTATGTCTTTGGCAATCTGATTGACAAAGGAGGTGGTGAACTAATGAGTTAGAAGCTGATTAGGAATTTCAAATTTGATCATGCGATGATGGCACCTCCACTCATGAATATGATCCGAGATATGAGTAGCTCGGTCCTGTTTCAATGAAGTGAGGAGGTGTGTCCCGATATCATAACACACTAGCCAAAATATGTGAAAATAATGAATGATTTAGCGGAAATTTATATTGCCGCGAAATGTTTTTTTGGAGGGGCTTCGCGATATTTTCTGGCCGACGGAAAGTCAAGTAAAATTTTGGCCGAACCGTCGGCATAAAAAACAGTTCGGCCGAACTGTGTTTAAGAGTTCGGCTGAACTAACGTGTCACCAGTTACGCAGAACCAAGCTCTGAATACGTATCTGCAACTTTGGACTGATTATACTCCATGAAAATTTCTGAATTAACTGTCGAAACCAAGACAAGCATATTCAGAATTGAATCTACTTTCAGAAAATATAACTTTTATGGAATTTCATAAATATTTACTAATTTTAATTAATTTTGTAATAAAACGGGTACAAAAAATTTCTGAAGGTCATTTTGATTCAGTGAAATCAAAATTATGTATCTTGCAAAATACATTGTAAAGAAAAATTGAAAAAATTATGGTGCATTACATGGGTCCGTCGTCTCTAATGGGTAGCTTTTAGATTTTTAGTTTACAACTTATATGTTAAGGAATTTCTTGCATCGTGAAACATATTCAAAATATGCAGTTTTTTCATATTGGACCAGTTCAAAAAATTCTAGTAATTATGATATGCATCCATTGGCTTTGTAAATATGACAAAACCGAAGTAGACTCTGTCTAAATTGTTGTAACACATTTTATTTCTCAAAAACAAAAATTTTCAAAGAATAAAACATTGCGTATCAACATGACTTCTTATGAATCTTTTGATTGTTAAAAAACACACACTCAAATAAATGCTAAGTTGACATATCAAATGTGTATAAAAAAATTCCAAAAAATAAGTAATAAAAAGAAAAAAAAATTTCTGACAACTTTTTTTTTTTTATCGCAAAATGAAATTCTAAATAGAAAATCTTTTTTAGCTTGCTGAAAGTTGAAGAACTGAAAAAAAATGAAAGTTTATTCTCAAAAAAGGGCAGAAAGTGTAACCCAACTTCACATTTTCACCCCTATTAACTGAAAATGCGTAATGAACGCCATGGCTAAAGATTTTAAATCTTGGAAGACGCCACGAGATAGCTCAATGTACCACTTTGCAACAGCACCAGTAAGAGGTCGCTGGAAAAGATAGACTCTAATAGAATCGTCAACCCAAGAGTTAGAGGAACACCACAAATGGTAAGTCATAACATGTGCTTGGGGGTCTTCACCAGAATTTCCCTCAAATTTAGGACAATCACCAGGAATCTTGGTTAGAACCGGAGGCCAATATGGGTTATGAAGAATAGGATCGTTCGTCAACATTGACACATCAGGTAATTCCAACGTAGAAAGAAATGGTAATTGGGTATTGAAAGTCATCAGAGGTCTTTGATAAGGACCTGCATGTACATTCCACCCAGTCTGAGCAGGATTCTATCTCTGAGGAGTCGGATCATAGGGATTAGAAGCAGGATAAGCTGGTTGATACTGGGGTTGAGGAACAGGATACTGGGTCGGAGTAGACCACGGAGGTCCTTGTTGAGGAGCGTATGGAGTCTATTGTGGAATGTAAGCATGACTTTGAGGTTGATGATAGATAGGTTTATTTTGAGGGTAAGGAACCTGAGGTGCAGTATATACTAGTTGATATGAACCTTGAAGGTAGTAAGCACCTTGCAATTGAGCAGGCGGACCCGACTGAGAAGGCTTAGCAAGCTGCTAAGCGGGTAAACCTGGCTGACTATAAACAGGTAAAACAGGCTGTTGAAACAATGGAGCAGGTTGAATCGGTTGCTGAGCAAGTTGAATCGAGTACTTAGGGCCACCAGGTTTGCCTTATGGGAAAGGTTGGCTCGATGGTTGTGATGGACCAGGTTGTCCCTGATGACCAGGTTGACCGGAAGAAGGACCGTAAGGTTGTCTTGGTTTCACAACATGTTGGCCATATTGAACATGTCACTGCGGTTGTGGTGCAACAGGTTGTTCCTGTGGTGGGTAGATTTCCCCCCTAGGAGCTTGAGATAGCCCTGTTTGATTCTGAGGTTGACCAAACAGACTAGAGGGTTGTCCATGTTGGAACAAAGGTTGACCTTGTGAAGTTTGGCTTTGTGGACCATATGGTTATCCGTATGGACCAAAAGCAGTGCCCTGCTAAGCTAAAGGTTGTCCTGATGAGGGTTTTCCTTGCAAGCTAGAGGGTTGCGCAGGCAGGGTAGGTCCCAAATGAGTAACAGTCTGATAATGATCATAAAAAACCTGATAAGGATAAATACGAGGCAAATAGACTATATTACCATACACATAGAAATGGTGTGGATATATATATATATATATATATATATATATATATATATATATATGTATGAGATTACCAATAGCACCATAGTGATGGAATTGAGGATTATGAAGAGCTTGAGACTGCTGAGAACCCTCAGAACTCTGCTGCTGAACAACCAACAAATATTCTTCAAAATTAAGACTTCCAAGAATCACAGGAGTAGTGGAAACAACACTAGAAGCAGGTGGGGCCTCTGTGGCACTAGATTGTGATCTACAAGGAGCAGGATTAACTTGCCACGTTGGATTGAGGAAAATAGACCTGCGAGTGTGAAAAGATCCTGACAACTCATGGGTAACAATAGGTGTGGATGAAGCCACATAAACCTTTGATTTAACTGGAATAGATGTAATAGTAATCAACGAACCAGGTGTCGAAGGCGATAGTCCTAATGAAGGTAAGACTAAACTCTGAGAAGGAGTTATTGTACTGGATTGCACAATGGAGGCAACTCCAAACACAATCTGACTCGAGGACCGATAGCCAGGCGGAGGTGACACCGATGGTGGAGAAGACTGAGTAGAAACATCAGGGACATCTTTCAGAAAAAGTTGATATTATCCTATGGAAATAGTCATTCCTTCACTACCAATAGGACTAGATGAATCCATATCTGACTCCGCTATAAGATCTTCAAAAATACTATGAGGACTAAGAGGCACAGCAGCAGCAAAAAATGGTGAGCCTGATGTAAGAGGAGGAAAATCTCCTTCTTCCCCAAAACTAGACCAAGCACCAGAAGGGGGCCAAGTCAACTCAACTGGCTCTTTAGGAGGAGATCGAGTAGCAGGAGGCAGGAAATATGGGAGAATAGGTTGCGAGACCTCGGAAGACCTAGTGGAATGAGGAGTTTCAAAAGAAACGTTCAGGAAAGAACTACCACTAGGAGGTGGTGAAGATGATAGAACCGGCGGTTCTGCCACCATGACCGTATATCAAAACAGAAAGGGAAAAATAAAACCAATTGAGGACTCCAAGATCAAAACCAAGAAAAAACAACAGGCCAAGTAATAAAACATTAACGGGCGTGTGATCGTAGGTGATTAATTTTATGACACTGAAACCATATTTTGTTGTTTCATTTTTAAAGAGTTGATAAATAGGCCAAAGATGACTCTAGTCGCTTTCAATTTTAAACGAGCGTGAAAGGAAAAGTGATCGATGATCTCTTCTTTTTATAAAGAATCATGAAAAGATCAAAATTACTACTCTAGAAGACTAAGCAAGAGGGTATACCAGGTTTCCGTGAACTGCCATATACACCTTGGTGATCAAATAAAGCAGAAATGACCAAGAACTTGACGTACATGCAGGTAGTCTCCCCGAATGTTGTGTTCGGTGTATCACGGTTACAAGGCGGCAGACTCAACTCCCTATGGGTAAAAGGACTACAACCTAGAAGGGTCTCCCTTTATATACTTGATGGTACGGGGAGCGCAAGTCCGTATTAGCATTGTCTAAAGCCAAATGGGGAATGAAAACTACTATGTTTTAAGACGCTGGAACACGTATCTAGCCTAGACCACTAAAAATATTTTCGTTAGGTTTCAATGCTTCCTTAGGTTAATTAAATAAGTTTTAAATTTTATCTTGAATTACGTTTTAGTTTTAAGGTCCTATCGATGTTGGATCTCAAAAAATCCCTAAATGCAAGCTATATGAAAATAAACATCATTTCTGATTCAATGAATGCTAGTTATGAGAAGGATAGACATCTTTCAAACAAAAAGCAAAGAAAGAAATTATGCGGAAAAATACACTAATGCATCTAACAGATTACGAAAATAAAACTCTTTACTAGATAATCTAATGCTAGTTATGCAAAAGAGTATATCACTTTCAATGCAGGAAAAAATTCAAAATACATTTTTTATTTTTCAATGAAAAGAAGTACATGATGCACTAATTACATAAAAAACAAAAACAAACACTAGTTTAAGCATTTCATAGGAATTGAAATTGAATGATTCAATAGATCATGAAACAAACACAGGAAATCACTCAAAATAATGTCGCAATCTTTCAAACCAAGAGGCAGTTTTCAAAACGATCCAAAACAAGCAATGTAATCTATGCTTGGAGCAAAAGGGCAAAGAACCTGTTAGTATGAATCCTTTGTCGAAGTGTACGAAAAAGGACCACTTTAGCTACGCATAACTAATAGCCCTAACAACAAAAGTGGCTGCCAATATCTTCAGATCTGCGGTTAGTTAGACATAAAAGAGCTGCAAAAAACCAGATCTATGCATGGAAAGACATTAAGCAGAAAAAGTAAGGGTTTTCTCCATATACCAATAGACAAGAAAAGAACAATTTTTGAAATAATTTTTATATTAATGGGGCACCTGGGAGGAAAACAAGAAGGTGTATCCAATTCCCCTCAGTGGGATGGGTTCTTGGAAGTCCTCAGCACTTCAGATCTAAGATTTCTCTCTCTTGTTGGTGTAGAAGACCCACACAAAGAATGGAACTCAAAGGGAGCTCCTGCAGCAAATGGCAGAAAATGGTGACCAAGTGTATAGATCCAGAGTGATCTAATGGGCAACAAAAGGTGAAGAATGGTAGGAAAAACCCTCCTATTTATAACAAAATATTGGGTCATTCTAGATCTTGGTGCATGGGTTAACCAGATCTATATCCACTTTTTATGGAATATTTTATTATATTTGTTGGAGGGAAAAGGTATTTGACTTGGGTAAAATCCCTTAATTTGTCAAAAATAAATAAATAAATGATTTATTTATCTTTTTAAGGAAGCGGTTAGAAGATAATCAAATAAATAATGATTTATTTAATTATTTAAGTAAGTGGTTGAAAGATAATTAAATAAATAATGATTTATTTAATTATTTGTGGGTGATTTGGTCATATTTAACAAGGAATATTATCTAAATAATGTTTAAATAATTATTCCTAGAAAATAATAAGATAAATAAAGGTTTATCTAATTAATTTCTTTGATTTTGGGTTAAACATGACTGGGAATAATAATTAATTATGGTTTAATTAATTATTCCATAAGGAAAATCAAACAAATATAGGTTTGTTTAATATTTCCTTTTGGGGTTTCCTGTTTTAACATAGTGAAGGCAATTTTACTTAGGGTAAAATTGGTCTTACATGGTGTACTTTGGTCCATCTAATGATGATAGGTTAGATGACCAAAAAATGGTGTAACAGATTTCCCCCCAGCGTGCGAGTGTCAGGAGCAAATCGTATGACCGAAGTACGTTGTAAGAACACAATCACTAGACAACAAAAGGGATGTCAGAGAGAGAAATGTGAGGTAGATAGTGTGCTGAAGGACTAGACCCTGAGGAGACGAGACTCGCGGGTGCAACAAGTCTCTTTTTATGAGAGGGTACCTGTGCTGAAGGCGGCGGGGGAGGCATACCTATGCCCGCCGAGACAAAGTACAAAAGAATAGTGTGTCCAGTAAACAAGGGACCGAACCATAAAGTACAGCTGGCATAATCATGAGCCAGATAAAAATACAATGAGGAATCCCATATACATGTTGTGCCTGGGATAACAGCCAGGACTTGTACAATAATATCTGAGTACATAAGATACAAATACAACCCAAATGCCCCCTGTAAATGGGGAAGGGCTCACAAAATCTGACTGATACATGCAAATCAAAGAGGCACTGCAAGTGGCTAAGGCCAACATCATCAAATATCTGGAGCTACATCGAAGGCTGCAAAGAAGAGGTCATCCGGGCATGTGGGGGGCTACCTGCAGGGCCACCCCCTCATGAGGGTTGAGACATCTCACACACACCCGAGAATCATCAAGAGCTGCTGCTGGATTACTGGACCATCAAGTATACGAATCTCGATCATGCTGAAAGGAGCTGGAGAAAAAATCAAGTCAAAGGGAAATGAGAGATCCCTTGGCCTGATCCGAGGCACCGAACAAGAGTGGAAGCTGGAACCAAGGACACCGCCCTCTAGACCTGGCTTCTGGAATGAAAGTGTTGATGTCGACAGAAGGAGGTCCGCCATAGTTGAGGGAGTGAGATGTCCCCAACTAAGGCACGAGAGAAAATAGTAGAGCGACGGACAGACTGACACTAATGATGATGGTGAAATGGAAAGGACTGAGTAGCGAATGGACGACTTCCCTTGGTAGAGCATAAAGGGCATGAATGACATGGCAGCGACTGACGCAATATCATAAGGGATAGGGGACAGTGGGACTGAAGGCCATAATGTGCGACACAAGAGAGAGACCAAGCAATGAATGGTGGAGGGCTATAGCGGGGTACAAAGGGACTCGGGATAGACTCCATGAATGCGATGATGACTCAACTTGGATGCTCTAAACAAGGGCGACTCGATGGTGCTACCACAGAGTAAAGGCCCAATGGGGGACCATGAAAACATGAGTACAAGATGGTAACTCATGACGAAAATCGACACGAAAAAAGACAAGTAAGGAGGCAAAATGGTGCCCCAAGTACAAGTGTTGTAAGTGAGGAAGTTCGATTTGAAGGAGAGGTGAAGTGATCTTTCTTGGACAAAATAGCTCCTGGCGAAGGATGAAAGTACAAAAAAGATGCTGGCTATCTAAAAGAACATAAAACACGCATCTCAGAAGGGAAATGCTAAGGGTAATATTTCTTAAGATAGAGTGCATTGCGAGGATTAGGAAGAGGATTGTCTTCGAAGTCCTCTAAAAGGTATGCCCCCTTACCAAGACCCTTACTGATGACGTAAGGGACTAGCCATAATGAGTCAAACTTCCCGTGACCAAGGACATCATGGGCTTGGTCACATACTAGAACAAGGTCGCCTTTGAGGCTGGACTTTTCGGTCATATTGAGCTTTGGTGCGTTTCTTGGCCGCTTCCATGGTTTGCAATGCAACATGGCGGTCTTCAAAGGCATGCTCAGGCATGATAAGTCGTTGTTCTAGAGGTTGGGTGTCAGGGAGAATTTCAACAGCCAGATGAAGGGAAGGGATGTCACACTCGATTGGTAAGACAGCCTCATGTCCAAAAGCGAGGTGAGGAGGGTTATGGTTGAGGGGCATAGGTGCCCCCGAGCATGGTGTGGTCATGCCAAAATGTATTTAGAAAAAAGGGGAATCTAAACACATTTAAATGATGTGGTGTGCCATTTTTTCTCGTTATGGTTATGCAGTGTGAGAAAGGAAATGGAGGATTACCAATCTCTTTTGGTACTGCATATAAAGATCAAATGGACTTTAAGTTTCCGAGTTGGCATACCTGGTGTCACTATCCCAAAAAGAGGATTTGGAGATAATGAACTGATGCTCTCGTAGAAAAGCTATAGGTTGGTCAACAATAATGTCTAAGAGATTGGGTTGCTGATGTAAGATGAGGGAACGATAAGGGGTATCATCCCTAGAGTGATCTGAAGTGATATGGGACTCTAGAGGTTCTTCGAAATGTGGAAGAATACTGGGACTAAAGTCAACACGACCAAATCCACTAGGAGAGTTGTGGAGAATTGCTTCTCTTGGTCTCTCAAATGTGGGTGCCCCCTTACCCAAACAGTGGGTTTCAATGTAATGGCCACAAGGTGGATGTGGTGTGAACGCATGGGTTCGATGTAAGGGGGAATATATAACGTCAGGGGTGGGGATTTTTTCCATAATGTCATCATCACGATAGAAGATGGGGTGACTGGTGGAAGAAAGACCACCTAACGTGGTGAAGTGACCGGAATCATCATCATGAGAAGAGAGTTTCACATGCGCATCATCACAAGGGGTGACTGAAGAGTAAGTAGATAAAGGATCTACTGATGTTGAGCCCAAGATGATCGCTGAAGGAAGGTCAAGCGAAACAACAGGGGAGGATTCAGATGGAATGTTCCCCGAGGGTCTCATGGATGATGATAGGTAAAAAATGTTGGACGAAGGCTCCGTCATCTCGACATCAGGAGGGGGAATGTCAATGGGAGGAGTCATATCTTGTAGTTCTGCTGAAGCAGAATGCGCAAATAGGGGAGAGGTGGACTCATTGCGCTTGGCCTCGAATTGGTGGACCGCGATGATAGAGCTGCGGAAGTCCTCGAGGCGGGGACAAAGATGGGTGTAATGGCCATGAAGATCACACAAAGCACAGGGGTGGTTGGTGTGAATAGTCTTGGGGTTCTTGGCCGTGGTCGCGGAAGGAACAGAGGCTTCTGGGACTGCGGACTCAGGGAACGGGACATTAATCATGGGCTTGAGATGAAGCAATGCAGGACAGGTATGGGAGGCGTGACTGACAACATCACACAAAGCACACTGGATGGTATGCTTTGGAGGCTGAGGAGGAGCAGGGTTTGTCAGGGCAGCCTTGTCCTTTGATGCCCCCTTGCGAGCTTTGCCATTCTTACCTGAAGCGGTCGCAACCGGAGGTGGTTCCTGTTGAGGTGACTGAGGCACTGATGCAGCGGGAGAAGGCATGGGGGCCGGTTGAACCGGGGTCAAAGCAATATAAGGTTTGGGTTGACCAGGCGGGGTAGCGGCTGGAGGATCATGGTACGAGACGGGAATCCCAAGGGTCAAGTTAGGAAGAGAGAGGGTGGACATCACCGGTACCGTGTACACTCCTGGTGGAGGAGCTAGGAATGGTATCTGCCCAGCAGGGTAATGACCAGGAGGGACGACTCCGAGATGGTTAAGGCCAGGGGGAACTGATCTAGGAGGATAAAGGGATTCAGGGATACCAGTTGTAGGGGGAGGGCGAGAAGGAGGAGGTCTAGCTGGCTGAAATGAATGGCTAGGAGCAGGTTGCGGAGGGCGAGGGGGAGGTTGCTGACTAGCCGAGGCAGGCCGCTTACGGGCATCCTGAGACGATTGCATCATGCAAACATTCGATAAGCTGGGATCAGTGATAGGAGGAGGGGGAAGGTTAGGGAAAGTTCCAAGCAGGGAGGAATCTTTGTAAATTCTGGGGGAGACACTGGTCAAGGAATCGACGGTTTGCTTGTTGGCTACAGAAGAGATGGTTGTCTCAGGTGAGGTCTGAGATTTTGGCTCATGATATGTCAACTGGTCAATGGTGATTATCTTTCCATTATGGGGGAAAGACATCTTGCGAAAAATCGCGGATGGGACAGCAGACATAGCATAGGTGTAGCTTCGCCCTAATAGAATTTTGTAATCTAGCGGGGCGTCGATGACTTCAACATCAACGCAAACAGTCTTACCAGCGAGGGTGATATGACAATTATGAAACAGGCCTATGGGCTGGGAGGCATGGCCATCCCACGCTCGAAGGGTGATCGTGGAAGGGGCTAGCTCAGGAGATCCGAGTTGCTTCCAAACCGAAGCAGACATCACACAGGTTGATGCCCCCTCATCAATTATACACCAGGAAATGTTGGCGTTCCGGATTTTGACTGGGATTTGGAAGGCGACGGAAGCAGGAAGAGGAGGATGGTCCGATTGAGAGGCGTCGAAAACAATCATTTGGTCATCAGCAGGATCTACAGCGCCCACGGCAGATAGTAGAGCCTTCTTTTGGGAAGGGCACGACTGGAGGAGTTCCAGTGTGGAAATGGCAGCAGGAGATTGCGCCAAATCATCTACTATGCTATACGAATGAGCAGTTCGACCAGAAGCAGCATTTCGACGTAACGGTCCTTTAGGAATCTTGGTATGGACCTCAAATTTGGGTTGAGGGATATGTAAGGGACCATTGGTTGTCGAAAGAGGCTCTGTAGAACCGGAAGAAGGGGACTCGGGGGCAGACTGAGCGAGAGGCGTGGGGTACTAGCGAGACCGAGTTTGAAGGTTAAGGTCGACGGTTAGAGGTGGATCATAGTTCATCATGAGGATCTGGTAATTGGAGGAACCAGAAGGGGAAGGTGGAGTGGCCACCTGTCCGTTAGGTGGTTGGGTAGCCATGAATCCCTGCTGTGCATCCACCGGCTCTTGAGGGGGCGGTGACGGCTGTTGCAGGGGTTGAGAAGGCAAGGGAGGCGAAAGGGCATATGCTGGAGGAGCTGGCGCACCAGGCTGCGGATGAGGGTAATGGTTAGGTTGGGCAACATTGAGGTAAGCAGGAGGTTAGGCAAAAGGATAAGGCATGCCGTATCCTGGATGCGTGCTACCGGGAGGGGGATAAGTGCAGGGAGTGGTGCCCCCTCCCCTAGGAAAACCATAGCTCATGAGAGGTTGAGCGGATGGATGAGAGATAGATCCAACGATACTGTCGGTGGCATGAGATGCCCCCGGTGTATGGGCATCACCGGGTTTGGGGAGATCAGGTAGGACAGTAGGGTCATAACCTGTCTGAGCGTAGATCAGGTCATACTTTAACGCCATTTGGAGGGCATCTTCTTCGGTTTGAGGAAAATGTGATGCGACATCTTTCCCGATAGGGGACAAGAGAGATCTAAGGAACCAGTCCATGTAGACACGGTCTTCGAAGTTAGGAGATTGACATAGGCTCCGTCTTCTTCGCCATTCCTGGACATGGGTAGAAAGGCGGGTCGAAGAGGTTTGCTTGAAGGAAGTCAAGAGTTCGATACCGGTGTCATAACGAAGGGGAAGCTGGAAGTAAGATAAAAAAGCCCGGGCAAGAGTTGCAAAGGTGGTATGGGAGGAAGTGGGCTGATCAACATACCACTTAGAAGCTTTGCCAGTAAGCGTGCATTGGAACAATCTAAGACGAACAAAGTCATCGGTAATGGAGGTAGATGAACACCAAATGTGGAAAGATCGAACATGATTGGAAGGATATTCTCCAACACGGCCTTCAAACTTTGGGATGTCGGAAGGGAGCTTTGTCGGCATAGCGGGCCAACTAGCGTCATGGTGTATAGGGTTGTTTGTCAACCGGTCCAAATCGGGGAGGCTGAGGCCTGCCAAGAAGGGGAGCATGGGTGCAGCAGAGGTAGTTCCTGTGGCGGTTCCGCTAGTAGTAGTTCCGGCATTAGGGCCGGGAGCATTGCCAGCGTGAGGCCCTGGACCAGACATAGTGAAGGTGACAAGGGGAGAACCAGAAGGAAAAGGAGAACCCGATGAATCAAGAGAGGAGTCGGAGTGCGGACTCGAAGGAGGATTGGCTCGACGACGGCAGGGCGGAGCAGGTCGACCAACCGGAAACTGAGGATGAAGGCCAAGAAGTCTCCGGGAAAGGCACCTTGGGGGCGCAATGATGACAGGAAGAAGGAAACCGACAAGGGCAGAAAGGGACAAAATCAAGAAAGGTCAAGGGCAAACAAGGTGCAGTGACAATTGATTTTAGAGTCTTTGCCAGGCGGTGTTAACCAGGCGCTTCTTCACTTAGGGTCAGTGTGTGATGTGCGTTAATTTTAATTTTTAAACCCTTTTCGTTTTGAGAGCAAGAAAATGTGTGTTGCGTAACTGAAAAGAAATTTGCAGAGAACAGTATATAATGCTGAAATAACAGAACAGTTAACAGCTAAACATGCATCAATCTAACCCAAAAAGGCGGGACTCTCAAAACTAATCTAATCAAAACACACTAAAAAGAGGCCAATAGATCTAGGGTCAAAAGGGACAGGGATCTAAAGGGTAAAGCTACTGAAAAGAGGTGCAGATCACAGCCAAGAGACAGAGGCAAGGTGGCTAGAAAAAAGGGAAGAAATCAGCAAAAAGCAGAAAGGACAGGGAGGAGGTCCTAAAGAGAGGTCCAAACAAAACGACAAGAGGTGATTTGAAAGGAAGGAAGGCTGATTTAAAGGGATCGGAGGATGAGGTATCAGATCTGAAAAAGGGAAGGCTGAAACTCTGAAAATTTAGACACTTACAGTAGCTAAAACTCTTCCACAAAAAGTGGAGGGTACTGAAACCCTAGGGGGCTAGATTCCCACTTAGTTGAGTAAAAAAAAGAGCAATAATAGGTCTAAACGGGCAGAGACGAAGGTCAGACAACCCTGACAGAGGTTCAGACAAAACCCAGAAAAATTTCAGAAAGATTCCAAAAAAAAAATTTGACCTGTTTTTCGCTCAGGTAGCAGTTTTTGGGTTGTTTTCCGCTACCCAGGTAGTAGTTTTTGGGCCAAAAAGTGCGACCTGGGGGTCCAAGTCGCAGTTTAGGGGCTGAAAAGTGTGACCCCCAACTCCGGTTGTCTCGGCGGCAGATTTTCGCAAAAGTTGTCGTCTCAGTTGCGGTTGATGTCTGTCACCTGCGCAATAGGGCCAGAAACACACGGAAGTTAGAAATTTGAAGGTTTTAGGGTTTTATGTGAGAAAATAAACATAAGAATAGGAAAAATAAACAGCTGAAAAGAAACCCTAGGGTCTGAAGTAGCTTGATATGCAGGAATATGAAAAACGACAGCGGTCGTAATTTAAAACCCGTGTGGAGTCGCCATTTGTTAGTATGAATCCTTTGTCGAAGTGTACGAAAAAGGACCACTTTAGCTACGCATAACTAATAGCCCTAACAACAAAAGTGGTTGCCAATATCTTCAGATCTGCGGTTAGTTGAACAAGAAAAGAGCTGCAAAAAACCAGATCTATGCATGGAAAGACATTAAGCAGTAAAAACAAGGGTTTGCTCCATATACCAATAGACGAGACAAGAACAATTTTTGAAAGAATTTTTGTATTAATTGGGCACCTGGGAGGAAAACAAGAAGGCGTATCCAATTCTCCTCAGTGGGATGGGTTCTTGGAAGTCCTCAGCACTTCAGATCTAAGATTTCTCTCTCTTGTTGGTGTAGAAGACCCACACAAAGAATGGAACTCAAAAGGGAGCTCACACAGCAAATGGCAGAAAATGGTGACCAAGTGTATAGATCCAGAGTGATCTAATAGGCAACAAAAGGTGAAGAATGGTAGGAAAAACCTCCTATTTATAACAAAATATTGGGTCATTCTAGATCTTGGTGCATGGGTTAACCAGATCTAGATCCACTTTTTATGGAATATTTTATTATATTTGTTGGAGGGAAAAGGTATTTGACTTGGGTCAAATCCCTTAATTTGTTAAAAATAAATAAATAAATGATTTATTTATCTTTTTAAGGAAGCGGTTAAAAGATAATCAAATAAATAATGATTTATTTAATTATTTAAGGAAGTGGTTGAAAGATAATTAAATAAATAGTGATTTATTTAATTATTTGTGGATGATTTGGTCATATTTAACAAGGAATATTATCTAAATAAGGTTTAAATAATTATTCCTAGAAAATAATAAGATAAACAAAGGTTTATCTAATTAATTTCTTTGATTTTGGGTTAAATATGACTGGGAATAATAATTAAATTATGGTTTAATTAATTATTCCATGAGGAAAATCAAACAAATATAGGTTTGTTTAATATTTCCTTTTGGGGTTTCCTGTTTTAACATAGTGAAAGCAGTTTTACTTAGGGTAAAACTGGTCTTACATGGTGTACTTGGATCCATCTAATGATAATAGGTTAGATGACCAAAAAATGGTGTAACAGAACCAATCAAGAAAATGAAATGACTCTACAACCAAGGCAATCACTCAAAAGATTAGGAAAATTGAGTGCAATCAAGCCACAAATGGGACTGGGAACAATCAAACCAATTCGATTTTCCAACAGAAGGCTCAATGCATAAGGACAACTAAAGCAAGTCAACTAATAAAAGAAAGTCAACAACAATTAACACAATCCCAAAGGCAAACTCATGCATAGAAAAATAACCCAGAAGTAAGCACAATTGACCAAAAGACTCATCAAGGAGGTCAAAAAAATTCCTACACGGGTTGCTGTGACTATATGGTTGTAATCCACGCCATACAGGGGTTGGCGCGACTGCAAAAAGAGCAACCTGCACTAATTGGTGTGATTGTTCAGAGAAAAACTTCACCAAGCTAGGTAACTATGGGAAAAAGAGGAAAAACCAAAACCTAATGAGCAGAGGTCAATATTGACACTCTGGAGCTGAACAGAGGATGAAAACTAAACAAGGAAACCAGAAAAAATAGATAACTAAAGAAATAATTGAAACTGACCCAAAAAACATGAAACGCCAAACTCGCATTGATCCCTAGTGGAGTCGCCAATTTTTTATGCAGGTAAATCCCCTCTGCGGACAAAGGCGATCCCTTTAGCCCTAGGGTGGGTCTAGAAACAAAGGGACACGCTAAAGTGTTGCTTCCTAATTATTGAATGAACAAGGGAAACAGTATATTGACCTACCTGAAATCCAACGTTGTCGTTGTTGCTGTAATAGTGGTGGCCTCTCACTCTTGCTTCGGAAAGTCACAATCCATTCACCATTATGCTTGGATACCTACACAAAGAACAAGGAAACAAGAACAACATACAAGATGACAACATTCCATTCATAACTATTAACTAGTCAAATAGGGCTAAACATATTGCGTTAAACAAACATTATAACACAATAGTGGAACCAAACAGTAGTCATGTATATAAATGAATAGAAGGAAGAGTTAGAACGAATGCTTTGACGTCGTAGTCTCCTCCAGCGGGGTTCAGGCGAAGCGCGTCTCAGATGCTTGTTAGGGAATTCGAATGGGATGAAGGTATGGAATCAAGCTCAACTCAACATAGTTTCTTCAATCTATATTCTCTAGCCATTCAAATATAGTATCAGTTCTCCAAGTTCAACTAGCTTGTTCTAAGAGAGAAAACTTATTTTATAGAGGAAAAAGTGGAGGTTGGGATCCCTATAAAGGTGGCAGAGAGTCCTATCCTTTAGGAGAGTTCCAAGGGAGGTGGAAACAACTAACCAAAGGAGGGAGTCTGTGGTTGTTTCAGTTCAACCACTCCCAATGACTCATCCTCGAGGTGGTTGGAATAGAACCTCCACCTCTATTTTTAAAAAGCATTCCATAAACAGCTTGGCGCGGGTGCTTAACTGGGATAGAGCGCCAATTGGCGTGGGCTCAGTGTTAATTTTCAAGCTCGGTGCGGGAGTGTAACTGGCTACTCACACCAAGACAAAAACAAGGGTTTTTACAGTCCTGCTCAGGGAATTGTCAACAAAAGGAATTTTACTCTCATGCAAAGGAATGTAATGATGGTTTTTGCAAGGCTTGACACTGCTTATAAGTCATAGAAACAACCCTTCAATGGGCGAGATGGGGATTACAAGGACAGTGACCAAATGCTGTGTAACACTAAGGTCAAGGAAACTATTAACGAAAATAAATGATACCCAATGGAGTTGCCAATTTGTTATGCAAGATTTCTGATTACGAACAAAATTATTTCTCCTAGACTTAGTGGGCTAGTTTAGAACAATAGACGACAAAGAATATAATTTTTTTCTTAGAGAAATTTAGGAATATGAAAAAAGTTTACTTGGAATCCATTGTAAACTTTTCTTTCCTCCTTTCTTGTGGCCTCTGACTCTAGCACTAGATGATATAATTAGAATTTTCACATACAAGCAAAACAAGCCAAGGATATACAACGTCTACATAGAACAACTCAATTACTCTATTCAATGAATCAACAAGGTATTAAAATACACAAAGATAAATGTGTTACAACACATATAGGAAAGCATGATACTATTTGTATTAATAGAAATAGGAGATAGTTTACAACAAGAATAGTCATTGATCTTTTAATGATCTCCCCAAGTTGACTTGTCCTTCCTTGTCACAAAGAAGACTTATATTCCACCCTAATGCATGAAAAATATAACTCTCTTAGATTGAAGGCAACGATATGAGGGCATAATCAATCTCAAAAATCCAACCCTAATGGTATGGATGGCAGTTTATTTATAGGATATGTAGGGTATTTTAGGATTTACCATAATTGACTTGAGATCCACTTATGATGGAAGGATTATCTCAAGTGATAATAGGTGAAATATCCAAGGTAGAATTAGAGAAGATTTGAGTTCTTATCCATGGTAAATCATTAAAATATCCCCTAGAATATTTTAGAAGAATAATATTCGGAAATTTTTTTAATTTTCCTGAATTTCTAGAATCAACACACCTGCAGAAGGGAGCAACCAACTCTGATCAACGCTCGTGCAAAAAAGAGAAAGAAAACCTGAACGCAGTTATCTAAGGGGAAATGGTGCATTGGGGTTAAAAACACTAATTTTGAGAAGTTAATCCAAGAAACTCAAACTTTTTGGAAAGATCATCCTTATGGTTTTTTATAGGATGATGAAAACATGTTCACATATTTTTATTTATCTGATTTATAGGCCTAATGACCAGATGTGACAAAATGGACTATATCAATGTACATATTAATACTATCCAACAAATAAATTTAGAACCAGTGTAACCTTTATTTGTTCTGTGGTTCCATGCTCCACCACCAACTTCTTAGAATTTGGCAAATGGCGAAATCGATGGCCACACCAACTGTATGTTGGGAACATTTTTTTAAATGTGGTTGAAAAAAATTTGTTTAGTGTTCCATTGCTTTTTTGTGCGTGTGTCCAAGTCTTCTTGCTATTCGATAAATTTTTTAATATATGTTGCATCTTTTGGAACATTCGTTACACAAGGAGGCTTCTTAGAAGTTAGATCTGGTGATGTCGTGGAAACATTGGAAGACATGCAATGATGGAAGAAAGGAAGTGTGATTCGACTAAACAAGTTGTTGGATCTAATTTTTTTTTTGTTATTAGTATGCTTGTAAGGATGCTTGATAATATGGAGGAATAGGTTGAAAATAACCAAAAATTGTTAGCATAGTTGCAGAGAGAATATAATTCATCCCGCAGACTCTAGAGACACTTTTTCTGTTGGCGCAAAAGAGGTGGTTAATGCATATGTAATTTTAAAGGTTTTTCACTTGTGTGTGTTGAATGTATAGTGTTTTACGCATTTTTTTATTTCATGTTCTTTACACAGAACATTGGTCAAGTGAATAGTGGGTGACAAAAAAATTTACAACTAGGCCATCCAATATCAGTTCCTGGAGTTGCACTTGCATGATGGAAGACTCATGAAAGTGTACATTTTTTTTGCATTTTTTTGTTCAATTAAAAAAATGAACTTGTTTTGCGGGTTTTCTATTCTAACAAAGGTTGTTTTTTCTTGCAAGCATAATCTGCTCAATCAAAACCAATGTAGAACAATGGTTTTCCACTATTTTATAAAGATAAATGGTGTAAGTTGTACTCCAACGGGAGGCGTTGTTCCACATCATCGATAGCCTACACAGGTGTTTGGTAGAGGAAATGAAAGTGCTCCCTATCATTTTAGCAGAGACATGGTTGATGTCCATTAAAATTTTTAGTCCAAGATCGATAATTTTTCTATTGTGCTTATGTGCCAAGTTTGTAATGAATGTTATCCTTGTATACAAGTTGTTATATGGAATGAAAGGCCTATTTTTAGAAGATGTAGGGGTGAGGAAGGTGCACATTCCTTTTCCCACTTTAACAACATGGATCCTGGTGAATAGCCTGAGATTCTAGGAGTTTTGACTCAAGTCAAAGAGATGCTAATAGTGTGGGAAAATCTAATATTCTAAGTGTTGCATGCTTATTGTGATCAATATAAACATAGCGATCACATAATAAGTTTTTCTCAAGATATATCTTCGATTGCAAAGAATATTCCACGATGTGTTCAACATCTAGATTTTTTTATTGTGAGAAGAAGGGGTGTTCAATAAAAATACTATGAGTGTTATGTCAAGAGAAAGTGTGTCTTTGATACATTTCTTTACAAAATCTAAATGGACAAGTACTGTTGGACACCTGATCCTGTATGGGTAGGTGCGGAAGGCGAATAGTCACAAATGGAGTCCAAGTGACCTTGGAATACGGAATCCAAGGGTCACACCATTGTATTATAAATGTACATCTATGGTGAATAATAATATAACTCACACCTATCTTTCTTATTTGTGTTTACCCATGTGTGTGATTAACATGGTATCAGAGCGGGTGATTGCTGGACCTGCTCCAATTTGGAACTACATAATTGTGTAAGAGAATTATGTGAGAGCCATAGGTTTATATGAAAAGAGAAGATCTGCAAAGAGGAATATCCTCTGTCTATCATAACTACACCTGACCATTTCTCTGCACATATATTAGTTGTCCCTTTGGATTCCTCTCCTCCCTGGCGCCACTACTCTTTTCGGTTAAACACAAAATTACTGACTATTTTTTGGCCATATTCTGACATCGCCCCAGAAATTTATGACCTTAGAAATGGACGCGTAGAGCTAGAGTAGGTCTGCATTACTATGTAACCACTCCAATTATTAGTCTCAACCGCAATTGATACCTAGTCCTCGGACCTACCACCGCTCCACGTTGCCCACCTCAGCCTCTCGACCCTCCAATTGTACGTCACAAATTTCTCCTCCTCACAGTCGACCAGTGACTCCTTTATGGTCTCTCCCATGATCCTCACGCATACAGTCGCTTCCCAATCACATGATCTCCCTCTGCGCTCCTCCATGTCGGCTCTCCTCCCCTCTGCGGTCACGCTACCTCCTCTACGCTGATGGTGCTCCTAGTTGGTCTTAGCTCAACTTGATCGACCCCTCACCTCACAGTTTTCTCCCCCTTCATGGGCCTGTTAACAGGCACCAGTTGCTATACCATTGGTTTATAACAAAACAATCACACCAGTTTTCATACCACAGGTCCTCCATCACTCCAGACTTGCTATTCTTCTATTACTTCTGCTCCATCCTCTGTCAACGGTTATATGCTATTTGAACGGAGAACTTGCTACTTTGGTACAACCCGAAAGCACATTCACAATAGCTACTAGATCAGGTTTCACACCTGCTATTTGTATTTGATGAAGAGCATCATGGGAATGGTGCATTGAATGTGCGATACACTGCTATTGGCATTCATTCAGTTTTCCAAGTTTATTTTCAACAAAAGAAAAGTCTCAATTTATTTGTTTCAGTTAGACTGCTTTATGGTTCGAATTATATGACATAATTATTTTACCGAGGATGGTAAATCACTTCCCTACATAATTTTTGATGTTTATGGTGATGAAGAGGTTGTCGACACTAGAGGTCCACACCTCATTTTACTGAGGTTACTATACCAAAAAAACATAGTTGGGTCAGTCCTTAGGAAGAGAGGAAGTAACATTCAACACATTCAAGAGATATCTGGAGCAAAAGTAAAGTTTCATGATTCTGAATCTGGTTCCTCAGATCGTGTTATTGAAATATCTAGGACACCAGAACAGACAGATGCAGCAAAGAGCTTACGTCAAGCATTTATTGCAACTGGTGTTCAAGCCAACCCACACGTAGTGCAGGTCGAGGTTATTAACAAGGGACTAGTTTTGATGACTAGAAGCCACGATGTATGATGCCTAGAGCTAGTCTATCAACCCATGCTGAAGCCTGAGCCCAAAACTAAAAATCTGATGAGCAGAGCCGTGCAAAGCCAATTGCACATGCATTTCCCACGCAGTCTCACAACCCATATCGATTTCTATAGCAGTCGGCCCAAGGCCAGATTCTGTAGTTGCAGTCGGTCATCCTAATAGAAGCTTTGTATTTACATGCGCTTGGGCTTCTTGGCCTAGCCTACACCGTGTAGGTGACGATTTGGAAAGAGATTTGGTAGCAATACAAGGACCTAGGTTCATGCCTGACTTTTGGCTCTAATACAAATTTGTTTGTCCTTTAAATTTGAGACAAACATTGACATCTTGTTGAAGAAAGAAGAATCGACATCAAGAAAATAGGATGGGAATGCATTGGTATATGAGATAAAAATCTTTTATTTCTCTCTGCGCTAGTTTGAAATCTACATTTGCATTGGAATGACAACACCATGGACTGTGAAGTATTGTGTTGCATTATTTTTTAGAGTTGGTTTAAATATGTATCATTTCATCTGTGTTGTGATAGTGGTATATGCTCCACATTTAAATCTATGCTATAAAATGGGAATTTCTCTCTGTTATGTAGCCAGCCAAAACTACATGAAGATGGGCCATTGATTCCATACTAGTCATTCTTCACGTTCATTCAAGACGGATTATTTTAACACGAGAGTCGATTTCATGCTTGGAGCAAGGATTGATTCACAATTGGTGCATTGAATAATCTCCAATATGTGCTTTATATATGTGTTGAAGCTCTTTGGTTCATATATAACATTGGCATACCGTGCCAAATTCATATGATGCATTTTTGTTGATCTTTATGCATTGAGTGTTTTAGAAATTGAAAGCTCTTTTGATGTATTATCTGCATATAGTTCTTTTCTAAATGGCGAGAATTGACAAGTTATTAGAATTATTGAGAAATTTAATCATGTCTACTCTTGAAAGCACAGTTAAAGTCAACAAAGACACTCTCAGAGATATTCAAACCTCTCTCGAAAATGCACATGAGAAGATAGATTTTTTGCATCTTGAATCTCAGCTACAACAAGAAGAATTACAGCAGGGAGTCATCATTCTAAACATGTTACTGTTTAGAAAATTGAAACAGACTCCCATAAATAGAAAGTCAGTAATGTTGCATTCGATTCACATTCAGTGCCTAGTTCAAAAGCATATTTGTATGTAGATGTAGAAGATCGGGTTCTACCTCCCAAGCCCATCATCAGACCTTGGGAAGAGCTTGTTCACAACAAGCACAAAACTGGTCTTGGATATGACAAGGAATTGTCCTTTCATATTCTGGACTACTCCAAGCCCATCAAATTTAAGAGTGTCGGATTCCTTTATGACAATTCACATTCAGTTGTTCCATATCTTGCTCCTCTTCCACAACAACAACAACAAATTGAAAAATGCCAACACTTTGATTGAGTTGGCCATATGAAAGACCATTGTTTCGATCTTCACCCATGCAAGCACTGTGGTACGCACATCCACTATTCACACAGATGCTTTAGAAACAAGCCTCCTACAAGAACAAATTCATCTTGGATGGATCGCTTCTTGGCAATGGGCATCAATAGCCAAGAAGATGTTTAAGTCGCATGTCAGAAGTTGTTCTCGAATATTGAACAATCTTGCAGTTGATTTTTCGCCATAATATCACCTTGTACCTGACAGGGCGGGAAGTGGTGGTCATCTATAAGCATCTAAGCCACATCAAGCGAGCATGAGCCACAATCTCTCATTCCAGATTCAAAGTTGTAGCCAAAGACACAGCAGTTCAAGTGAGCCTCACCCACAACTTGTCATTCCAGATTCAGAGTTGTAGCCAGAGACACAAATGCCCATGAGCATGCCTTTGGTTGATGTACAACCTTAAACCATCTATGTGAGGTTCATATTCTTCCTCTTCAAAGAATTCAGAGCACTTCCTCGAGCAGAATATTTCAGCTTCTTGCCAGCTTTGGTAGAGTTCTAGGAAATACATTAAGCATTTTAGTGTTGGTGGCCATCCTTAAACCATCACAGGTTGTAGACCTCCCTTCTTCTAGGTTGAAGGTCTCCCTCTTCAAATATGAAGGACACTTCCTCTAGCAGAAGCACTCATTTTCTTGCCAGATTTGGAAGATTTCTGAGAACTGCACTAAGTGTTACAGTGTTGGTGGTCACCCTTAAACCACCTCTTTATGCCAACATTTCAGAGAGTTGATTCATCCTAAGTTTTTCCATGCATACTTTTCAGATTTGTATTACAACTCTCTTCTTGGACTCACACATACCCCTTCGGATTAAGGGGGGGAATGTTGGACACCTAATCCTCTATGGGTAGGTGTGGAAGGCGAACAATCACAAATGGAGTCCAACTGACGTTGGAATGAAAAATCCAAGGATCACACCATTGTATTATAAGTATACGTCTATGGTGAATTATAATATAACTCACGCCTATCTTTCCTATTTGTGTGTTTACCCATGCGTGTCTTTAACAAGTACTACATGAATGTTTAAATTGGCATGGATTTAGTTATTTCTCTCTCGGGAAGATATATCAATGTCTCTATTAGGTTACAGTATGTTGATATTGATATTGATGATATAGCTACGAACAAATTAGAGCTTGAAAGGGAGTGGGATAATTCTTTGCATTGTCACCCATCATCATTTCTTTCTCACTCACCCAATTAATCCAAGGAAGTCAATCAAATAAGAAGAAATTTTGAGAATGCAGACAACACTTTTATCGAACCAATAGATTGGCCAAATATTGGTTCATCTCCGATTAATGAATATAATACTAAAGGATTGCAAGACATGTCATTCCCAACTTTATTCCATATATCTGATGGTGAGTGGTTGCATCCACATATTTGCAATGTTGAGATGCATGAATATGGTTTTCTTTGTTGATATATTATGATTAAATATTTGGAAGTCATCCTCGGTTTTGATATTTCTCGTTGAACATGATTATGCGGCATCGTAGCCAAGGAACAACTTCAATTTTTTTTAAATATCCATGAGAACTCACTTGCAATTTTTCAAGAGCTGTGTCAACAACTCATTGACCTGCGAAAGAATAATTTGGCTAAGAAATTAATGCATTTTGTGTATTGTCTAAGGGATTCAAGGGCTTATTGGACAGTGTCATTATGAACTCACTTACATGATAACCCAATTAGATTTCCCCACTTTCATTTTTACATTAATTGTAGATGACACAAAGTGGCCTGACTTGTATAGTTTAATTCCTTCAAACAACAATTCTCATTGACACAGTGAGCATGCCAAAAAAATTGAGAATATTGTTTAACAACTCCATATAATTGCAATGTACTTGCACCAAATATTCAATATCTTCTGTGAGATGGTGTTGCAGAGTTATCCTAGTGCTAAGAACTTTTTGTATAGGTTTATTATCGTTCTTTTTCGACTTTTTTTTTTGAAGACTTGAAGGGAAGTTATGTTTTTATAGTAGGTTTATTTACGTTAACTGCATGTTTTTAATTTTTCCAAATATGATTGGGAGCATAGAAGTTTGACCCACATCCATTGATTCATATGGATGTGCAGAGAACTCGATATGGAAATGTTGGATTGGTCCAATGTGTTGTTCGTGAAGCAAAGAGGTACTATAAAAAAATATGTTATAGCCTTAAATATTTATGACATACATCGTCTAAATGTGATGGTCCCTTGAATTTTGAACGAAGATCCATGTCTTTTAAATACTCAACGAATTTATTCTTCCAATCCTAAAGAACATTATGAGCATTTGGTGAACAGCGTGCAAAGGCATATGAAATGCAGCGTTGATTCTTATGTCCTTTCATGTAGATATGGTGCTCCATGGGAGGTTCATCCTGAGTCAAAATTGTATATAGATGAGAAAGAGAAAAAAAACATATAAGTAACGAATGTTTAAATGTTCACCATGTGGATGTTTTAACAATGTGGCGAGGAAATGTTGATTTCCGGTGTGTTGTCTCTCGTCATGTAGTTTTGAAATTTATTGTGAAATATGCTTCCAAGGATGAGAGAAGACCATAAAATTATCACAAAAAGTTAACAAGAGTTGCTGGCGGAGTGGGTGTGGGCTCTTGCATTAACTGCGTATAGGAGGTTCCTTGCTAAAACACTTGTTGAGCGTCACATTGGAGCTCAAAAAACTTGTCATTTGTTGTTAAAGCTCCCTCTCGAGTTGCAAATTTATCTCATTTAATTTTTGAAATAGACTGTACCAAAAGTTGTAGTTGCATTCTAATGAAATTTCATGTAGCTGCATTATAATGAAATTTCATGCAAGAATAATTTAATTTATGTTTATCAAACTTGACCCATCTTTGGAATATTAGTGCATGATAGAAACAACAAGATCGTGGAGCTATGACGCAAACCAAACGTAAGAGCCATGGAGGCCACGTGAAAACCATGCTAATGTTTATGTCTGTTCATGATTTTATTATGTTCTTGATGATGTGTTAGACTATTTTGAAACATTTTACTGGAGTGAGTTTCTTTTATACAAGCCATTTCGTACCATAGCTTCAAATATCGGGTTTTAACTAAAAGTATTATTGAGAATAGGAGAAATTTGACATATCGTTCGTGGCATGTTGATCGAAAAACTTTGGTGGATGACATCAAAGAAGAATATTTTGAGTGCCTTGTGCATGAATAAAATGTTGACCGATATTTGGAAGAGTGGCAGGTTTTTTCCTGAATAGTTCCTTCAAATAATGTAAACATTTCAGACCTTAACAATCTAGGTAGAAGGGACTTTGATATTCATTATGACTGGAAGGGATAATTTCAAATAATTTCTTGGAATACAGGATCCATTTTATAAAAAACTATGCAGTCTGTGGGTAATATCGACGACGGATTGGTGGGGGACAATTTTATAATCTTCGGCTTTTCAATGGTGCAGATGAACATGCTTTGAAAATTATTATTCAAGGAGCCACTGGAACCGGGAATTATTCTCTCATTCACTGTATTTCTTATGCTCTTTGTACTTGTTATTATTATTTTTTTTTAACAGAAGAAAAAAAGCTGCTTTTTATATATATGAAAAAGAGTCCATCAGTCGAAACATTCTCATCTGCTAGGAAGATACCCGATCCACAGGAGAATAGGGTGATTCATAACCGATAGGAGATAATAAGCCCAATTACCCCTACAGGGACTTGTAATGAGCCCATAGCCCATAGAAGATCCAAATACAAATCCGATACAAATCTGCCGATATACCATGAAGCAGATGTGTGATACAAAACTGCTGATATATTCTCATACAGCAAAATACCCAGGGAGAAAATGATAAAAATAAAAGGAGAAAAAATATTTTAACATATATGGAAAAATAACTCATTCTACTTTGAAAATTCCTATAAAATATATGAAACCACTTGCGGGGAAAGCTTTGGAAGGTTATAGAGAAGCAATTAGGCATATTCGATATATATTTATTGATGAGATGAACTTCACAGGTCCAAATCTATTCATAGAGATAGATTATCGTTTAGGAGAAGCCTTTCCTGAAAACAGGGATTATCCTTTTGCTGGTAGGGTAGGTCCATCATTCTTCTCTGCGGCCTTGGGCAACTATCTCGTGCTAAGGATAAACCTTTATATGCAAGGAGAAAAACTGGGAAATTTTTATTGAAAAGCTTCAATATTTTCGTTACTTTGGACAAAATTGACGAGCAACCAGGAGTTGATATGAGACAAACATCTTTTCTCAATGTTCTAACTAAAATTAGAAATGCAAAGCCTTTTCTTGCTAATTGGGATATCCTTATGACGAATGTCAACAGTTTATTGGATTGACAACAAAATAGTTTATTTGATTCTTTAGCTCACTTTTTGTGACGAATAATCTCGTGAATCTTCACAATGTCTAAATCTCTGAATTACCCTATTGCAAGATGTGTTGCACGATGTAGTACAACTAAAATCGGTGACAACGATCATGATGTATTTTGTGGAGAGCACGTAATGTAACATTTTATTTGTGGGTTGAGTCTAGGTTGGTTATTGGTACTCTTGGATATAGTGAAGATATCTTCATTTCATTCTCAACCAAGATTTGTACTCCATAATACCAAGTGAGAAGTATGTTTATTTCACCTTATCACACGGGCCTCCAGGAGGTTGGTTTTACAAGAAAACTGTTTTCTATAGATCTTTGTATAGCTATAATTTCTTAGTTGCATGATATGCCGAGAAGTGATATGGTATTGCAAGTGGAAAATAGAAGCCAATGAAAACATGGATGCTGATGTTTAAGTCTCGCAAACACACTTGTGTAAGGGCATTACTCTTTCAATTTTACATGAACAAATATAGAACTATAATCATATGCCCAATGGTAAAGGTAAGTGCAAATTCTTAATTAGAGAAATAAGTATGATTTTAAATTAAAATCAATAATATTTATTTTATTTTTTTGAAAAAATAAATTCTCATTTATATTATAGTGTTTAAGGATTTTTTTGTTATAACATTTGAAGATGTTGTCAAAATATCTAAGGTGTGTAGTTAAAGAAAAGCATTGGGATTCAGAGAGGATGTTAAACTACTTATGGTTTTTTTTAATATTTAAAGAGGCTTTTAAATTATTTATTTTATAGTAAAAAAAATTAATAAAAAAATTTGGAAATATTTTTGTTTGAACTATTTTGGTTAACTAATATAAAGAGGTATTTTTATTCTTATATTAAAATATAAAAGAGAAAACAAATATAAATTGTAATATATTTAACCTAAAATATATAAAAACCAATGATAAACATATTTTTCAAGACTTAATTATGTCTTTGCATCAAGGATTCACCTAGATTCCAAAAAATATAGTTAAGAATATAGTTTAACCATAAAATAATAAACTCATAATATCAGTCAACTTTAGTTCAGTGAATTATCACTATAGTATCTTAATCAACACTATTCAGAGAAACATGATCTCAAACAACACTATTTACATAAATGTGGTATAATACAAACAACATTATTTGCATAAATGTGATATAATACAAATTGGAGGTCTTATACCCAATTGAGTGTCTACTTCATTGTCCTCTACACTTTCCAGTTAAATTGAATCCATTCCTAAAACCTAGCCATTCACACACAAAAATAAATGATATATAAAGTATTAAAAATAAATTAAAATAATATAGAAAAAAATAAAAATGATAATTAAATAAAAAATTATATATAAAATATTAAAAATAAATTAAAATAATATATCAAAAATGAAAATAATAACTAAATATAAAATTAAATAAAAAAATTATTTAAATTTTTATAGAAAATTCTATAGAACATTTGAATAAAGGAACCATTTTTCTTGTACATTTCAACATTGCTATTTGAACATAAAATTATTCAATAACATCAAATAATCAGTAAAGAAAAATTTATCCAATTAATGTTCTTGAAAGGTAAAACAAAATATTATGAAAGATACATTTTCAAAGAATTTAGAGGAAGAAACAAAGGGTTTACTATGAACTATTTCCATTTCACGATCTGATTGTGTAGAAGAAGCAAGGATATAATGGAATCAAGATGATAAGGAATGCAATATGAATCATTAACTACAAAAAGACGAGGATGCAATATAAAAATTGATGTCAAATAATGATTTGTTGTGTTATCAACATCACTTATGCCTATGTAATATTTATCAATTCAAACAAAAAAGTCCTTTTTGAACTACACACTCTCCTATAACATGACATTTGGGATATTTGAAAAGATTCCATAGGATCAAGAAATATTTTCTCCGAGATATTTAAGAAAATATACAAAGGTTTATGGTTGCATGTGTAGTTTTTCAATAGAATAAGGGACAAACAACTAGGACCCTAATGCTTATACAACCAAAAGGCATACCAAGATAATGTTGGAAAGACAAATAATTAATACCCTAATGCTTCTACTACCAAAAGCCATACCAAGCCAATGATAGAAAAAAATTTCAATAGATTTCATTACAAGTTTACCCAAATGTGAAGAAAAGAATGTCATTGTGATAGTGGTAGATCAAATAATAATTTATATCCAATTTGTCTCTCTTTCTCAAAAGTAAAATGGTTGAAACATTCATGGAAATAGTCTGAAACCTACATGGAAACCTCAATATTATTTTATGTGATAAATATCCATTTTTCACTAGAAATTTTTGGAATGATTTTTTTTTTTCCCGACGACTTGATTGCTTCATAGCTCATCTTACCATTCTCACTCAGTTGGAAAAATAATATTGTGAATGATTTTTTAGAAGCATATCTATGTTGTTTTGCACATGACTAATAGATATAGTGCGTCAAGTTGTTTCCCTTAGGAGAATGGTGGTAAAAAACACCCTTCCATACTTGATAAATGATGTCAGAATTTATGGAACTTTATGGATATCGTCCTCCATCCATCACATAATGCTTGAAAGTGCTATAAGGCTCAAAAGATGGTGTAGGATATAGCAAAACAAAACCCTTTTTTGAAAAAATTGTAAGACAACTTGGTTATAGCAAAAAAATAGGATGAGACAACAAAACAATATCATAATAACCCAAAATTGATGTGAGAATTTTGTTCAGAATTAACATGGGTGAGACAAGACAAGCTAATTGGCAAAAAAGGTTTTAAGCACTTCCACTTTATTGTATTGATCTCAATGTTTGAACCTATAATACATCAATGACCATTCTAGATGTATATCACACTAACAACTCATCAGTAGCTCATCATCATACCTTATGAAGATAAGAATTACAAGTGTAATCTTGAACCTTGTCTAACAAATTTAATATTCGGAATACTACACCAATATAAACAAATGTAATGCAAATATTTACATATAAAAAATAAATTCTCAACTATATTATAGTGTTTAAGGATTTTTTTGTTAAAACATTTGAAAATGTTGTCAAAATATTTAAGGTGTGTAGTTAAAGCAAAGCATTGGGATTCAGAGAGGACGTTAAAATACTTATGTTTTTTTTTTTAATATTTAAAGAGGTTTTTATATTATTTCATTTTATAGTGAAAATAATTAATAAAAAATTCTGAAAATATTTTTGTTTGAACTATTTTTGTTAACTATATAAAGAGGTATTTTTATTCTTATATTAAAAGAGAAAAGAGAAAACAAATATAAATTGTAATATATTTAACCTAAAATATATAAAAACCAATGATAAACATATTTTACAAGACTTAATTATGTCTTTGCATCAAGGATTCACCTCGATTCCAAAAAATATAGTTAAGAATATAGTTTAACCATAAAACAATAAACCGATAATATCAGTCAAAGTTAGTTCAATAAATTATCACTATAGTATCCTAATCAACACTATTCAAGAGACATGATCTCAAACAACACTATTTACATAAATGTGGTATAATGCAAACAATATTATTTGTATAAATGTGATATAATACAAATTGGAGATCTTATACCCAATTCAATGTCTACTTCATTGTCCTCGACACTTTCCAATCCAATTGAATCCATTCCTAAAACCTAGCCATTAAAAAAAAAAAAAAAAGATAAATAAAGCATTAAAAATAAATTAAAATAATATAGAAAAAATTAAAAACAATAATTAAATAAAAAATTACATATAAAATATTGAAATAAATTAAAATAATAATAACAAAAATGAAAATAATAACTAAATATAAAATTAAATAAAAATAATTATTTAAACTTTTATAGAAAATTCTATAGAACATTTGAATAAAGAAACCATTTTCCTTGTACATTTCAACATTTCTATTTGAACATAAAATTATTCAATAACATCAAATAATCAGTAAAGAATAATTTATCCAATTAATGTTCTTGGAAGGTAAAACAAAATATTATGAAAGATACATTTTCAAATAATTTAGAGGAAGAAACAAAGGGTTGACTATGAACTACTTCCATTCCACAATCTGATTGTGTAGAAGAAGCAAGGATATAATGGAATCAAGATGATAAGGTATGCAATATGATTCAGTAACTACAGAAAAACCAGGATGCAATATAAAAATTGATGTCAAATAATGATTTGTTGTGTTATCAATATCAGTTATGCCTATGTAATAATTATCAATTCAAACAAAAAGGTCCTTTTTGAATTACACACTCTCCTATAACATGACATTTGGGATATTTGAAAATATTCCACAGGATCGAGAAATATTTTCTCCAAGATATTTAAGAAAATATACAAAGTTTATGGTTGCATGCGTAGTTTTTCAATAGAATAAGGGACAAACAACTAAGACCCTAATGCTTCTACAACCAAAAGGCATACCAAGAAAATTTTGGAAAGACATACAATTAATACCCTAATGCTTCTACTACCAAAAGACATACCAAGCCAATGTTGGAAAGACGTTTCAATAGATTTCATTACAAGTTTACCCAAATGTGAAGAAAAGAATGTCATTGTGATAGTGGTAGATCAAATAATAATTTATATCCATTTTGTCTCTCTTTCTCAAAAGTAAAATGGCTAAAACATTCATGGAAATAGTCTGAAACCTACATGGAAACATGAATATTATTTTATGTGATAAATATCCATTTTTCACTAGAAATGTTTGGAATGATTTCTTCTTCTTCTTTTTTCCGGCTACTTGATTGCTTCATAGGTCATCTTACCATTCTCACTCAGGTGGGAAAAGGAATATTGTGAATGAATAAGGTGTGTAGTTAAAGCAAAGAATTGGGATTCAGAGAGGATGTTAAAATACTTATGTTTTTTTTTTTAATATTTAAAGAGGTTTTTAAATTATTTCATTTTATAGTGAAAAAAGTTTATAAAAATTCTGAAATTTTTTTTGTTTGAACTATTTTGGTTAACTAATATAAAGAGGTATTTTTATTCTTATATTAAAATATAATAAAAAAAACAAATATAAATTGTAATATATTTAACCTAAAATATATAAAAACCAATGATAAACATATTTTTCAAGACTTAATTATGTCTTTGCATCAAGGATTCACCTGGATTCCAAAAAATATAGTTAAGAATATAGTTTAATCATAAAAAAATAAACTGATAATATCAGTCAAATTTAGTTCAATAAATTATCACTATTGTATCCTAATCAACACTATTCAGAGAAACATGATCTCAAACAACACTATTTACATAAATGTGGTATAATACAAATAACATTATTTTCATAAATGTGATATAATACAAATTGAAGGTCTTATACCCAATTGAGTGTCTACTTCATTTTCCTCTACACTTTCCATTCCAATTGAATCCATTCCTAAAACCTAGCCATTCAAAAAAAAATGATATAAAGTTTTAAAAAGAAATTAAAATAATATAAAAATAAATAAAAACAATAATTAAATAAAAAATTATATATAAAATATTAAAAATAAATTAAAATAATATATCAAAAATGAAAATAATAACTAAATATAAATAATTATTTCAATTTTTATAGAAAATTCTATAGAACATTTGAATAAAAAAACCATTTTCCTTGTACATTTCTACATTTCTATTTGAACAAAAAAATATTCAATAACATCAAATAATAAGCAAAGAATAATTTATCCAATTAATTTTCTTGAAAGGTAAAAAAAATATTATGAAAGATACATTTTCAAAGAATTTAGAGGAAAAACAAAGGGTTTACTATGAACTATTTCCATTTCACAATCTGATTGTGTAGAAGAAGCAAGGATATAATGGAATCAAGATAATAAGGTATGCAATATGATTGGTTAACTACAAAAAGACCAGGATGCAGTATAAAAATTGATGTCAAATAATGATTTGTTGTTTTATCAACATCACTTATGCCTATGTAATCATTATAAATTAAAAAAAAAAAGGTCCTTTTTGAACTACACACTCTCCTATAAAATGACATTTGAGATGTTTGAAAAGATTCCATAAGATCGAGAAATATTTTCTCCAAGATATTTAAGAAAATATACAAAGGTTTATGGTTGCATGTGTACTTTTTCAATAGAATAAGGGAAAAACAACTAAGGCCCTAATGCTTCTACAACCAAAAGGCATACCAAGACAATATTGGAAAGACAGACAATTAATACCCTAATGCTTCTACTACCAAAAGCCATACCAAGCCAATGTCGGAAAGAAGTTTCAATAGATTTCATTACAAGTTTACCCAAATGTGAAGAAACGAATGTCATTGTGATAGTGGTAGATCAAATAATAATTTATATCCATTTTGTCTCTCTTTCTCAAAAGTAAAATTGTTGAAACATTCATGGAAATAGTCTGAAACCTACATGGAAACCTGAATATTATTTTATGTGATAAATATCCATTTTTCACTAGAAGTTTTTGGAATGATTTATTTATTTATTTATTCTATTTATTTATTTATTTATTTCTTTTTTTCAGCTACTTGATTGCTTCATAGCTCATCTTACCATTCTCACTCACGTGGGAAAAATAATATTGTGAATGATTTTTTAGAAGCATATCTATGTTGTTTTGCACCTGATTAATATATATAGTACGTGGAGTGGTTTCCCTTAGGAGAATGGTGGTAGAAAACATCCTTCCATAATTGATAAAAGATGTCAACATTTAGGGAACTTTATGGATATCGTCTTCCATCCATCACATAATTCTTAAAAGTGACTATAAGGATCAAAAGATGGTGTAGGATATAGCGAAACAAAACCATTTTTTGAAAAAATTGTAAGACAACTTGGTTATAGCAAAAAATAGGATGAGACAACAAAACAATATCATAATAACCCAAAATTGATGTGAGAATTTTGTTCATAATTAGCATGGGTGAGACAAGACAAGCTAATTGGCAGAAAAGGTTTTAAGCACTTCTACTTTATTGTATTGATCTCAATGTTTGAACCTATAATACATCAATGACCATTCTAGATGTATATCACACTAACAACTCATCAGTAGCTCATCGTCATATCTTATGAAGATAAGAATTACAAGTGTAATCTTGAACCTTGTCTAAAAAATTTAATATTCGGAATACTACACCAATATAAACAAATGTAATGCAAAAATTTACATATAAAAAATAAATTCTCAATTATATTATAGTGTTTAGGGATTTTTTTTTAAAACATTTGAAAATATTGTCAAAATATTTAAGGTGTGTAGTTAAAGAAAAGCATTGGGATTCAGAGAGTTAAAATACACATGTTTTTTTAATATTTAAAGAGGTTTTTAAATTATTTCATTTTATGGTGAAAACAATTAATAAAAAATTCTAAAAATATTTTTGTTTGAACTATTTTGGTTAACTAATATAAAGAGGTATTTTTATTCTTATATTAAAATATAAAAGAGAAAACAAATATAAATTGTAATATATTTAACCTAAAATATATAAAAACCAATGATAAACATATTTTGCAAGACTTAATGATGTCTTTGCATCATGGATTCACCTCGATTCCAAAAAATATAGTTTAACTATAAAACAATAAACCGATAATATCAGTCAACTTTAGTTCAATAAATTATCACTATAGTATCCTAATCCACACTATTCATAGAAACATGATCTCAAACAACAATATTTACATAAATGTGGTATAATACAAACAACATTATTTGCATAAATGTGATATAATACAAATTGGAGGTCTTATACCTAATTGAGTGTCTACTTCATTTTCCTCGACACTTTTGAGTCCAATTGAATCCATTCCTAAAACCTAGCCATTCACCAAAAAAAATGATATATAAAGTATTAAAAAGAAATTAAAATAATATAAAAAAATAAAAACAATAATTAAATAAAAAATTATATATAAAATATTAAAAATAAATTAAAATAATATATCAAAAATGAAAATAATAAGTAAATATAAAATTAAATAAAAATAATTATTTCAATTTTTATAGAAAATTCTATAGAACATTTGAATAAAAAAACCATTTTCCTTGTACATTTCTACATTTCTATTTGAACATAAAATTATTCAATAACATCAAATAATCAGTAAAGAATGATTTATCCAATTAATGTTCTTGAAAGATAAAACAAATATTATGAAAGATACGCTTTCAAAGAATTTAGAGGAAAAAACAAAGGGTTTACTATGAACTATTTCCATTTCACAATCTGATTGTGTAGAAGAAGCAAGGATATAATGGAATCAAGATGATAAGATATGCAATATGATTCAGTAACTACAAAAAGATCGAGATGTAGTATAAAAATCGATGTCAAATAATGATTTGTTGTGTTATCAACATCACTTATACCTATGTAATAATTATCAATTCAAACAAAAAGGTCCTTTTTGAATTACACACTGTCCTATAACATGAAATTTGGGATATCTAAAAAGATTCCATAGGATCGAGAAATATTTTCTCCAAGATATTTAATAAAATATAAAAAGGTTTATGGTTGCATGTGTATTTTTTCAATAGAATAAGGGAAAAAAAACTAAGACCCTAATGCTTCTACAACCAACAGGCATACCAAGACAATGTTGGAAAGACATCCAATTAATACCCTAATGCTTCTACTACCAAAAGCCATAGCAAGCCAATGTTGGAAAGACGTTTCAATAGATTTCATTACAAGTTTACCCAAATGTGAAGAAAAGAATGTCATTGTGATAGTGGTAGATCAAATAATAGTTTATATCCATTTTGTCTCTCTTTCTCAAAATTAAAATGGTTGAAACATTCATAGAAATAGTCTGAAACCTACATGGAAAGCTTAATATTATTTTATGTGATAAATATCCATTTTTCACTAGAAATTTTTTGGAATTTTTTTTCTTTCCTGGCTACTTGATTGCTTCATAGCTTATCTTACCATTCTCATTCAGGTGGGAAAATAATATTGTGAATGGTTTTTTAGAAGCATATATATGTTGTTTTGCACCTGATTAATATATATAGTGCATCGAGTGGTTTCCATTACTATAATGGTGGTAGAAACATCCTTCCGTACTTGATAAAAGATTTCAACATTTATGGAACTTTATGGATATTGTCCTCCATCCATCGCATAATGCTTAAAAGTGACTATAAGGCTCAAAAGATGGTGTAGGATATAGCTAAACAAAACCCTTTTTTAAAAAATTTGTAAGACAACTTGGTTATAGCAAAAAATAAGATGAGACAACAAAACAATATCATAATAACCCAAAATTGATGTGAGAATTTTGTTCAGAATTAACATGGGTGAGACAAGACAAGCTAATTGGCAGAAAAGGTTTTCAGCACTCCTATATTATTGTATTGATCTCAATATTTAACCTGTAATACATCAATGACCATTCTATATGTATATCACACTAACAACTCATCAGTAGTTCATCATCATACCTTATGAAGATAAGAATTACAAGTGTAATCTTGAACCTTGTCTAACAAATTTAATATTCGGAATACTACACCAATATAAACAAATGTAAGCCAAATAATTACATATAACCACAAAAACTATTTCAATTACTAAATAATACATACATAAATAATTTTTTCACAGTAGTGTTGATAAAATTTGAAGAATCAATTTAGTATATTGAGCACATACTAACTTATTTAGTAGCTTAAATAGTTATTTAGGTTCTCATTACAATTATTTTTCCTTTCACTTTTGTTTTCCTATGGTTTTATTAGTGCACATTAACCAACTTATAATATTGTTAGGTCCTTATAATACACGTGTAGCCCCCATATTGTTATTGGTGTTCCCCATAGAATCCCACTATTGTTTTCTTTTTCAATAGAACGGGTGGAAATTTTCATTAATAAAACTAGAAATTGGCCAAGTCACTTACAAACATGGAGAGCTTAGTCTCAGAATTATTCAGCAAAATAACAAGCAAAGAGACACTATTGTTACCTATATTATTTACATATATAATATTTACATATTTTATAATTTCTATATTCCAAAAAAATCCACAATATACTATTGTTCGTCAAAACATAGATAAACATAGATTAAAATAGAACATAAAATCGCTACTCACGACTTCAAGGGCTGACTTCTCCCAGAGCCTCTTCAAGAGGCATACCTAGCTCCTCGTCTCTTCCTACCCCATGATCCAAGCCACAGACTATAGTGCCAATGTTACCCTCTATTGGAGGAGAAAAGTCATCATTGGAACCAAAAACATCTTTCAGGACACCCGCGATGGTTGTCTCCACCTTCACTTCAATACTCTCCACATTGTGCCTTAGGTTCATAACACGTGTGGTAAAGAGTTCCATGGATTTTTGGAGAAATTCCATATATTTTCCGAGCCCACACACTTGAGAATACACCGCGATAATTTTCTCATTAATTTCCTTCGCTATTTCCTTGATGACTTGCTTACATGAACTATCAACTATATCCCCTATATTCTCACTGCACCTAGACCCTGATGTGTCATTGCCACTTTCATTACCCATTGAGTTCATTTTTCTGTCAATTCTCCCTTGCACAAGAGATATCTTATGGTTGATTTGCTTCATACAAGATCTATAAATAAGTAGATTGTCCTTCCAGACATTCATTCCAATATTGTCAACCTTAATTGAATATCATCAATGCAAAAATCCGACACCATTTCCCTCCCTCTCCATCACCGCAAAATCCTGCTTGACTTGAAATGTGATGGTACCATACCTTCCCTCGACTGAATTCATATTTATTAACTGGGAGAGTAACCAAAGGCCAAATGGCCACCTGTCATTATTCATGGCCACTATTCTACCTCGTTCCCACCTGTGCACTAAATTCCAACCAACATCCTTGGGATGTTGCCATTCTTCAATGCATGCATGTTTTCTAGAGGTCCCATACTCCATCTATACTCTAGAGAGATTGTTTTATATAATATCATTATGGGATGTGACATATATTGCGTATATTATTGATTATTATGGACCCTTGCTCTATCTCCTCTCTAATGTTGGCTTGAGTGTCCGACAACTAATTGTTAGCTCTTTTAACATGGAAAAAATTGAATTTCTCAAATTTTCTAATGAGATACATTATCCTTATGAGTATTGGAGAAGTTTCAGACTCCATGAGGTTCTCATGTTTGGTAAGATTCAAATATTTTTGTATAACCTCCATTGAATCAACAATAACGATCATATTCCTGATGCCTTTCGAGACACTGATTTTCAAATCTTGCCAAAGAATGAGCGCTTCAACTTGGTTTTTCATGGCTTTGTCGAGTCCCCACAAAAATTTAATTCAGTGTTTTATTCCTGTTTTAAAAGTACCCCTCCTACTCCAACCTTCTCTAGAGGCCCACTACTGTTATTCTTAAGCCATTACATTATTATTGTTATGTAGGCCCTCATTATATAGTGACACTTTAGACTCTTATATATACCAAGGAGGTCGTGCCATTTGTATTACTCAAAAATTTCTCCTTTATGTGATTTTAAATGAGTTTTCCCCTTGAAAAGGCTTATTTTCAAGTCGTTGATCTATCTTTTCTTCTTATTTGTGATTTTGTTACATAACATTTGGTATTAACTTTGGATACTGCAATTTCTCTTCTTCAGATATGTCATATTGAAATTATCGCTATAACATTTTTTCTATGAGGTTTCATATGCTGAAAGTTACCATGTACAGCGGAAATATTGGTGAACATCATGTAAAAATTTTAGAGCTTGGGTTTTTTAGAGATATGATTCAAGGACATTAGATTTTTTTAATGCTCCATAATTTTGTAATAAACAAGCGACTTAGGGGAAATCGTCATAACTTTAATTTTGGATATCTAAATTTAATTTCGTAATAAGGGGATTAAATTGCACACACTGCAGTCTTTTGGATACCATTTTTAAGGTCGAAAACTGAAACAATGACATGTGACATTCCTTACAAGTTCACTCTATTGAACCAGTCTATAAGCAAGCCATCTTGGGTGATTTTGTCGATATTTACCTTTAGGAATCTAATATCAGTCTAATAAGTCGTGTTTGAAAGAGTACATATAGGAATAACATAGGATAAAACCTTATACCCTGGGAGGATGAAACTACAGAGGTATAAAAGTTTTAATATTGATATCCTACAAGCAAGAAAAATGTCTATACTTTGTTTTAAATTTTGCATAACATTTGTTTGAAAAAATATTTTGAAGTGATTCAAATGGCATAATGAATGATAGATGTTATTTTAATCCAAAATGCCTCAAAACAAAAATTTGATACAACTAGTAAGCAACCATAAATCTCTACTATGACACATGAAGAAGAGGAATAAATGCAACATGATATATCAAAATTGCGAGACCAAGTGCAACAAATTTAGCTCTTGCAAAGAGTAACAAAAAATGAATTGGAATCTAATATGGATTCTTTAGAAGAAAAAAATAAAATGCAACATGTAAGGTTGAAAGATGCTTTAAAAGTAAACAGGGGAGTTTTTAAAGTAGAAATGGATGCGATAAACATGAAGTTGGAAGGGTTGACAAAGTTTCTGCACGAAAGGCTTCCCAATGGTGACAAGATAATACATTAATATCATGATAAGGAGAAAAGGAATATAATAATTATTTTACATACTCCAACTATTATTTTATGGCCCACCACATACCAAAGATCAATATGAGGAAGTTTTATGGCAAGGATTTCACAGCATGGATACCACAGATGGAGCAAATATTTCATCTACATCATGTGCCACACACACACACGAAATGTATGCATTGCATATTCGTATTAATAACCAAAGTAGTTTGTGTGGTATCAATCACTTTTTTCTCGTATATCAATGATAACTTGGACAATTTTTACGGAGGAAATGGTAGTACATTATGAGGATACAAATAAAAATATCTTCTTGATCCAATTGATAAATCTCAAACAAAAGGGTTTAATGGTGGAGCACATTGAAGACTTCCTAAGATTGAATATCAAGAGATCTGATATTCCAGAGGAGCATATGATTCACGTCTTCATAGGGACTTTAAAAGATAACATCAAACATGAGGTTCGCCTTTCGGAGCCTAAGTTATTGAGGAATGCCTTCAGGGTGGCAATAAAAGTTGAAATAAAAGTTATGGAAACAAGGAAGTCTACCACTCAAAACTATAAATATGGAAGTGTTAATGATCTTAGCCTCGCACAACCAACAAGGTTGACACCACAATAACTAGAGGAAAAAAAGAGAAGGGCTTTGTTACATTTGTGATAAAAAATACACTAAATGACATAAGTGGTGTTGAGAAGAAATTATTTTACATAGATTGTGAAGAATAGGAAGAAAGGGATAAAAAAACATCAGAAAAGAGGATATACAATAGGAACCAACCCTAGAGAAAGAAGAAATGAATCTCACGATATCTTGTCAGTTTTTGGTGGGAATTACCACTCCTCAAATGCTCAAGATAGAATAATATATCAAGAAGAAAAAAGTAATAGTGTTGATTGATTTAGATAGTACCCATAATTTTATTCATTTTAAGATAGCGAAGGAATTGAATTTTTTTCTATATCTAGCACCAGAGTGTCAAGTGATGGATGCAAATGTAGGAAATATTAATTTATTAGGGAAGTGTTATAATATGAAGATAACCATGAAGGAATATGTATCGAATAGTATAATTATTTCCATTCCAATGGCTATTGTTGATGTTGTTTCAGGAGTCAAATGGTTACAATATTTTGGGGATGATAGATTTTAGTTTTCAAGAAATATTCTGGAAATTTTTCTGGGAAGGAAATGAAATTGAATTAATGGGCATCACAAGGAAACTAGGGAAGATAATAATCTCTACTGGCATGAAAAATATTTTGAATAAATAACAATGATGCATAATTGCACAATTATGGTTGCTAGATGTTCAAACATTGAAATCATCCATTTCTCCAAATCTTCAAAGAGTTTTGGAAAATCATCCCAAGGTATTTGATCATGATCATGTTATTCACTTGATTCCAAGAAGTGTTCCTCCAAACATCAGACATTACAAATATCTCAATGCCCAAAAGAGTGAAATTAAATGTATTGTTGTAGAAATGCTAGAGGCAAGTATACTTCAACCTAGCCAAACTTCTTTCTGTTCTGAAGTAGTATTGGTGCACAAGAAGGACAGATCATGTTGCACACGTACACATTATAGACAACTGAATAATCTCACTATTAAAGATAAATTTCTCATTCCTATCATTAATGAATTATTGGATGAATTACATGGAGCAATTTATTTCACCAAACTATAACTTCATTCCAGATATCATCAAATTAGAATGAACACTAAACACATTCCAACACACGTATTCATAACCCATGAAGGAAATTATTATTTTTTGGTAATGCCTTTTTTCCTTACCAATGCACCATCCACATTTCAAGGCTTGATGAATTCCACTTTCAAACCATTTTTTAGAAAAATTGTGTTCGTATTTTTTGAGGATATACTAATCTACATGTCTTTGAAAAATCATGTTCAACATGTTGATAAGACTCTTAAACTATTGGAGGAGAAACAATTGTATGAAAATCCCTCCAAATGTTTCTTTTGGGAATGGGAGGTGGAATATTTGGGTCATATTGTATCTCATGAGGGTGTTAAGGTAGATGCTAACAAAATTAAAGTTATAAAGGAATGGAAAATCCCTACAACCCTAAAGCATGTTGAAGGATTTATTGGGTTGACAGAGTATTATCACAAGTTTATTAAGAATTATGGGGAGATCATGGCACCTCTAACAACATTATTGACAAAATATGCATTTTTTTGGACTCGAGAAGAAAATAAGGCCTTTGAACATCTTAAAGAGACATTATGCCAAGCTCTAGTTTTAGCTACACTAGACGTCAAAAAAACCTTTATTGTGGAATGTGATGCCTCATGAAATGGAATTAGTGGTTGTTTTAATGCAATAAGGAAGACCCAATTCTTTTGAAAATTTTTCAATCAACGAAAAATATTTATAGAAACCTATTTATGAGAAGGAAAGTTTGGAAATACTACATGCATTGAAGCAATGGCGCCCTTACCTAATGGGAAGGAACTTCAAGGTAAAACAAATCATGTTAGTCTTAAATACTTTTTGGAACAAATTGTATCTTCAAAAGAGAAACAAAAATGGGTAACAAAGGTGTTAGGGTATGACCTTAAAATCATATACAAAAAGAGGAAGATTTTGTTTATCATAAATACACTATCAAGAAGGGATGAGGATGTGGAAGCATTACTCTGTGCCATTTATATCATCCAACCTTATTAGTTGAATTCAGGGATGAATGTAAGAATGATGAAGATTTGTGAACACTCATTCAAAAGTTGTAGCAAGCTCCCAATGCATATGATACATTTATCTGGAAAAAATATTCATTATGGTAGAAGTATCACTTATATATATGTAAGAACTCCTAAATAAAACAAAAGATTCTTTTAGAATTGCACACCTCTCCTTTAAGAGGGCGCTATAGATTTTTAAAAACTTATAATAGGGTCAAGAAGGAATTTTTTTCGAATGGACTTAAATTTGATATTCATAAGTTTGCAGCAGAATGTTTGGTTTGCAAACAAAATAGAGTTGAGACAATTAAAGCCCCATGTCTGTTACAGTCTTTATTCATTTCAAGTCAGTGTTGGTAGGAGGTCTCTATGTATTTTATCATAGGTTTACCCAAGTCCTAAGGAGAGTGTGTCATCATGGTGGTAGTTGATACACTTACCAAGTATGCACACTTTTTTTTCACTCTCTCATCCTTTCAAATCCAGTACAATTGCTATTGCATTTATGGAAACAATTCAAAAGCTACATTGAAAACCAAATATTATTGTAAGTGACAAATATCCCATTTTCACTAGAAATTTTTAGAGATAATTATTATCTTGTATTGATACTCAAGTAGCTCATAGCTCATCTTATCATCCTTAATCTATTGGGAAAATTGGGATAATGAATAAATATTTTGAAGGATATAATCGTTTCTTTGGATATGATAAAAAAAACAATGGGTTAAGTGGTTACTTATGGAACAATGGTGGTATAACACTTCCTTACACACTGTACAAAAATGACCACATTTATGGCACTTTATGGATACCATCCACCATTTATCACATCAACTTTGAGAGGAAATTCTAAGGTTCAAGCACTAAAAGATCACATTGTGCATCAAAAAATTCTCCAAATCTTAAAGATAAGCTAACACTAGAGCAGAATCTAATGAAACAAAAGGTGGATCAACATCACAATGAAAGATTTTTTTATGTAGGTGATTGGGTATTTTTACAACTAAAATTATAAAAAACAATTTCCCTCATGCAAGGTAATAAAGATAAGAAATTATCACCCAAATACTATGGTCCTCACAAATTGTTGCAAAAGATTGGTACTATGGCATACAAATTGGCGCTTTTTGCATCTTCTCGAGTATACTCGGTGTTCCATGTTTCGTGCATAAATAAGGTTATAGGTGACAAGATCCGGGTTCAAACAATATTTCCATAACTTGAAAAAGAAGGAAATATCGTATTGGAGCCTAAAGCAGTCACCGAAACAAGAACCTAATAGCTACATAATTGATAATTCTATGAGTATCTCATTAAGTAGAAAAACTTACCTGCTCAATATTATACATGGGATGATGAGAATTTTATAAGTATCTCATTAAGTAGAAGAACTTACCTACTCAATATTCTACATGGGATGATGAGAATTTTATATAGAAGCATGTAGAAGTATTAAAGCATTGAGGAAAACACTTTTTTGAAGAAGAGGGCCATGTTAGGTCCCTATAGTACTAGTGTAGCCCCCATATTTTTATTTGGTTCTCCATACTTCCCCCAAATTGTTATTGTTGTGCTCCATAGAAGCCCACTATTGTTATTGTTGAGACCTTACATTGTTAGTGTTATGTAGGACCTCACTATATTGTGACCCTTTAGACTCCTATAAACAAGGAAGTATTGTCATTTGTATCAATCAAGATTTTTTCATTTATGTGATATAAAAAGAGGTTTCCCCATGAAAGAGGCTTATTTTCAATTTATTGATCTATTTTTTCATGACACTTTCTCTTTTTATGTTACATAACAAGTATGCCATGGAAAATTAATTTTTCATTAATTAGATTTGAAGGTGCTACCCATACATAATTAGGGATTCTCAATTATTGTTTCTTATTTATTATTATTTTTGTTCACTTTTCCATTTACATTGAGCTAACTAATGGATTTCATTACGAAGTTGTTATAGGGTGGTATGAAAGTAGGTGTATGTAATTTTCTTGTTTAATTTTAAAAAGAAAGAAAATAAATAAAAATAAATGTCTGTGATTTTGATCTAATATAGAAGTTCTTATTGTCACAAACGACATAATATGGAAATATGTACTTCTAAATTATTTTAATTCATAGTGATTGAAAAATTATTAAGGGAGATATATCACCCACATATCACCCTTCTTGAGTGGAGAAAATCCAACCCATACAACAATGTTGCATTCAACAAATCTTGTCTTTCAACTAGAGAATTCAATTTAGGCATAATTTTCTATGATAAAAGATACGTTCAAAAGCGTTTAAAGTGGTGAATTGTGGAAAGGATTTAATCTACAAAAAAATATTATAATATATACAAGAGATCGTTCACTTTTAACCTCAAAAGCCTAACCAAAAAGGGAAAGTTATCATATCGTTTAGATGGGGAGAGAAAATATAATGTTGGGTTTTTTGTTAAAAGAATTTATATCTCATCTAATGTCAAAGCTTAGCTTCATATTTTCATATTTTTTCCTATAGTTTGTGTATTAAGCACTCTTTCAAAAAAACCATTAAAAAAAGGAATATTTAAATAAGACGTTGCGTTTTATCGTTAAAATAGTTTAATCAACCCTAATACAATTTTTTTGCTTAATATTTTCATGTTTTCACTTATTTTTGTTGGTAAAAATACTAAGAGGGCGTGGGGGGAATCAATATTTTAAACTTTAAATTTCAAATTTCATATATTGAATTCTATATACTACTATTCTTAAAGAAACCTGCGTATGTACGCGACTTCAAAGAAAGAAAATAGCGTATATCCAATTTACTTAATTTTGATGTGTTTTATCATATTATTGCCTTTAACCATCACACCAGTAAATTAATTACTTTCTAATATGCAGTAAAGAACATAAAGAAATTAAAAAAAAATGAGAAACACACATAGAACACTAAGTTTTTGAGGTGGAAACCCAATGTGGGATAAAACCACTGCTTTTTTTGTCTTTTTCTTCTTTCTTATTTACAAAGATAATATTTATTACATTTTTACTACTGATGTAGACTCTTATCAGTACACAGAAATCCACCTATAAGGGGGATAAAACCTCCACTCACTCTCTAGCTCCTATTGGAAGGGAGATACAACGCCCTTATCTTATTTATCGACTTCCACCAAATGAGAGCTCATATCCCCTCTCTAAAGGCTTCAACACTCAGCTCCTTGTGGACCACCTTTCACAATGCTTGTCATTTGGCCCACCCGTCAAACAATCATCAAAAAACCTATAGGCCACCTTTCATCACATTTTTCGACTGGACCCATATAAAAAATAAACCAAAACAAACATGCCATACTGAAGCACTGAATTTTTGTCATTGAAACAATGCAAATAAACTAAATTTGTGAACCATCAAACCAATGAATGTAGAACCCACCCAGAACAAATAAATATCACAATATGTATGCGATTGTACTCAATAAAACTTGTGTATATACACGTTTTGTTTATATAACACCTACGTACAAATCTTAAACTACTGAAAATTGAATCATGAATCACTATAATACTGAATCAATAACTGAACCATACATAAACCATTGAACCATTCACATATCATTGAACTAATAACAAGTCACCACACGGTAGCATCATTGCCAATCAATCAACCCAATTGTCATTTTTAGACACATATCATTAATATATATACATCATTTACAAACAATATAAAATATAGTAGAAATTATCAAGTGTCATCATCAAAGTGCACCGCAAACCCTAAGATATATACACAATTTCCATTAAACAAATCAATGCATGTATGCGAACATTATGCATAACACCAACATACATATCTTAACATACTGCAAACTTTATCTTAGAATATATACACAACCCTATAGAGATAGATTTGTGTATGTACGTGAAAAGCCTGAAGAAACCCCACATATAGATCTTCAAGTACCGATTCAAACCTTCGCAACAATTCACACCATCTGTTAAACCCATATCTAGACATGCATCTCTATCTTTAGATCAAACCATCATCATAGCTACAAATCTAACATTATAATCATAAATATATCAAACAAGTATTTTACTACCCTTCATAATGCTTTTAGATTTATTAGATCTGAAAACTCTCCTTTCTTCTTCGTGTACACTTGTTTCAAATCAAATCACATATGGATAGATAATTTTATTGCACACTTAAAACCTTGATCTCCATCTCCTTATATAACTTTAGTCTTGACCAATACCTTAGATAAATCCTCTGGGAATGTTGTTAGTATTATTTAATGAGATCAAATAACCATTTTTGCAGTAATTAATATGGGCCAATATCATGTTAATGACCCCTATAATCCAAAATATCACGGTTCGTATTATGTACGCGCATTTCACTTGTAGAACTAGAGTATGTATGTGACCCATATTCATAGGATCCGCGTATACTTTCTCAAACGTCACCTTTATCATTCATTTGTCTCTGAACTGAAATTTCACTGTACATACCATATTTTGCATCTGCACTAATCTCCATTAGATCCATGGTAATGCTAACATATTTATTAAGTAGGTTGTCATCAAGGACAACACATTAGCCATAATGCCAACAATCTCCCCCTTTGGGCTTGATGGAAACCACATTGTTGTTTCACCACCATGTGTAAACACCTAAAAACAAACTTGTAAATAACACGTCTTTCCAAACACCAAATTTATCTCCCCCTTTGTAGAGAGGATATTTGTAGTGTTGATCTACTAAATATGGAAATTGCATACTGACCATGCTTTGCCTAAGCATATGATGAACCATCTGCATATATTCAATAAAGTACAAGACTTAATGACTCAACCAAATATGACCTTTCCTATGACGATTGATTCTATGCTTCCATGATTACATCAATTTCCCAACAGATTGGGTTTACACAGTGGATCAAAATTTTACATCAATGTCCCAATATTATGAGATTACATACATGATATGAATTGATCCTAATAGCCCACACATGACCGGCTTTTATGATGATTTACAACATGGGTATTTTCAAGACCTTTACATCAAGAGATATATATTACACTTATAAAAAGAACCCGAGACCTCAATAGTGAGTTATAAAGGCCATGATAGTTATGAGCAATCGCCATACACCAAAAAGGAGCATGTAACATGAACATATGATAGCGAAAACATAAAATCAAGATGAAAATCCTCATCATCAAGAAGCTATGAAATATAAGACAATGTAGCATCAATATCCTCAACATTATCATCAACATCTCGCTAAGAATGAAATTCTTCAAAGCATCACCAAGTAACTCCAACAGACAAACAAAAAACATCACCACTGATCATAGCATCCAAATCGTCCTCATTAGGCATATCAGGTGAGATAAGAAAAATATGGGCATCATCCATAGCTACACCATTTGGAATCCATGCATCATTGATAACTAATGACAGAACAATAACATATGTATCTCTAACAGTAATAACATTAACATCCATACATCAACCAAGATATGAAACAAGAAATTCTCAAGAAACCATAATGACAACAATGAACTTTTAGAGGAATAACAGATTCTCCCCTTAAACAAACAGACTGCACGAAACCGATGTCAAAACCAAAATACGAAAAATGAAATGATGAAATCGTATAGAAACCTCCCCCTAAATCTATCCCGATCCTTTTCAATCGCAGAGAGGTATATGCATCTGTCTAACTCAGGTATTACGTATATACGGCACTTCCCTTCATGCCATCCGCGTAAAGAGAGTAAATTGTAGTAATTTACAACCACAACTCCTCCTGAATATGATATACCTATTAGAACAATCAGAACAGTTAACAGACAGAAATAATTGTTACACAACATTTTGTCACTGTCCCTGCAATCCTCAACTTGCACATTGGAGGGTCGTTTCTGTGACCAATACACAGTGTCATGCTTTGCAAATACCATCCTTGCATCCCTTTTGATGAAAGCAACATTCTTGTTGTTGACAGTTCCCTAAGCAGAGCTGTGAAAATCCCTACTTTTGCCTTGGCACGAGTAGCCCGTTGCATCCTCGCACCGACTTGGAAATTTAACATTGAGCCCGCGCCACTTGGCGCTCTCTGCCAGTTAGACACTCATGCCAAGATGTTTATGGAATGTTTTTTAAAAATAGAGTCAGAGGTTCCATTCCAACCACCTCGAGGATGAGTCATTAGGAGTGGTTGAACTGAAACAACCACGACTTCCTCCTTTATTCAGTAGTTTCCACTTCCCTTGGAACACTCCTAAAGGATAAGCCTCCCTTCCACTTTTGTAGGGATCCCAACCTCCTCCTTTTCCTCTTTATAAAAAATCCTTCTCCCTTTTAGAAAGCTAGCTGAACAAAGAGAATTATACAACTAAAGTGATGAACTTGGAGAACTAAACTATAGCTTAATAACTGAGTTATTGAGAAGGTAGATCAAGAAGGAACTCCATCGAGAGGGCCCTCATCCCATACGAATTCCCCAGTGAGATTTGAGACATGCTTCACTCGAACCCCGCTGGAGGAGACCGCAACGTCAGAGCGTGGTTGTATCTCTTCTTTCTACCTAATAATATAAGTGACTATTGTCTGGTTCCCATCTTGTACTTTGTCTTTATCGAATGCAATATGCTTAGTCTTCTCTAACTGACTAGTAGTTTTTGGATGAGATTATTATGTGGTATGTGGTTATCGTTTTCTAATCTCTGTACATGTGTCCAAACACGATAAGTGCAGGGCTTGTGACTTTTCAAATCAGGAGCGAGAGGTTCTCATCACTACTACGATTGTCGACGACAGCATTGGACCACAGGTAGGCCATCTTATTGCATCCTCTTTCATTCAAATTTCTAGGAACCTACACTCTAGCATGATTCCTTGTTACTAGACCCACTCTAGGGCTAGAGGGATCATCTCTGTCCACAAAGAGGATTTACCTACATAACAAGTTGGCGACTCCAATGGGGATCATTGAAAGTTTGTCTTTGATCTTGTTGGGTCATTTTTTGGGTTTTTTGTCTTATTGTTTACCTTTCTAGTTGTTTAACTGTGCTTCAAACCCCTGTTCAGCCCCAAAGTGTCAAGATTGACCTCTGCTCTATAGATTTTTTTCCCTTTTCCTTGGTTAACTGGCTTGGCGCAGTTTTTATCTGAACAGTCGTGTCGATTGGCGCATGTTTCCTTTGTAGCGCTCGCGGCATCCCCTGTTTGGTGATGAATACTGCCTCACAGTCTCACCGACCCCTGTAGGTTTTTGGGTATGAGATTTTCCATGAGTTTTTGGTCGGTTGTACTTGTTTCTAGGTTATTTTTAAGAGTAATTGAAGTGTTTTGGACTATCTTTGATTGCTAGAGACTTGTTTTCCTCAATTTTTTATCTATTTCCTAGCAGTGTAGCTTAAGGTCTTAGGGTTTCTGAGTGCCTTGGTGCACTAAACATTCTATTTTGAGATCAAGTTTCTTGATAGCTGTCGAATTTGTTCCCTACTTAATTTCTCTTAGTCTCTTTGATCCAGTTGAGTACGTTCATTCGTTGAATGATCATTGCCTTTCTCGTTTGATTCTTCTTCCTCTTACTCCAAGCACCGATTACATTGCTTGTATGGGTCATTTTGGATATTTCTCTTTGATTTGAAGAGATTGTAGCATTAGTTTGGGTATTTTTGTGTTGGTTTCATGTTGCTGGAGTCATTCCACTTCGAATTTTACATTCTCTCTCTCAAGCTAGTGTTTTAGTTTTGTTTTTCATGTTATTTAGTGCACTGCTTGCTCTATTGCATTGAAAAAACCAAAATATTGCATTCTTTTTGCTTTGAAAATGAAATGTTCTCTCACATAACTAGCATTGTATAGGCTAGGAAAGAGTTTTGTTTTCTGTCAATTGGATTAGATGCATTAGTGGATGTTTTCGCATGATTTCATTATTTGCTATCGCTTGAAAGTTTTCTTTCCTTCTTGTAGATAGCTTTCATTGAACGAAAATGGTATCCTTTTGCATTTAGCTTTACATTTAGGAAAATTTCAGATCTGACATACGTTAAGGCCTGGAAATTGAAACCTAATCAAAGATCAACGTTAAAATATATTTCAATTAACCTTAGGCAACATTGAAACCTAGTAGTTGTCATTCGCCGTCTGGCTCCAGACAGCGCTAGTATGGACTTGTGTTGCCCATACCTTTGAGTATATAAAGGGAGACCCTTCCAGGTTGCAATCCTTTTATCCATAGGAAGTCGAGTCTGCCACCTTATAACCGTGATACACTGAACACAGCATTCGAGGAGACTACCTGCACGTACGTTAAGTCCTTGGTCATTTCTCTTTCATTTAATCACCAAGGTGTATATGGCGGTTTACGGAAACCTGGCATACCCTCTTGCTTAGAATACCTGACCACTAATTTTGATCTTTACTGAATCCTTAAATTTGAAAAGATCATCGAGAACTTGTCCTTTCACGCTCGTGCAAAATTGAAAGTGACTTAGAGTCATCTTTTGCCTATTTCTTGACTCTTAAAACATGAAACAACAAAGTTTGGTTTCAGTTTCATAAAATAAACTACCCACGATCACACGCCCATTAAAGGTTTTAGCACTTGGCCTATTTTTGTTTGCCTTGGTTTCTTGAGTCTTTCCCTGAATCTCTCTTTTTTCCTTCTAATTGTGAAGCAGTCACGGTGGTGGAACCACCGATTTCATTGTCCTCACTCCCTTCTAGAGGTAGTCCTTTACCAGACAGTTCATTTGAAACTCCTCGATCCACTAGGTATGTCGAGCTTCAGAAGCCTATTCTCCCGTCGATCTTACCCCTTACTACCCAATCTCCCGCTAATGAGCCAGTTGAGTTCAATTGTCCTCCCTCGGGCGCTTGGTCTGGTTTTGGGGATGAGGAATAATTCCCTCCTCTTACGTCGAGATCACCATTTCTAGCTGCTATTATACCTCCTAGTCCCCATAGTCTTTTCGAAGATCTTACGGCGGAGTCAGACATGGACTCATCAGGTCCTATTGGCAGTGATGGAATTCATGTTTCCAATGAAGAATATTAACTTTTCCCTAAAAACACCCCTCATGTGTCTACTCAATCTTCACCATCGGTGTCGCTTCCAATCGGATATAGGTCTTTGGGTCAGATTATTGTTGGTCTTGCATCCATGGCAGCATCTACTCCATCCAGGAATCTAGTCCTTCCATCGTTAGGACTGTCACCAATTACACCTGCTTCGTCGCTTTCAGTTACATCTGTCCCAGTTCAACCTACTGTCTGTATGGCTGCGTCGCCGATCACTCAGTCACCAGCCGCCTCGACTGAGATACCTGGTCGCCTTACTTTTGAAGAGTATCTATTAATTGTTCATCAATAGAACTCTCAGGTTTCTCAATAGCCTCATGCTCTTGTTAATCCTCCATAACCCATATTGGCCTCCGGTTTAGACTAAGATTCCTGGTGATTGTCCCAAATTTCAGGGCAAGTCCAAAGAAGACCCCCAAGCACATGTTATGACTTACCACTTGTGGTGTTCCTCTAACTATTGGGTTGACGATTCTATTCGGCTTCGTCTTTTCGAACGGACTCTTACTGGTGCTGCTGCTAAGTGGTATATCGAACTCTCTCGTGGTATCTTTCAATATTTCAACTCTCTCGCCATGGCGTTCCTTACTCATTTTCAGTTATCGGTTCGTTATGAAGTTGGGATGCATCTCCTCACCTCCTTTAAACAAGATCGGGCTACTCATATCTCGGACCATATTCATGAATGGATACGTCGTCTTCGCTTGATAAAATTTGAAATTCCTCGTCAACTTCTTACTCATTAGTCCACTACCTCCTTTATCAATCAGATTTCCAATGACATAGCCATGGGGGTATGCGTAACCGAGGAATATTCCATTACTCGTGCCCTGTACCTTGATCTTGTGTACTCTCAATCAAGCATATTGTATTTTTTTTTAACTGATGCCCCTCGACCTGGAACTTCTAAAGCACCGGTGACCCCATCCGTCGTTGATATTATTAGTTTTGTGTCTCAGACTTCGCGTAAGTCTTCTTCTACAAACCCTGGGAAGCAAAAGTCTAATTCTTCCAATGATATTGCTCCTCATTCTAGCCCGAATCCTGGTAAAACCTCGGAGGTCAATGTCGTCCAGGCCAATCCTGTGGATAAGACTTCTAAAGGAAAAAAAAAGGGTAAAGGTAAGGCCAAGGCCGATGCCCTGACACCGGATTCATCCAAATCTCATGTTAATGATGGTTCGCAGCATAAGCCAAAGTATCCCTGTCTGATTTGTGATGAAGAGCACTACACCAAAGACTATCCTCGATGGGCCAAAGTGAGTAGATTTCTCAAGGGAACTGAGGGTACTCCTGGTGTTCTTAAAGAGCCTTTTTTGTCTCAGCAGACCCAGATGGTTGAGCAGCCTTAGTCATCTGCTCCATTTGGATCTCAGGTGTTCATGATGAACGATTCTGCATCCGTTTATATCGCTACTAAGTCGAAAGGTTATGTTGGGTCGCGCCAGGAAATGGGGAAGGAGATCGCTAATGGTCCTCCTCCCAAACCTGTTTCCGGCCCCTCTTGAGATTGAAAGGCCCAGTGCTGAACCCACTATGCTACCACCTTCCAAAGGTGTTCTATGGAAGTCTTCTTATAATCCCAATGCTTGTGCTACTCAACATTATAGTATTGTTGAGTATTTGGCACAAGTGCCATTCGTGATGTCTGCGTTAGAAGTACTTCAGAGTTGTTCGTCTCAGCGGAAATCTTTATTATCCGCGATCGGCGGGGTTGATCCTGCTGATACTAGCCTTCTCACTTTCGATCTAGAGAATTTCGTTCCACGACTTCCGCACAAGATTGCGCTCATTATACAAGTCGTTATTAATGGTATCAACATCCATAGAGCTGTTGTGGATGAAGGTGCATCAACCTATGTCATGTTTGTTTCTTGCTGGAAGGCCATTGGCTCTCCCGCCCTGAATTCCTCACCAAATTCCCTTGAGGCATTTGATGTAAGGGAATCAAAACCTTTGGGTGTTCTCGCAACTTTTCCGATTACTTTGAAAGGGAAGACAGTCAAAGTTGAAGTAGAAGTAGTTGGTGCCAAACTCAATTACAATCTTCTACTCGATTGCAGTTGGACTCACACTATGCTTTGCATTTCATCCACCCTCTTTCGTGTTTTAAAATTTCCACACGAGCGCAAGATTGTTACTGTCGATCAATTTTCATTCTTCACCTATTCTTCCGAGAACAATGTTCCGTATGTGGATAAGATCCCTATTCCCTTGGAGAGCATTGGCTCGGGTCTCTTCAAGGATCTAGCCCTCATGGGTATTTTTCCCTTTTCACCACCAAAGACTATTCAAGTTAATATGATCTCTCGATCTAATGACCCATGGATTATTCCTTCTCCTAAACAAGTCGATTCCTTTGGAGATTCAATGCCTTTGAGTCCAATTGAAATCAATTATTGTGAACTCATTGCTGCATTGGATACTCCACCCTTTAATCGTGCTCTTTTGAGCTTGTCTCTTGACCTGTATTCTCAATCCTACTGGCTCAGCGATTCAAACTTGCCTAATTCTTTGAAAGAAGTGTTTCCTTCCGATGAAGCCATCGTGGAAACCATGTCTCTCGCAGACCTGCCGTTGGACAATGGTCATCATCGTTCTTCATTTATGCCTGGCCTTAGAGCTATGTCTACATGTCTTGAGCGTTTTGCATCTCTTCACCCTGTCATTATTGTTGGTCCCTTTGTGAAGTGGGGGATCGATTTTATGACGTGTAACCCTCACTCAGCCGAGGGGCATGCTTACATCATAGCAGCCATGGACTACTTCACCAAATGGGCCGAAGTAATACCTACACTTGCCACTGACGGTAAGAAAACTTCTCAGTTCATATTCAATCATATTATTGCTAGGTTTGGTGTTCCTCAAGTCATCGTTACCAATCATGGTTCCCATTTTCAGCATTATATGGTGGCAGAGTTAACTTCTAAGTTGGGTCTGCATCATGATAGCTCAACGTCGTACTACCCTCAAGCCAATGGCTAGGTTGAACCTGTGAACAAAGTTCTTGTCATAATGCTTCAGTGTACATTTGGGATCCACAAATCAAACTAGCATCTCATGTTATTTTCGGCTCTCTAGGCATACCGAACTTCGACTAAGAGTACTCTCCCGATTGAGTGTGAAATACCTTCACTCAAACTAGCTGTGGAATTAATGCCAAACACTTCGCCAGAAGAAGAAGTCTCCTTTACTTAGAGAGTTTGGATGAAACTCGTCGCTTAGCCGCTTTGGTCATCGAAGCAGAAAAGAAGTGAGTCAAAGCTCATTTTGATCAATCAGTTTCCCCTCGTTCTTTTGTTGAAGGAGATCTCGTCCTCCTGTATGACCAAGCTTATGATAAGCTGGGGGAAAGAAAATTTCAACCTATGTGGCATGGACCCTACATCGTTAAACGTGTGTTGCAAAATGGGGCCTATGAGCTAATTGACTACGAAGGTCATCCTCTTAAACAACCCAGAAATGGGTTGTATCTCAAAAAATATGCATGAGTCATTCATGCATAACAGGTGTACATAGGTGTTATTTTCATTTTTGTACATGTTTTTGGGTTTGGTGTGCCTTGTAAGAGTTTTTTTGCTTATTTGGTCTTGCTTATTGTGCAGATGTCTATTACCCCTTATGTCAGTTTCGCGGATGGTGCTTCCCGCAGTACCATGAATTTGTCTTCGATAGCCTCGGTAGTTTATGATCCTGCTGGTGAGTTGATAGATCTGCAAGGTATTTGTCTAGGACAAACTACAAACAATGTCACTGAATATAGCATTTTCATTGAGCTATTAACCGAGGCAATCAACCTCGGCATATGCGCATTGCTTGTAAATCTAGATTCACATCTACTTGTTCTGCAACTCAATAATCATTATTTAGTTATAAATCTGCACATTCTGAGATTGTATTTACATATTTATTTGTTGGAAAGAAATTTTGATTATATTAATTATCAACATATTCCTAGACGAATGAACACATTAACTGATACAATGGCTAACATTGTATTAGATAGAAATTTTCATAATATGTAAAAGCATCATCATATGTAAGAGATACATGTAAGGAAATATATATATATATATATATATATATATATATATATATCGCATGTTTGCAACTAGGTGCATCATAAACATCAAAAATATATGTATGTATATATTACATCCTAAGAAATTATGTCTCGCAAAATATGTAGATAAAATAAACCTAGGTGTCTAATCAACATGATGCTCGTGATAACATGCCGCCTCAGTAAATAGTGGATTCGGCTGGGCACCCCTACAGTATGTTTTTGATAGTCACGAGGAACATCATACAAATGTGCATAATCCGGGACTCCTCAGGTGATCCCCTCTATATTGCGCACTATCTCATCTTCCTCGCTGCCCTCGCCTTGAGGGTCCAAATCGCGAGCGATTCGCCTCGCTATCGGTGACATAAAGACAGGTCTCTCTCGGCCAACATCTGCATCACATGGATTTAGTGTCAGAACTTACATAAACAAATCAAAAAAATCATAATACTCGTAAAACTTAAAAATTGAGTCTCACCCAAATCTTCATCCCAATCGTCTCCCTCCGAGAGTGGGAGGTACAGATCATCAGTGAAATCTGTGCCAGAGTAGGGCCAATCCTCTATGACAATCAGTTGTCGACTGAGCCAATAAAAAAATTTCGGCCGCCAAGACATCTATTGGCCGCCACCTGCCCTTGGCATCAATGCTGCCCATCGAGCCACCCATGGTTCTCTCGCTGATGGTGTCGGAACTATGACCTCCTGTCGCTGAAAAATTGGTAATTGTTCCATGAATAATGATACCAGGATGGATTCATAACCAAATTGTTTTAGTTTGGTCTTCTTTCATTTGGTTAGTTGGCACTTCATGTTTATGGTCACAGCCTCAGCCCAGTTGTAGATGGTCGAAGCCATGCAGTCCACAGCAAGAAGCAACTATGTCTTTGTTGCTTCGTGTGGTGCTTGTGATCCTGCAGCCCATGTGATGGTATGCAATACCATGCGTAGTGTCAAACCTGGGATAGTTTGTATATCAACTTTCCCACTACCCAATCCTTTCCATTCTCCTCGACATACCCTGTCTATCACCATGGTCATGTTTTCCATGTAAGACCGAGTGCTAGTAATTAGGAGTGGTGCTACACCTCTCCGCGATAGTCCTGTGATGAAGTACACTTCAGAAACATCAATCTCAAGTTCTTGATCTCGTAGGATGAACTTCTCTTGATTTTCGTCCCATATACTGATCATATATTGTAGCAATTCTGGTTGGACTCGGAAACATGGTGTTAGAAAGAATTTTTTCAAATCACAGTTTCTGAGGGCTTCCATAACTCCCTCATTTTCCATGGCTAGCTCATCTTCTTCACTATGTTCCCGCTCTTTCCATTCAATGACCATTTTGCCTCTTTCTACCTGCAAACACACACATATGACTGGTATTAGTTAATTTTAGCCCTTAGATTTGTAAACAATTGGAGTATTTGATGTAGATTTTTTCTAGAAATTGGTTTGCGTTGTTGGCATGACTGTTTCTAAAACAGCGGTGGAAATGGGCGCGCCCTAGTGTTAAAAATCGGGTGGGTTGCGCGACTTTGTGCCCAAAATCCGCGCCAACCGCACAAACCTAATTTTTACATTTTCTCCCCCAAAATTTGAAATTGACAAATGCAGGAAGCAAGAAATAGATTAAAATCACAAGAGGGATCTCAGCTCTTACTTGGAGTTGACGGATTTGCAATTGATCTATTGGATTGGCTGCTATCGTTGCCGCAAGATTGCATAGTAAAATGGGTAATTATTGCTCCACAAGAGGTAAAAAGTGAAAAGTAATTATTTTTACCATTTTTGGCATTTTATAACTTTTTCACAACCCTAATTAGGTTTTAAGACATGTTTTTTGATCATTTTATTGTGTTATTTTTGAAAAATGGGTTTTATACATGTCTCTTGTGCAACAACAGGTTTTCATGCGACAATGATGAATTAACGAGTTATATTTTACACTTTTTTTGGACTCGGTAAAAACACGAAAAATTCACTACTGGAGTCATCTTTCAACTCTTTTCTAACTCTTTAAAATTGAAAAGATTTCCGAGACGCTTGTCGTTTTGAACTCGTTAAATGGTTGCGAAACAATATCTACCCAATATACGGTTACCCCTTTTTCGGGCTGGGATGGATTATTTACGAAAAAGCAATACCTTAGACTATCACGACTAAGAGGTTATTTCAGACTTTGCTTTCTACCTTTTCATATCTGTGAGACTACCTATGAAAAGATACTTCTGGAGTTTTCTTTTCTGCCTTCTTTTCAAACTCTCTAAACATGAAAAGATGCCGAGTTCTTCCTTTGTTAGACTCGTTAAACTCTGATGACATCGGACTTCGTCACCATGACGTTATTCGAGTTCCTCCTTCCTAGGGCTCGTAAAATGTACTAGGATGGATTTTTCCGAAGGAAAAACTTACAGTGCAAGCATATGCTATCCCCTTCAAGCTTGTTTTCAAAACTAATTAGGGTACTCGCCTAAAATGGTGTGGGGAAATGGAACCAGATTTTAGTTGTGTTGGCAGTATGTCACTCTTGAACATGGAACTTGTCTGCATTCGTGTCGATTTGGGGTCATCTCATTTCGTCATTTTTTCCTCCATGGGTATGGGTAATCTCTTTTGACCTCTCATTTTCTCTTTTCCATGTCATCATGACCTGAAATCCTTTGATGTCAAAAACTGCCCAATCCAGTGTCGTGTTTTTGATATGTTCGAGAGAAGTTTGCCTCTACAATTTTCAACATCCCTCTGATTCTCTATTGGTCCTGATTCACAAACATCATATTCCTTTGTCTCGTGTCGATGATGTGGGAAACATTATGGCCATCCTTCGACCAGGTCACTTCCTATCAACTTTAGCTCATTATCCAAGAATCTGATCTAGAGACTCCCTTCCGATACATTGGAGACTGCATGCCTTAATGGAAGGTTCTTCGCATTCGACGCAAGGTCCACATCATTGGCCTTTGATCAACTGACTCTACGGGTGTTCAATGCTAGATCACTGTTCACATTCTGTGGATTGTACATTTCGTACCTTGACAGTCATTGTCATTATTGTTGGTTCCTCTCGCATTTATTAACAGCGTTCATCATTGGCTGGTAATCATACGATTTTCTTGCATGTTCAACTTTAGCTCATATATTCGCATGCTTGAATTTGTACTTTTTCGGGTCAAGATGGAGCGCAAGACCCTGGGTTTTGTCTGCTGAAATCTAGGTTGTGGGTTCTTTGTGGATTATCATGACTTATTGCATCACTCTTTCATTGGATGGTTATGACCATACCTGAGTCTATTTAGTGATATGTATTGCTCGATGGCTACGTCCATACCTCGATCTCAATTTTTATATACTCTATTATGGATTGTTGCGCCCATGCCACATGTTCATGTATCAGAGATATCAGTTGTATTTGTAATTGCAAGTTTTTTGACAGCAGTGTTTGGTTCGAATGTGTTCTCATAATGCATTTCACCCCTCCCTCTCCCTTGGACCTCATACTCTAGGGGGCATCTGTTACACAGCATTTGTCACTGTCCCTGCAATCCCCAAATCGCACATTGCAGGGTCGTTTCTGTGACCAATACGCAGTGTCATGCTTTGAAAATAGCATCCTTGCATCCCTTTTGATGAAGTCAACATTCTTATTGTTGACATTTCCCTAAGCAGAGCTGTGAAAATCCCTATTTTTCCTTGGCGGGAGTAGCCCATTACATCCTCGCACCAACCTGGAAATTTAACATTGAGCCCGTGCCACTTGGCACTCTGTGCCAGTTAGACACCCGTGCTAAGCTATTTATGGAATTTTTTTTAAAAATAGAGGCGAAGGTTCCATTCCAACCACCTCAGGGATGAATGATTGGGAGTGGTTGAACTGAAACAACCACGAACTTCCTCCTTTAGTTAGTAGTTTCCACCCCCCTTGGAACACTCCTAAAGGATAGGCCTCCCTTCCACCTTTGTGGGGATCCCAACCTCCTCTTTTCCTATATATAAACACGCCTTCTCCCTTTATGAAAGCTACTTGAACAAAGAGAACTATACAGCTGAAGCGCTGAACTTCGAGAATTGAACTATAGATGAATAAATGAGTTATTGAGAAGGTAGATCAAGAAGGAATTCCATCGAGAGGGCCCACATCCCGTCTGAATTCTTCGACGAGCTTTGAGACATTCTTTGCCCGAACCTCGCTAGAGGAGACTACAATGTCAGAGTGTGGTTGTATCTCTTCTTTCTACCTAATAATATAAGCAACTATTGTCTGGTTCCCATCTTGTATTTTGTCTTTATCGAATGCAATATGCTTAGTCTTCTCTAATTGACTAGTAGTTTTTGGATGAAATTATTATGCGGTATGTGGTTATCGTTTTTTGATCTCTATACATGTGTCCAAATGCAATAAGGGAAGGTATTGTGACTTGTCAAATCAGGAGCGAGAGGTTCTCATCACTACTACAATTGTCAACGACAGCATTGGACCAAAGGTAGGCCATCTTATTGCGTCCTCTTTCATTCAAATATCTAGGAACCTGCACTCTAGCATGATTCTTTGTTACTAGACCCACTCTAGAGCTAGAGGGATTGTCTCTATCCACAGAGAGGATTTACCTACATAAAAATAATGCCTAATTTATGTCTGATATATTCAAAAGAATCACATGGTAATGGCCTTATAAATAAGTTTGCAACTTGTTTTTTTGAAGGAACATAATCCACTTTAATTTTTTTTTCAAGCACCTGATCTCTTAGAAAATGGTATTTGATTGGAATATGCTTGGTTTTTTAATGCATGACAAGATTTTTAGAGATTCTTATGGAACTAGTATTATCATAGAGAATAGGGATAGGTTGAGGACAACTGACTTGAATTTGTAGAAATGTTTGAATCATCCATCAAAGTTGAGTACAACAAGATGCAAAAACAACCTATTTTTCCTCAGCAATAGATAAAGAGATATAACTTTGTTTCTTTCTGAACCATGAAACTAGTACTTTTGCGATAATCATCATTACTTTCCTAATCTTCATTTTTGTAAGCATGAAGTGAAAAGTATTCTTTTTTGGGATACCATAGACCAAAGTCTTGAGTTCCTTATTGTTACACAGTAGTTTGTCACCGTCCCTACCATTCCCCGTCCCGCACAATGGAGGACCCATTATGTGACCTGTGAACACTGTCATGCGTTGAAAACATCATCAATGCATCCCTCTGAGTATGAGCTTCAATTCCCCTTGAGACATCTCCTTGCAAAACTCATAAAAAACAGCTCTTTTTGCATTGGCGCGGGTAGACAGTTCAGTGCTCGCGCCAATCAGGGAAATCCTGTAAAGAGGTCGCGCCACTTGGCGCTCTGTCATAGAGCAGCAATCGCGCCACCCATTTTAGGGACTGTTTTTAAATATGGATGGCGGAAGTTGAGTTCAAACAAACTCACAACCATTGCCTATCTTGAGTTGGGAGGTTTGGCTGCGGGAGTTCTATGGAAGGGAAGTGGTTTTGCCACCTTCTATGGAACCTTCCTTGTTGATAGGGCCAATCCCATAATAATAGGGATCCCATCTCCCTCCTTCCCCATCTATAAAAGCTTGCTCAGATCCATGGCAAGCTAGTCTTGAAGTGCTGAAGCTTTGCATCTCCCTATTCCCAAGTGCCTTTGTGCTGTAAAGAATCCCTCCTTTCCCTTAAGGCCCATTCAAGCGAGGAGACCATTGTTACGAGACTCTGGAGAGGTTTCCCTTTCCTTGGCAAGCTTTGCGAGACGTGGACGACCGGAGACCCGTTCGAAGGAAGCTGCGACGTCAGAACTTGGTTGTAACTTCTATTCGTTTATCATTTTAATAGATGACTATGATTATGGTTCCACTCCTTTTTCCATCATGTTAATGCGAGTAATATCTTTTTTGACCGATGTTTAGTTACGTATGCTGGTTCCTATGCTTGTATCTGTTCGTTTCTTCTGTGTGCAGGTGTTCATCCGCGGGGATCGTGGAAGGATTGTGATCTGCCAGGGCTGAAGGACGGGGACATCTCTTCTTCAGATCTAGCGTTGGAATCCGGGTAGGCTCTTATCCCAAGTCTTTCATTCGTAACTAGGAGCTTGCGTCATAGCATTGTTTGTTTGTTGCTAGACCCCTGCTGGGCTAGTAGGGATCGCCTCTGTCCGCAGAGGGGATTTACCTCCTCAACAAATTGGCGACTCCACCGGGGATCGTCCGGTTTTCCTTGTCCCGTTTATGATTGGTTCGCTTTGATTGTTTCTCTTTGCTTGATGAACCTTCTGGGTTGGATTCTTTCACTATTTTAGCTTCTTGGTTTGCTTAGCTTGTATTGGTCTACTTTCAGAGTAGCTTGTTTTTTAATTTTTATTGAAGAACTCGACTGGCGCGGGTTTTAACCCGACGGTCGCGCCACTTGGCGCTTGTTGCATTTGTCTGTCTCGCGCCAATCGGCCTCTGGCGCCAGTTTCAAGGCCACAGTCGCGCCACCCCTGTGACTTTTTTGAGTTTCTTCATTTTTTGGCTTTCTGAGCTTGACCAGTACTTTTCTTCTTGATTTCTTGATTGTCTGAGTGTGTTGGAGTCTTGTTTGACTGGAATTCACCGCTATCCTTTGGTTGTTTGCCTCTGTCTATCGATTTCACGATTTGAGCCCTAGGGCATCTAGTGGCTTAGTGAATCGAGCCCTCCTTTGGAGTTTTGGTGTCTTGATTATCCTGTCAACTTGTTGATTGATTCTCCACGCTCTCTTACCAGTCTTTGATTGTTTTGCTGCGTCTTTTGAGTGATTTTTCATTCCTTCATTCAGAATTCGTTTGCCTTGCTTTGGACCTAGATCACATGGTCCATCGGAAGTTTTCAAGTCTTTCTTTGCTTTGAGGGACTTTGGGTCGATTTAGAGATTTGGTTGCTTGCTTCGTTGAGTGAATGTTGTTTGCTTTGCTCTCTTAGATATCATTTCTCAAATTGTTCCTTTTGTTTTCAGTGCACATTAGCCATTAAACATTGAAAATAAAAATAAAAAAAATAATCTCTTTTGCTTTTGTTAAATTAGTGCAAATTGTGATCTTTTCCATATTGCTAGTGATTAGTGTTTGAATGAAAAGTGTGCAATTGCATTAGTTGCATTAGAGACATTCTTGTTCGTATTCCGTTCATTTCGTTTGCATAAAAGCTCTCAACTCTTATTTAACTAGTTTTCATCGAACGAAATGTTGCACTGTGGCATATAGCTTGCATTTAGGAGTCTTTTGAGACACTACATACGATAGGGCCTGGAAATTGAAACTTAATTGAAGATCAACTGTAAAATTTATTCAATTAACCTAAGGCAGCATTGGAACTTAACGAAACACATTTAGAAGGTCTAGGCTAGAGACGTGTTCCGGCGTCGTTAAACCTAGCAGCTGTCGTTCGCCTGTTGGCTTTAGACAGCGCTAGTACGGACTTGCGCTCCCCGTATCGTCGCGTATATAAAGGGAGACCCCTCTAGGTTTTCAATCCTTTATCCACAGGAAGCCGAGTCTGCCGCCCTATACCCGTGATACACCGAACACAGCATTCGGGGAGACTACCTGCACGTACGGAAAGTCCTTGGTCGATTTCTGTTTCATTATTGAAACCAAGGTGTATATTGCGGTTCACGGATATTTGGTACACCCTTTGTGCCTAGTTTTTCCTGAGCAGTCATTTGGTCTTTTCTGACTCCCTAAACTTGAAAAGACCGTCAAGCGCTTGTCCTTTCACGCTTGTGTCAACTCTAAAAGAGATAGAGTCATCTTTTTATCGTTTCTCGACTCTTGAAACATGAAACGGTAGAACTTCTTATTTTCCAATGTGGTAAAATTAATCCCCCATGATTACACGCCTGCTTAGATATTGCTTGTTGACCGTTTGATCGTGTGCCCTTAACTCGTTTTCAGCCCGTGTGTGGTTTTGAGTTTGATGGCAACTTTTTCAGAGTTCACCAACCAAGGAATCCCCTTAGAAGGGAATCCTGGTCATTTTTCTCCTTTTGGAAATGTTGGTGCTCCTTACATGGCGACGTTGTCCCTTCCCGGGTTAACTGTTGGGTTGCCTATTTGGTTGTTCTCAACCTCTGTTGTCCCGAATGTCTCCACTACTGTTCAATCAGTTCCTCCACCTGAACAACCTCATGTTGATTCCAAGGTGGACCTCTCCCCTTCTTCGCCTGATTCTGCGTCCTCCTCTTCTACTTCGCCTGGTGAAAGTCTGGATTCAAGTAACCAGGTGGCTAAGAAGAAGAAGAAGAAGACAAAGAAGAAGAAGTCCGATAAGCGAGAGGCTAAATGTACAGCTACTGTCCCTAAGGAATCTCCTCTCGATAGTCCTTCCAACCCTCCTCGGAAAGTCAAGTTCCCGTGCATGTTGTGCACGGAAGACCATCTTCTTCGAGACTGCCCTGGCATTCCCAAGGTGCTCGAAGTATGGTCCAACGGCTGCCCACCGTTGCCTTTGGCTTCCGGGAGTCAAGTTGGGGGCACGTCTTCAGCTGCTGTTGATAAGAACTCTAAGAAGCAGGGTAAGATCACCAATCCCTGTAAATTGTGTGAAGGGCACCATGCCATTCACCTTTGTCCTTATATGGATGAAGCCAAACTAGTTTTGGACAACCCGACCGGTTCTACACCACGCCTTCCACCTGGTTATAATCGGCTTTCTTCGAGTCCTCCGCCAGCTGATCCCATGATTGGTCAAGAGTTATCCTTGGTCGATCCCACTCCCCCAGAAATTCAAATTCACGGATCCGTCCCCGACCAACCATTGGTCGTTGGATCGGTTGAACTGGCCCCGTCCGCGGTGCACCAGGTCTTTTCTGTCGAGAGTGGATCTCACACCCCTCATGTCCTTCTGATTTCTTCAGATTCTTCAAACTTGGAGAAAGATTCTCCTGTCCCTGTGCTTCAAGAAGCCCCTCCTCCGCCTCCCATGATGGAGGCTCCAGAGGATATTCCTCCCGCCTTCGAGATGGAGGTCATGGAGGAGGCTTCTGCTTCCGTAACATCAGGGGAAGACCTTCGCATCTCGATGGTAGCCCCTCCGAGTAGTTTGGTCGCTTCCTTTGACTAGAATCGATTTGCAGGATTTCGGCCTTCCGTCTTATGTGCCTTTCGAGATCACAGTACAGGCTCTTGGTCTGGTTGTACCCAGCACCATTATAGACGAAGGTGCCTCTGTTAGTATTCTGTCTTCAACTACCTGGCAAGCTTTCGGTTCGCCGCCGCTTGCGCCTGTTACGCAGAATCTGCTCACTTTTAACAGAAGGACGAGTCAACCATTGGGGATCCTTCCAAGGTTACGTGTTACTTTGGGAGGCAAAACCGTCCATATGGACGTGATGGTCGTTCCAGGCCCCTTGGATTTCAATCTACTTTTAGGGCGCGATTACACCTATGCCATGGGAGCGCTCGTCTCCTCCCTCTTTCGTGTGGCCTGTTTTCCGCATGAAGGAAGGATCGTGACCATTGATCAGCTGTCATTCTTTGGTCCTAATGTGGAAACTGGTCCGCCATCACCCCCTCCTGGTTTTCATCCACCTGTTGTCTCTGCCCCACCGCAGGTCAACTATGTGTCTACCTACCCCGTGCCTGTGCCCAGTGATGATGCCGTCGTGCATCAGGTGCTGGGGGCATTGGGTCCTGACTTCCAGAATTTTTTTCTTCCATCGGGAGTGGAACTCTTGGAAGCATTGACTTCTTATTCATTATGATGAGGTGGTCGGAGCACAGTTCTTTTCCTTGTGTCAAGCTCCTTAAAAAATGAAACAAGGTGGTCGGAGCAGAGTTCCTTGTCTTGTGTCAAGCTCCTTAAAAAATGAAACAAGGTTGTCGGAGCATGGTTCTTTTCCTGTGTCAAGCTCCTTAAAAAATGAAACAAGGTCGTTGGAGCAGAGTTCCTTGTCTTGTGTCAAGCTCCTTAAACCATGAAACAAGGTGTCTTGAGGATAGTTCTTTTAATGTGTCAACCTCGTTAAAACAATGAAACATGTTCCTGTTCAATTCGAGTCTTTGGTTAGTTCTCGTAAAATCCCAGTCGAGTCTTTCTTAGATCTCGTAATTTGAACCTTCACTCCATCTTCCTTCCATATGGACTGAAGCTTGGGGGGCATGTACCTCGAATTGAGTCACCATGCTGGGGGCATGCTTACTTTTTCAAGCATAGTTTGTTTCCGTTTCAAGCTTGTGTAAAAATGAAAGCATGCCCCCAGCATGGTGACTCAATTCGAGGTACATGCCCCCGGCCGGTCCATATGAAAGGCGATAAATTGAAGGTTCAAATTAGGATCTAGAAAAAGACGGCCCCAGAGTTTACGAGATCTATTCCGAGTGGCGGAAAACGTGTTTCATTATTTAATGGGGGTTGACCTGATATCCTCCAAAACTCCTGCATGGTTTAGGAAACGGCATGACTTCTGTCTCCAACGACCTTGTTTCGACGACACAAGACAAGGAACTATCTCCTCCATTTTGCTATTTTTTCAAGCTTGTGTAAAAATGAAACCGGTTTCAAGCATAGTTTATCTTTGTTTCAAGCTTGTGTAAAAAATGAAACCAACTTCAAGCAGAGTTTTCTGATTTCAAGCTTGTGTAAAAATGAAACCATTCCCATTTTACCCCTTGTGATTGCCATTTTATCAGCCTGTTTTTGCCAGATGAGCCTTGGTTTTCTCACTCCATCGTCACTATCTGCTTGGCCGATCATATGCCTTCACTTGGTTGTTTTACCCATTCCTGAGGAACTGCTGCGATGAGTGGTCTTGTTAGCCAGCCTCTTGACTTTTATCATGTTTTGAGCAGTTCCACCATTACCGGAACCATTTGCTACCCTTTATACCACTCGTTCCTCCAGGAGGAGTCACCTTTCAGCTCTTTTCTGACTCTCTAAAGATGAAAAGATTACCGAGGCCCTTGTCGTTTCGATCTCGTTAAAATGGACACGAATCGACATTCACCCAGTATAAGTTTAACCCTTTTTCGGGCTGGGCTGGATCGATTACGAAAAAGGAATACCCTAGCCTATCGCGACTAAGAGGTTTTCCCGGATATTGTTTTCTACCTTTTCGGATCTGGGGAACTATTTACGAAAAGGGACCTGTGGAGTTTTCTTTTCCGCTGTCTTTTCAAACTCTCTAAACATGAAAAGACGCCGAGTTCTTCCTTTGTCAGACTCGTTAAGCCCTGATGACATTGGATTCCGTCGAAATGACGTTCTCCGAGTTTCTCCTTCCTAGGACTCGTTAAATGCACTAGGATGGATTCGCCCGAAGGGCGGACTTATATGACAAGCATATGGTATCCTCTTCAAGCTTGTGTAAAAATAAAGAGGTACTCACCGAAATGGTGGGGGAAAAATGGAACCATCGTCGTTGTCGTCGGCAGTATGTCGCTCTTGAACATGGCACTTGTCTGCATTCGTGTCGGGTTGGGGACATCTCATCTCGCTGCTTCACTTTGCTTCCATGGGTTTGGGCAATCTCTTTTGACCTCTCATCTGTTCACTGCCTCGTCGCCATGACCTTTGATCCGTTGATGTCAAATACTGCCAAGTCCATTGTCGTGTCGTTCATATGTTCAAGAGAAGTTGGCCTCTGCAAATATCAACCTTCCTCTGTTTCTCATATGGTCTTAATTCACAACAAAACATTATGTTCCTCTGTCTCGTGTCGATGATGTGGGAATCATTATGGCCCACCTTCGATCAAGGTCACTTCCTGTCGACTTCAACTCATTATCCAGGAAGCTGGTCTAGAGACTCCTGATGGTACCTTGGAGCCTGCATGCCTCAATGGCGGGTTCGTCGCATTCGACGTGAAGTTTACATCATTGACTTCCGATCGAATGATTCTGCGGGTGTTCGACGTCAACTCATTTATTCACACGTCGTAGATTGTACCTGTAGTACCTTGAGGACCATTGTCATTATTGGTGGTTTCTCTCGCGTATGTTAACAGCTTTCATCATTGGCTGGTAATCAGACGATGTTCTTGCATGTTCGACATCAGCTCACATATTCACATGCTCGAACTTGTACTTGTTTGGGTCGAGATGGAGCGCAAGACCCTGGATTGTGTCTGTTGTAATCCAGGCTGTGATTGTGGATTATTATCATTATGTACATGACTCACTGATTGGATGGATGCGACCATACCTGAGTCTATTTGTTTGATCTTAGTTGGATGGCTGCGCCCATACCCTAGATCCGGATTATAGCATACTCTGTTCGGATGGCTGCGTCCATACCATATATATACATCATGTACTTGAGATATCAGTTGTATCCTTCTGTGCAGGTTTTCCGACGGCGGGCCTTCAGTTGGACATGTTCTCGTAAAGCATTTCACCCCTCTCTCTCTCGGGCCTCATGCTTTAGGGGGCATCTGTTACACAGTAATTTGTCACCATCCCTACCATTTCCCGTCCCACACAATGGAGGACCCATTATGTGACCTGTGAACACTGTCATGCCTTGAAAACATCATCAATGCATCCCTCTGAGTATGAGCTTCAATTCCCCTTGAGACATCTCCTTGCAAAACTCATAAAAAACAGCTCTTTTTGCATTGGCGCGGGTAGACAGTTCAGTGCTCGCGCCAATCAGGGAAATCCTGTAAAGAGGTCGCGCCAAGTGGCGCTCTGTCATAGAGCAGCAATCGCGCCACCCATTTTAGGGACTGTTTTTTAAATATGGATGGCGGAAGTTGAGTTCAAACAAACTCACAACCATTGCCTATCTTGAGTTGGGAGGTTTGGCTGCGGGAGTTCTATGGAAGGAAGTGGTTTTGCCACCTTCTATGGAACCTTCCTTGTTGATAGGGCCAATCCCATAATAATAGGGATCCCAACTCCCTCCTTCCCCATCTATAAAAGCTTGCTCAGATCCATGGCAAGCTAGTCTTGAAGTGTTGAAGCTTTGCATTTCCCTATTCCCAAGTGCCTTTGTGCTGTAAAGAATCCCTCCTTTCCCTTAAGGCCCATTCAAGCGAGGAGACCATTGTTACGAGACTCTGGAGAGGTTTCCCTTTCCTTGGCAAGCTTTGCGAGACGTGGACGACCGGAGACCCGTTCGAAGGAAGCTGCGACGTCAGAACTTGGTTGTAACTTCTATTCGTTTATCATTTTAATAGATGACTATGATTATGGTTCCACTCTTTTTTCCATCATGTTAATGCGAGTAATATCTTTTCTGACCGATGTTTAGTTACGTATGCTGGTTCCTATGCTTGTATCTGTTCGTTTCTTCTGTGTGCAGGTGTTCATCCACGGGGATCGTGGAAGGATTGTGATCTGCCAGGGCTGAAGGACGGGGACATCTCTTCCTCGGATCTAGCGTTGGAATCCAGGTAGGCTCTTATCCCAAGTCTTTCATTCGTAACTAGGAGCTTGCGTCATAGCATTGTTTGTTTGTTGCTAGACCCCTGCTGGGCTAGTAGGGATCGCCTCTGTCCGCAGAGGGGATTTACCTCCTCAACACTTATAGATACTTGAATATTCTCTTAACTACATGCAGATGTGTTTCCTTAGGATTTGCTTGAAATCATCCAACAATTCTAACTGCATGCCTAATGTCTGGTATTGTACTTGTAAGAAAGAGAAAGATTCCAATCAGAGATCTATATTATGGTTGATTAACAGAAGGATATTCATCATTTTGAATAACATTGCATCATGTTACCATTCATGTGCATATAGGCGTGCAGTATTCCATTCCATATTTGTTCAAAAAATGTTTGAGGTACTTGGTTTGAGGAAGAAAGATACCATTTTTATTTTTTTGAACTTCAAGATAAAGTAAGTATGTTAATCCTCCAGGTGGAGAAATTTCAAATTTTTTCTACATAACTAAAGCAATCCTTCATTCATAGATTCTACATTTCTTCCAAATATGGTGTCATCTACATAAACAAAAACTATTAAAATCTTGTGTTTATCGAATTTGATATCTAAATTTTTATCTACAAACCCCTTTTTGAACCATTATTACTGAAGATGACTATTAAGACATTAATAATATGCACGATGAGCTTGTTTCGACCAATACAATGCCTTCTTAAGTTTGCAAACAAGATTTTTATCATTTCCAACAATGAATTCTTGAATTTCTTCAACACAAACTTCTTCTTTTAGATCCCCATTTAAAAATGAATATTTAAGATCCATTTGATATACCTTAAATGATACAAACTAGTTGCAATAATACCAAAATACACCACAGAATTGTGCTTTTAGGATTCCACACCAAATTCCCTTATTTGTAGCAGGGTTTGACTTCGGGATTTATTAACATACATATGCACACGATCAAAATTGCTTCTTTTAGACTGACCACACATAAAACCCCAAAAACATTCACATATGCAGGTGTCTTACCTGGAGGGTCCCACACAACTCCGACCAATCGTGGACAATCGCACTTCGTGAACTTTACAACGTAACTTAAGAGTTAAACTCTATTTCTTGCAAGATGTGATGATGCGCAAAGCCGACACGTGTCCCTCCACTTCGCATCAAAATACTTTTAGTTTCCTTTGCAACGGTCCTTAACGTTAACTCTTAAACCTTGCGATTTGTGAAATCGCTCCCGGCGCGCCTTCAATCTCTACCGTTTAATCTCTGTTGGATCTGATGGTCTATGTCAGTCTCTGTCATCTCACTTCGCATCACAAGTCAAACACTTTAACTCGCGAACTAGACTATAAACGCTATCTTTTGCGATGTGATCTTTTACAGCGGATCAATGTTGGATCCAATGGTCCTCGTCGAGCCTGCAAATCTGATTGTTCTTTGTTCTATGAATAGCACGATTTCAATTCAAAAAAGGGGTATGTAAGATCTATGGTCTCGTTGTGGCTGCAAATCTGATTTGTCTTCTTGTTGTACACTTAAATGCAAATTTTCGACTTTAACAAAGATTTTAAACAACTGATTTAAAACAAGGAACCCGATCAAAACACAAAGCACTTGGGATTAATTTGGAAATAAAATATTCTTTTAGGACAAAGAGCCCGATCGAGCACAAAACACTTGGAATTAATTTAGAAATGAAAATTACAGAGCCAAGCCCTCAAATTTACGGTTTTACATTTACTTCTGCTTCTCATTTCTCTCCTTTTTCTCTATCGATGGCAGAACCCCCCAATGGTGGATTTGGTTTGGTTTTATGTCTTTCCAAAATTCCTGTATGGTTGAGAAACTCTCATTTAGTTCCAGAACAATTTATAAAACTAAATACTTAACTAATCCTAATGCAACTATATTTTTATTCTGAAAATTACAATGGTTGTGTTACCCCAAATCAACTTAAAACAAAGTAAAATAGAATTCAAACTTCTTACGTCCGACAGAAGAAATCAACTCCAACTGCAGCCTTTCAGTTGGATGCTCCTGCATTAGGCTCTCAGGGTAAAGTAAACTCATGGCTCCCATCCATGAGCTCTTCAATGCAGTACTCGGTGCTTTGAATTTGGGCATTGTTCAACCAAGAACAATCCTCTAGAGTATGGTCCTTCCATTTGACCACATAGTCTAAATATTCTTTCTTTGGTGTCTTCCTGGCTACCTATGTGTCCAAAATCTGTTCAATTTCCAAAGGCTATGCTAGAGGCATTTGTTTAATCCATGATCTCTCCTGATTTTGGGTGTCCCTCTCTGAACTGCCTTCTTCATCAACAACAGTGTATGGGTATATATCCTCCACATTAAAAATGGGCAAGATTCCTACACTCGGAGGTAACTTCAACTCGTAAGTATTTGCAGAAAATTTCCGAAGAATTCTACAAGGCCAAATCTTTTTCATCTTCAGTTTTTTGTATTTACCTTTAGGAAACCTCTCCTTGCGCAAATGTGCCAGTACCAGGTCTCCTACTTCGAATTGTACCTCCTGCCTTTTCAAATCTTCTCTCTGTTTATATCTTTCGCTGCTGTCCTATAGCTCAATTTGACATGTTCATGTAGATCGCTAATTGCTTTCACGAAATCTTCGCCATCAGCACTCCTACGCTCCAACTGACCCAAATCCCCCAACTCAAATACTCCACATGGGTGAATTCAATATAGGATTTGGAAAGGACTTCTGCTTGTGCTTCTGTTGGGTGAGTCATTGTAGGCAAACTCCACTTATGCAAGCACACGATCCCACTGTCTGGAATTTTCACCAACTGGACTCCTCAGCAGATTTCCCAAAATCCTATTCACAACTTTAGTTTTCCCATTAGACTGTGGGTGATAAGCCGAAGTGAAATTTAGTTTAGTGTCTAGCTTTTTCCACAATGTTCTCCAGAAATGGCATGTGAACTTTACATCCCTGTTTGAGATGATGGACTTCGGCAAGCTATGTAAACTGACTATCTCTGAAAAGAACAAGTGTGCTACATGTGTGGCATGACTTGTCTCTCTACATGGAATGAAATGCACCATTTTGGTTAAATTATCTACCACCACCATGATTGAATCGAATCCCTGTTGTGTCTTCGGAAAACCTAAGACAAAGTCCAAGCTGACTGAGTCCCATGGTCTATTCGAAATGGGTAAGGATGTTCAAAACCTTGCCTTATGGATGTGTCCCTTCACATGATGACAAACTTCACATCTCTTCACATCCTCGGCCAATAGTAAAAGTGGCTCAGCTGATCCAAAGTGTTATCTATGCCAAAATGTATGGCCAAAACTCCACTATGTTTTTCCTGAATTAAGTTCTCTCACATAGAACATTACGGAATACACAATTGTCCTCCTTTGAACAGCAACCCCTCCAACATGTTATAGTCCAACCATGGACTATTGTCTCTCAGCAGTGGATTTTTCCAAGCTTCATAAGCTTCCTTAAAATTTGCATCCACCTCATACAAGTCTTTGAGATTCTCAAATCCCAATACTTGCACTGTGCTTTCTTGTAATATCAAGCTTCTTCTGCTTAACGCATCTGCTACCTTGTTGGCATAACCGCTGATGTGTTTCAACACAAATGTAAACTTTGCAAGTACTCCACCCACTTCGCATGTTTATGATTCAGATTGTGCTATTGCATAATGTATTGTAACGCAGAATTGTCTGAAAACAAGACAAATTCATTAGCTAGCAAATAATGTCTGCAATGCTTCAATTCTTGGACAACTACATAAAACTCGGTCATAAGATGTATACTTCTGCCTGCCCTGCTTTAACTTCTCATTGAAGTATGCTATTGGCTTATCTTCTTGGCTGAGTACTGCAACAATGGTTGTCCCACTTACATCACAACAAACTTGGAAAAGTTTGTTGAAGTATGGAAGTTTTATTTCCGTGATCTTCTTCGTCAAAAACTGAAAACTTCTCTCGACAAATTTTGTCCAATGAAAACGCTAAATTTCTTTCTTGATGGTATCCACCATAGGTTCACAAATACCACTAAATTTCTGAATAAACTTTTGATAGAAACTTGCCAATCCATGAAAACTTCTTATTTAAAACAAAATTTTGGGAGATGGACAGCTAACTATGGCTGAAACCTCCTCTGGGTCCATCTTCAACTCATTCTCAGAAATTACAAATACTAAATAAATCAATTCTCTCTTGAAAAAATAACATTTTTTTAAATTCATTAACAATTTATTTTTCTGCAATTTTTCAGCACATACCTGACATGCAGAAAATGTTCTTCCTTCATCTTGCTGAAAATAAGTATATCATCCAGATATACAATCACAAACTTTCCAATGAATTCTTTCAACCTCTCATTCATCAAATGCATGAATGTGTTGGGAGCATTACTCAGCCCAAATGGCATGACCAACCATTCATACAAGCCTTCATTGGTCTTTAAAGTTGTCTTCCATTCGTCCCCTTCTCTAATCATGATCTAGTGATAACCGCTTTTCAGATATATCTTTGAAAAGTACGCTGCGCCACTCAGAAAATCCATCATATCATCCATCTGAGTTAAAGGAAACTTGTTCCTGATTGTGATCTTGTTTATCGCCCGAGAATCAGTGCACATCCTCCATTCACCTCCTTTCATGGGAGATAAAACAATCGGAATAGCACAAGGACTCAAACTCTCTTGAATCACTGTTTTATCCAACAATTCTTGTACTTGTTTCGTTATATCCTCATTTTATTTCAGAATCATTCGGTAAGCAACCTTGTTTTGAAAACTGACTCCTAGAATAAAATCAATATGGTGACTAATGCTCCGCTTTGGTGGTAATTTATCTGGTAGATCATCCACCACAATATCAGTAAACTCTTGAAAACTGTCTCGTATTTCCATGGGCAAATCAGTGATTTCTGTATGCATCAATACTGCTCTTTTCCTTGGCACAACTACATAATTCACATAATTCTCCTCAATCTATCACAGAAACTCCTTTCCGGCTATCAGCGGTTTTTTTGTCCCACTAGTTTCTGCAGTATCTTCTTCTTTCATGGGAACTAGCGTATGCTTTATATCATCATTCACAAAGTTGTAAAAATTATTTTCCCCATCATGGACGACCCTTCTGTCACACTTCGATGGTCTGCCCAGCAAAATATGGCACATGTCCATAGGCATAATATCGCCACTCATCCTGTCCTTGTACTTGCCAATGTGAAACTCTACTTCATCAGGTTGAGCAACATATGCTCACCTCTATCCAGCTTGCTCATTTTCAAGACATTCAAAATATTGTTGCCCCCATTTGTGACACTTGTAACACTGCTAGGCGTTTCCTCTTCCTCTGCCATTACCTCTTTCTCGCTGGTATGGACTTCCACCTCTGGTGTTACCTTCCCTCTCATTTTGTCTCGAAATCTTCGAACTGCCACCCTCTTCATTACTGCTGCCAGTGCTACCTTTTCCAAAGGACTGTCCCCTTCCTCTACTGGAACCACGTCTTCTTCTTGCATTCTGCTTCTTGGTAATATTTTCTTCTGCCTTTAAAGAACATTGATATGACTCCTTTACAGTTTTGGGGGAAATAATACAGATCTCATATAAGATTTCCATCCGTAGACCATTCACAAATCTTGTTGTCTTCTCAGGGCTACCTTCAACATACGCAGCCCTCAAGTTCACTTTATATATTTCTTCTGTGTATTCCTTTACAGTCATTGTTCTCTGTCTCAGACTCTACACTTGTTTGTAAAGGGAAACTTTGTAATCTTTAGGTTGGAATTCACTTTTCATATTTGCAATCATCTCGTCCCATTTCTTGATCAAACGCTTGTTCAGTCTTCTCCTTTTTTCCTGCACACTGTCCCACCACAGGGTGGCATTTCCTTTAAATTTAGTAACAACAAGCATGATTTCTCTATCCTCACTAACTTCCTCACACTCGAAGTATTTATCTAACTCACTTATCCAATCCAACAATGCTTCTGTGGAAAAACTGCCTTGATAATTGGAGAGCTCTGGTCTTGGTTTGCTGCTAGCCATCAAACATATTTCAGTGGTCTGATTTCTAGCATCTCGTCTTCTGCTCAATCTATTTGTGCCATTGGCTCCTCATCACTGTTATCTCCACCTTTAGGATCCCTACGCCTTCCTGCTTCCAAAAGGCTTCCCAATGGTAACAAGATAATACATTAATATCATGATAAGGAGAAAAAGAATATAATAATTATTTTAGATACTCCAACTATTATTTTATGGCCCACCACATACCAAAGATCGATATGAGGAAGTTTTATGGCAAGGATTTCGTAGCATGGATACTACAAATGGAGCAAATATTGCATCTACATCATGTACCACAGACACACACGAAATGTATGCATTGCATATTCGTATTAATAACCAAAGTAGTTTGTGTGGTATCAATCACTTTGTTCTCGTAAATCAATGATAACTTGGACAATTTTTACGGAGGAAATGGTAGTACATTATGAGGATACAAATAAAAATATCTTCTTTATCCAATTGATAAATCTAAAACAAAAGAGTTTAACGGTGGAGCACATTGAAGACTTCCTAAGATTGAATATCAAGAGATCTGATATTCCAGAGGAGCATATGATTCACGTCTTCATATGGACTTTAAAAGATAACATCAAACATGAGGTTCGCCTTCAAGAGCCTAAGTTATTGGAGAATGCCTTCAGGGTGGCAATAAAAGTTGAAATAAAAGATATGGAAACAAGGAAGTCTACCACTCAAAACTATAAATATGGAAGTGTTAATGATCTTAGCCTCGCACAACCAACAAGGTTGACACCACAAAAACTAGAGGAAAAAATGAGAAAAGGGCTTTGTTACAGTTGTGATAAAAAATACACTAAATGACATAAGCGGTGTTGAGAAGAAATTATTTTACATATATTGTGAAGAATAGGAAGAAAGGGATAAAAAAACATCAGAAAAGAGGATATACAATAGGAACCAACCCCAGAGAAAGAAGAAATTAATCTCACGATATCTTGTCAGTTTTTTGTGGGAATTACCACTCCTCAAATGCTCAAGATAGAATAATATATCAAGAAGAAAAAGGTAATAGTGTTGATTGATTTAGATAGTACCCATAATTTTATTCATTGCAAGATAGCAAAGGAATTGAATTATTTTCTATATCTAGCACCAGAGTGTCAAGTGATGGATGCAAATGTAGAAAGTATTAATTTATTAGGAAAGTGTTATAATATGAATATAACCATGAAGGAATATGTATCGAATAGTATAATTATTTCCATTCCAATGGCTATTGTTGATGTTGTTTCAGGAGTCAAATGGTTACAATATTTTGGGGATGATAGCTTTTAGTTTTCAAGAAATATTCTTGAACTTTTTCTAGGAAGGAAATGAAATTGAATTAATGGGCATCACAAGGAAACTAGGGAAGATAATAATTTCTATTGGCATGATAAAGATTTTGAATAAATAACAATGATGCATAATTGCACAATTATGGTCGCTAGATGTTCAAACATTGAAATCATCCATTTCTCCAAATTTTCAAAGAGTTTTGGAAAATCATCCCAAGGTATTTAATCATGATCATGTTATTCACTTTATTCCAAGAGGTGTTCCTCCAAACATCAGACATTACAGATATCTCTATGCCCAAAAGAGTGAAATGAAATGTATTGGTGTAGAAATTCTAGAGGCAAGTATAATTCAACCTAGCCAAACTTCTTTCTCTTCTCAAGTAGTATTGGTGCGCAAGAAGGACAGATCATGTTGCACATGTACAAATTATATACCACTGAATAATCTCACTATTAAAGATAAATTTCTCATTCCTATCATTGATGAATTGTTGGATGAATTACATGGAGCAATTTATTTCACCAAGCTATAACATTATTCTAGATATCATCAAACCAGAATGAACACTAAACACATTCCAACACCGTATTCATAACCCATGAAGGAAATTATGATTTTTTGGTAATGCCTTTTTTCCTTACCAATGCACCATCCACATTTCAAGGCTTGATGAATTCCACTTTCAAACCATTTTTTAGAAAAATTTTGTTAGTATTTTTTGAGGATATACTAATCTACATGTCGTCGAAAAATCATGTTCGACATGTTGATAAGATTCTTAAACTATTGGAGGAGAAACAATTGTATGAAAATCCCTCCAAATGTTTCTTTTGGGTATGGGAGATGGAATATTTAGGTCATATTGTATCTCATGAGGGTGTTAAGGTAGACCCTAACAAAATTAAAGTTATAAAGGAATGGAAAATCCCTACAACCCTAAAGCATGTTGAAGGATTTATTAGGTTGACAGAGTATTATCACAAGTTTATGAAGAATTATGGTGAAATCGTGGCACCTCTAAAAACATTATTTACAAAATATGCACTTTTTTGGACTCGAGAAGAAAATAAGGCCTTTGAACATCTTAAAGAGACATTATGCCAACTCTAGTTTTAGCTACACTAGATGTCAAAAAAACCTTTATTGTGGAATGTGATGCCTCATGAAATGGAATTAGTGGTTGTTTTAATGCAATAAGGAAGACCCGATTCTTTTGAAAGGTGTTCAATCAATGGCAAATATTTATAGAAACCTATTTATGAGAAGGAAATTTTGGAAATACTACATGCATTGAAGCAATGGCGCCCTTACCTAATGGGAAGGAACTTCAAGGTAAAACAACTCATGTTAATCTTAAATACTTTTTGGAACAAATCGTATCTTCAAAAGAGCAACAAAAATGGGTAACAAAGGTGTTAGGGTATGACCTTAAAATCATATACAAAAAAAGGAAGATTTTGTTTATCATAAATACACTATCAATAAGGGATGAGGATGTGGAAGCATTACTCTGTGCCATTTATATCATCCAACCTTATTAGTTGAAGTCAGGGATGAATGTAAGAATGATGAAGAGTTGTGGACACTCATTCAAAAGTTGTAGCAAGCTCCCAATACATATGATACATTTATCTGGAAAAATTATTCATTATGGTAGAAGTATCACTTATATATATGTAAGAACTCCTAAATCAAACAAAAGATTCTTTTAGAATTTCACACCTCTCCTTTAAGAGGGCATTATGGATTTTTAAAAACATACAATAGGGTCAAGAAGGAATTTTTTTCGTATGGACTTAAATTTGATATTCATAAGTTTGCGACAAAATGTTTGGTTTGCAAAAAAAATAGAGTTGTGACGATTAAAACCCCATGTCTGTTACAGTGTTTATTCATTCCAAGTCAGTGTTGGTAGGAGGTCTCTATTTATTTTATCAAAGGTTTGCCCAAGTCCGAAGGAGAGTGTGTCATCATGGTGGTAGTTGATATACTTACCAAGTATGCACACTTTTTTTTCACTCTCTCATCCTTTCAAATCCAGTGCAATTTCTATTGCATTTATGGAAACAATTCAAAAGCTACATTGAAAACCAAATATTATTGTAAGTGACAGATATCCCATTTTCACTAGAAATTTTTAGAGATAATTATTATCTTGTATTGATACTCAAGTAGCTCACAGCTCATCTTATCATCCTTAATCTATTGGGAAAATTGTGATAATGAACAAATATTTTGAAGGATATATTCGTTTCTTTGGATATGATAAAAAAAACAATGACTTAAGTGGTTACTTATGAAAGTGGTGGTATAACACTTCCTTACACACTATACAAAAATGACCACATTTATGGCACTTTATGGATACCATCCACCATTTATCACATCATCTTTGAGAGGAAATTCTAAGGTTCAAGCACTGGAAGCTCACATCGTGCATCAAAAAATTCTCCAAATCTTAAAGATAAGCTAACACTAGTGCAGAATCTAATGAAACAAAAGGTCGATCAACATCGCAATGAAAGAATATTTTATGTAGGTGATTGGGTATTTTTACGACTACAATTATAAAAAACAATGTCCCTCAAGCAAGGTAATAAAGATAATAAATTATCACCCAAATACTATGGCCCTCACAAATTGTTGCAAAATATTGGTACTATGGCATACAGATTGGAGCTTTTTGCATCTTCTCGAGTATACTCGATGTTCCATGTTTCGTGCATAAATAAGGTTATAGGTGACAAGATACGTGTTCAAACAATATTTCCATAACTTGAAAAGGAAGGAAATATCGTATTGGAGCCTAAAGCAGTCACTGAAGCAAGAACCTAATAGCGACATAATGGATAATTTCATGAGTATCTCATTAAGTAGAAGACCTTACCTATTGAATATTCTACATGGGATGATGAGAATTTTATGAGTATCTCATTAAGTAGAAGAACTTACTTGCTCAATATTCTACATGGGATGATGAGAATTTTATATAGAAGCATATAGAAGTATTAAAGCGTTGAGGAAAACACTTTTTTGAAGAAGAGGGCCATGTTAGGTCCCTATAATACTAATGTAGCCCCCATATTTTTATTTGGTGCCCCATATATCCCCCGAATTGTTATTGGTGTGCCCCATAGAAGCCCACTATTTTTCTTTTTGAGACCTTACATTGTTAGTGTTATGTAGGACCTAACTATATTGTGACCCTTTAGACTCCTATAACCAAGGAGGTATTGTCATTTGTATCAATCAAGATTTTCTCATTTATGTGATGTAAAAAGAGGTTGCCCCATCAAAGAGGCTTATTTTCAATTACTGATCTATTTTTTTGTGACACTCTCTTTTTATGTTACATAACAAGTATGTCATGGAAAAGTAATTTTTCATTAATTAGATTTGAAGGTGCTACCCATACATAATTAGGGATTCTCAATTATTGTTTGTTATTTATTATTATTTTTTCTCACTTTTCCATTTACATTGAGCTAACTAATGGATTTCATTACGAATTTGTTATAGGGTGGTATGAAAGTAGGTGTATGTAATTTTATTGTGTATTTTTAAAAAGAAAGAAAAAAAATAAAAATAAATGTCTGTGATTTGGATCTAATATAGAAGTTCTTATTGTCACAAACGACATAATATGGAAATATGTACTTCTAAATTCTTTTAATTCATAGTGATTGAAAAATTATTAAGGGAGATATATCACCCACATATCACCCTTCTTGAGTGGAGAAAATCCAACCCATACAAGAACGTTGCATTCAACAAATCTTGTCTTTAAACCAGAGAATTCAATTTAGGCATAATTTTCTATGATGAAAGATAGGTTCAAAAGTGTTTAAATTGGTGAATTTAGGAAAGGATTTAATCTACAAAAAAATATTATAATATGTGCAAGAGATCGTTCACTTTTAACCTCAAAAGCCTAACCAAAAATGGAAATTTATCATACCGTTTAGATGGGGAGAGAAAATATAATGTTGGGTTTTTTGTTAAAAGAATTTATATCTCATATAATGTCAAAGCTTAGCTTCATATTTTCATATTTTTTCCTATAGTTTGTGTATTAAACACTCTTTCAAAAAAACCATTAAAAAAAGGAATATTTAAATACAACGTTGTGTTTTATCGTTAAAATAGTTTATATCAACCCTAATACAAATTATTTTCTTAATATTTTCATGTTTTCACTTATTTTTGTTGGTAAAAATACTAAGAGGGGAGGGGAGGGGAGGGGAGGGGGGGGCGGGCAATCAATATTTTAAACTTTAACTTTCAAATTTCATATATTGAATTCTATATACTACTATTCTTAAAGAAACTTGCATATGTACGCGACTTCAAAGAAAGAAAATAGCGTATATACAGTTTACTTAATTTTCATGTGTTTTATCATATTATTGCCTTTAACCATCACACCAGTAAATTAATTAATTTCTAATGTGCAGTAAAGAACATAAAGAAAAAAAAAATGAGCAACACACATAGAACACTAAGTTTTTGAGGTGGAAACCCAATGTGGGATAAAACCACCACTTTTGTTGTCTTTTTCTTCTTTCTTATTTACAAAGACAATATTAATTACATTTTTACTACTGATGTAGACTCTTATGAGTACGTAGAAATCCACCTATAAGGGGGATAAAACCTCCACTCACTCTCTAGCTCTTATTGGAAATGAGATACAACCCCCTTATCTTGTTTATCGACTTCCACCAAATGAAGCTCATATCCCCTCTCTAAAGGCTTCAACACTCAGCTCCTTGTGGACTACTTTTCATAATGTTTGTCATTTGGCCCACCCGTCAAAAAATCATCAAAAAACCTATAGGCCACCTTTCATCACATTTTTCGACTGGACCCATATAAAAAATAAACCAAAACAAACATGTCATACTAAAGCACTAAATTTGCGTCATTGAAACACTGCAAATAAACTAAATTTATCAACCATCAAACCAATGAATGTAGAACCCACCCATAACAAATAAATATCAGAACATGTATGCGATTGTACTGAATAAAACTTGCGTATATACACGCTTTTTTTATATAACACCTACGTACAAATCTTAAACTACTCAAAATTGAATCATGAATCACTATAATACTGAATCAATAACTGAACCATACATAAACCATTGATCCATTCACATATCATTGAACCAATCACAAGTCACCACACGGTAGCATCATTGCCAATCAATGAACCCAATTTTCATTGTGAGACACATATCACTAATATATATACATCATTGATAAACAATATAAAGCATAGTAGAAATTATCAAGTGTCATCATCAAAGTGCATTGCAAACCCAAAGATATATACACAATTTCCATTAAACAAATCAATGCATTTATGCGAATATTATGCATAACACCAACGTACATATCTTAACATACTGCAAACTTTATCTTAGAATATATACGCAAACCTATAGAGATAGATTCATGTATGTACGTGAAAAGCCTAAAGAAACCCCACATATAGATCTTCAAGTACCGATTCAAACCTTCGCAACAATTCACACCATCTGTTAAACCCATATCTCAACATGCATCTCTATATTTAGATCAAACCATCATCATAGCTACAAATCTGACATTATAATCATAAATATATCAAACAAGTATTTTATTACCCTTCATACTGCTTTCAAATTTATTAGATCTGAAAATTCTCCTTTCTCCTTCATGTACACTTGTTTCAAATCAAATCACATATGGATAGATAATTTTATTGCACACTTAAAACCTTGATCTCCATCTCCTTATATAACTTTAGCCTTGACCAATACCTTAGATAAATCCTCTGGGAATGTTGTTAGTATTATTTAATGAGATCAAATAACCATTTTTGCAGTAATTAATATGGGCCAATAGCATGGTAATGACCCCTAGAATCCAAAATACCATGGTTCATATTATGTATGCGCATTTCACTGGTAGAACTAGAGTATGTATGTGACCCATATTAATAGGATCCGCGTATACTTTCTCAAACTTCACCTTTATCATTCATTTGTCTCTAAACTGAAATTTCACTGTACATACCATCTTTTGCATCTGTAATAATCTCCATTAGATCCATGGTAATGCTAACATATTTATTAAGTAGGTTGTCATCGAGGACAACACATTATCCATAATGCCAACAATCTCCCCCTTTGGGCTTGATGGAAACCATATTGTTGTTTCACCACCATGTGTAAATACCTAAAAACACACTTGTAAATAAAACCTCTTTCCAAACACCAAATTTATATCACCCTTTGAAATCAAGGAAAAATGGTTGAACAATGTTTAACTAAGGATTCTCTCCCCCTTCGTACAGAGGATCGTTGTAGTGTTGATCTGCTAAATATGGAAATTTCATGTTGACCATGCTTTTCCTAAGCATATGATGAACCATCTGAATATATTCAATTAAGTACAAGACTTAATGACTCAACCAAATATGACCTTTCCTATGACGATTGATTCTATGCTCCAATGATTACATCAATTTCCCAACAGATTGGGTTTACATAGTGGATCAAAATTTTACATCAATGTCCCAATATTATGAGATTACATACACGATATGAATTGATCCTAATAGCCCATGCATGACCGGATTTTATGATGATTTACAACATGGGTATTTTCAAGACCTTTACATCAAGAGATATATATGACACTTATAAACAGAACCTGAGACCTCAATAGTGAGTTATCAAGGCCATGATAGTTATGAGTAATCGCCATACACCAAAAAGGAACATGTAACATGGACATATGATAGCAAAAACATAAAATCAAGATGAACATCCTCATCATCAAGAAGCTATGAAATATAAGACAATGTGGAATCAATATCCTCAACATGATCATCAACACCTCGCTAAGAATGCAATTCTTCAAAGCATCACCAAGTAACTCCAACAAATGAACAAACAACATCACCACTGACCATAGCATCCAAATCATCCTCATTAGGCATATCAGGTGAGATAAGAAAAATATGGGCATCATCCATAGCTACACCATTTGGAATCCATGCATCATTGATAACTAATGACAGAACAATAACATATGTATCTCTAGCAGTAATAACATTAAAATCCATACATCAACCAAGATATGAAACAAGAAATTCTCAAGAAACCATAATGACAACAATGACCTATTAGAGGAATAACAGATTCTCCCCTTAAACAAACAAACTGCACCAAACTGATGTCAAAACCAAAATACCAAAAATGAAATGATGAAATCATATAGGAACCTCCCCCTAAATCTATCCCACTCCTTTGCAATCGCAGAGAGGTATGCATCTGTCTAACTCAGGTACTACGTATATACACCACTGCCCTTCATTTCATCCACGTAAAGAAAGTAAATTGTGGTAATTTACAACCACAACTCCCCCTGAATATGATATACCTATTAGAACAATCAGAAGAGTGAACAGGTAGAAATAATTGTTACACAACATTTTGTCACTGTCCCTGCAATCGCCAACTTGCACATTGGAGCGTCATTTTTGTGACCAATACGCAGTTTCATGATTTGCAAATACCATCCTTGCATCCATTTTGATGAAAGCAACATTCTTGTTGTTGACAGTTCCCTAAGTAGAGCTGTGAAAATCCCTACTTTTGCCTTGGCACGAGTAGCCCGTTACATCCTTGCGCCGACCTGAAAATTTAACATTGAGCTCGCGCAACTTGGCACTCTGTGCCAATTAGATACCTACACCAAGCTATTTATGGAATTTTTTTTAAAAATAGAGGCGAAGGTTCCATTCCAACCACCTCGGGGATGAGTCATTAGGAGTGGTTGAACTGAAACAACCACGGACTTCCTCCTTCAGCCAGTAGTTTCCACCTCCCTTGGAACACTCCTAAAGGATAGGCCTCCCTTCCACTTTTGTAGGGATCCCAACCTCCTCCTTTTCCTCTATATAAACCAGCCTTCTCCCTTTTAGAAAGCTAGCTGAACAAAGAGAATTATACAACTAAAGCGCTGAACTTAGAGAACTAAACTATAGCTGAATAATTGAGTTATTGAGAAGGTAGATCAAGAAGGAACTCCATCGAGAGGGCCCTCATCTCGTATGAATTCCCCGATGAGCTTTGAGACGTGCTTCGCCCGAGCCACACTGGAGGAGACTGCAACGTCAAAGCGTGGTTGTATCTCTTATTTCTACCTAATAATATAAGTGACTATTGTTTGGTTCCCATCTTGTACTTTGTCTTTATCGAATGCAATATGCTTAGTCTTCTCTGACTGACTAGTAGTTTTTGGATGAGATTATTATGTGGTATGTGGTTATCATTTTCTGATCTCTGTACATGTGTCGAAACGCGATAACCGCAGGGATTGTGACTTGTCAAATCAGGAGCAAGAGGTTCTCATCACTACTACGATTGTCGACAACATCATTGGACCACAGGTAGGCCATCTTATTGCATCCTCTTTCATTTAAATATCTAGGAACCTACACTCTAGCATGATTCCTTGTTACTAGACCCACGCTAGGGCTAGATGGATCATCTCTATCCGCAGAGAGTATTTACCTACATAACAAGTTGGCGACTCCACTGCGGATCAATGCGAGTTTGTCTTTGATCTTGTTGGGTCGTTTTTGGGGTTTTTTGTCTTATTGTTTACCTTTCTAGTGTTTAATTGTGCTTCAAACCCCTGTTCAGCCCTAGAGTGTCAAGATTGACCTCTGCTCTATAGATTTTTTTCCCTTTTCCTTGGTTAACTGGCTTGGCGCAGTTTTTCTTTGATCAGTCGCGGTGATTGGTGCATGTTGCCTTTGTAGTGCTCGTGGCATCCCCTATTTGGCGCTGAATACCACCTCACAGTCGCGCCGACCCCTGTAGGTTTTTGGGTATGAGATTTTCCATGAGTTTTTGGTCAGTATTAGTTGTTTCTAGGTTATTTTTAAGAGTAATTGAAGTGTTTTGGAATATCTTTGATTGATGGAGACTTGTTTTCCTCAGTTGTTTGTCTATTTATTATCAGTGTAGCTTGAGGTCTTAGGGTTTCTGAGTGCCTTGGTGCACTAAACGTTCTATTTTGAGATCAAGTTTCTTGATAGCTATCGAATTCGTTCGCTATTTAATTTCTCTTGGTCTCTTTGATCCTGTTGAGTACATTCATTCGTTGAATGATCATTGCCTTTCTCGTTTGATTCTTCTTCCTCTTACTCCAAGCATTGATTACATTGCTTGTATGGGTCATTTTGGCGATTTCTCTTTGATTTGAAAAGATTGTGGCATTAGTTTGGGTATTGTTGTGTTTGTTTCATGTTGCTGGAGTCATTCCACTTCGAATTTTACATTTGCTCTCTCAAGCTAGTGTTTTAGTTTTGTTTTTCATGTTATTTAGTGCATTGTTTGCTCTATTGCATTGAAAAAACCAAAATATTGCATTATTTTTGCTTTGAAAATGAAACGTTCTCTCGCATAACTAGCATTGTATAGGCTAGGAAAGAGTTTTGTTTTCTATCAATTGCATTAGATGCATTAGTGGATGTTTTCGCATGATTTAATTATTTGCTATCACTTGAAATTTTTCTTTCCTTCTTGTAGATAGCTTTCATTGACCGAAAATGGTATCCTTTTGCATTTAGTTTTGCATTTAGGAAAATTTCAGATCCGACATAAGTTAAGGCCCGGAAATTGAAACCTAATCGAAGATCAACATTAAAATCTATTTCAATTAACCTAAGGCAACATTCAAACCTAGTAGTTGTCGTTCGCCATCTGGCTCCAGACAGCGCTAGTACGGACTTGTGCTCCCTATACCTTCGAGTATATAAAGGGAGACCCTTCTAGGTTGCAATCCTTTTATCCATAGGAAGTCGAGTCTGCCACCTTGTAACCATGATACAATGAACACAGCATTCCAGGAGACTACCTGCACATACGTTAAGTCCTTGGTCATTTCTCTTTCATTTGATCACCAAGGTGTATATGGCGGTTTACGGAAACCTAGCATACCCTCTTGCTTAGAATGCCTGACCACTAATTTTTGATCTTTACTAACTCCTTAAATTTGAAAATATCATCGAGGACTTGTCCTTTCACGCTCGTGCAAAATTGAAAGTGACTAGAGTCATCTTTTGCCTATTTCTTGACCCTTAAAACATGAAACAACAAAGTTTGGTTTCAGTGTCATAAAATAAACTACCCACGATCACACGCCCATTAAAGTTTTTAGCACTTGGCCTATTTTTGTTTGCCTTGGTTTCTTGAGTCTTTCCCCGAATCTCTCTTTTTTCCTTCTTATTGTGAAGCAGTCACGGTGGTGGAACCACCGGTTTCATCGTCCTCGCTCCCTTCTAGAGGTAGTCCTTTACCAGACAGTTCATTTGAAAGTCCTCAATCCACTAGGTCTGCTGAGCTTCAGAAGACTATTCTCTCGTCAGTCTTACCCCTTACTACCCAATCTCCCGCTAACGAGCCAGTTGAGTTCAATTGGCCTCCCTCGGGCGCTTGGTCTGGTTCTTGGGAAGAGGAATAATTCCCTCCTCTTACGTCGGGATCACCATTTCTAGCTGCTATTATACCTCCTAGTCCATGTAGTATTTTCAAAGATCTTACGGCGGAGTCAGAAATGAACTCATCAGGTCCTATTGGCAGTGATGGAATTCCTGTTTCCAATGAAGAATATCAACTTTTCCCTAAAAACACCCCTCATGTGTCTACTCAATCTTCACCATCGGTGTCACTTCCAATCAGATATACGTCTCTGGGTCAGATTATTGTTGGTGTTGCACCCATGGCAGCATCTACTCCATCCAGGAATCCAGTCCTTCCATCGTTAGGGCTGTCACCAACGACACCTACTTCGTCGCTTTCAGTTACATCTGTCCCAGTTCAACCTACTGTCTGTATGGCTGCGTCGCCGGTCACTCAGACACCAGCCGCCTCGACTGAGATACTTGGTCGCCTTACTTTTGAAGAGTATCTATTAAGTGTTCATCAATAGAACTCTCAGGTTTCTTAGCAGCCTCATGCTCTTTTTAATCCGCCATAACCCATATTAGCCTCCAGTTTAGACTAAGATTCCTGGTGATTGTCCCAAATTTGAGGGAAAGTCCTTAGAAGACCCCCAAGCACATGTTATGACTTACCACTTGTGGTGTTTCTCTAACTATTGGGTTGACGATTCTATTCGGCTTCGTCTTTTCCAACGGACTCTTACTGGTGCTGCTGCTAAGTGGTATATTGAACTTTCTCGTGGTATCTTTCAAGATTTAAACTCTCTCGCCATGGTGTTCCTTACTCATTTTCAGTTACCGGTTCATTATGAAGTCAGGATGCATCTCCTCACCTCCTTAAAACAATATTGAGCTACTCATATCTCGGACCATATTCATGAATGGAGACGTCGTCGTCGCTTGATCAAATTTGAAATTCCCGGTCAGCTTCTTACTCATTGGTCCACTACCTCCTTTATCAATCAGATTGCCAAAGACATATCCATGGGGGCATGTGTAACCGAGGAACAAGCCATTGCTCGTGACCTATACCTTGATCTTGTGTACTCTCAATCAGGCATATTGTATTTTTTTTTGACTGATGCCCCTCGACCTGGAACTTCTAAAGCACCGGTGACCCCATCCGCCGAAGATATTATTAGTTCTGTGTCTCAGACTTTGCGTAAGTCTTCTTCTTCCAACCCTGGGAAGCAAAATTCTAATTCTTCCAATGATATTTCTCCTTAGTCTAGCCCGAATCCTAGTAAAACCTTGGAGGTCAATGCCATCCAGGCCTATCCTGCGGATAAGACTTCTAAAGGAAAAAATAAGGGTAAAGGCAAGGCCAAGGTCGATGCCCCGAAACCACATTCGTCCAAATCTCATGTTGATGATGGTCCGTAGTATAAGCCGAAGTATCCCTCTCTGATTTGTCATGAAGAGCACTACACCAAAGACTGTCCTCGATGGGCCGAAGTGAGTAGATTTCTCAAGGGAACTCAAGGTACTCCTGTTGTTCTTAAAGAAACTTTTCTGTCTCAGCAAACCCATATGGTTGAGCAGCCTCATATATCTGCTCCATTTGGCTCTCAGGTGTTCATTATGAACGGTTCTGCATTTTTTTCTATCACTACTCAGTCAAAAGGTTATGTTGGGTCATGCGAGGAAACAACGAAGGAGATCGCTGATGGTCCTCCTCCCCCACCTGTTTCCGGCCACTCTTGAGATTGAAAGGCCCAGTGCTGAACCCGCTATGCGACCACCTTCCAAAGGTGTTCTCAGGAAGTATTCTTATAATCCCAATGCATGTGTTGCTCAACATTATAGTATTGTTGAGTATTTGGCACAGGCGTCGTTCACGATGTCCACGTTAGAAGTACTTCAGAGTTGTTCGTCTCAGCGGAAATATTTATTATTTGCGATCGGCAAGGTTGATCCTGCTGATACTAGCCTTCTCACTTTCTATCTATATAATTTCATCCCACGACTTCCACACAAGATTGTGCTCATTATACAAGTCGTTATTAATGGTCTCGACATCCATTAAGCCGTTGTGGATGAAGGTGCATCAAACTATGTCATGCTTATTTCTTGCTGGAAGGCCATTGGCTCTCCCGCCCTGAATTCCTCACCAAATTCCCTTGAGGCATTTGATGGAAGGGAATCAAAACCTTTGGGTGTTATCGCAACTTTGCCGATTACCTTGAAAGGGAAGACAGTCAATGTTGAAGTAGAATTAGTTGGTGCCAAACTCAATTACAATCTTCTACTCGATTGCAGTTGGACTCACACTATGCTTTGCGTTTCATCCACCCTCTTCCGTGTTTTGAAATTTCCACACAAGCGCAAGATTGTTACTGTCGTTCAATTGTCATTCTTCACATGTTCTTACGAGAACAACGTTCCGTATGTGGATAAGATCCCTACTCCCTTCAAGAGCACTGGGCCGGGTCTCTTCAAGGATCTAGCCCTCATGGGTATTTTTCCCTTTCACCACCAAAGACTATTCAAGTTAATATGATCTCTCGGTCTAATGACCCATGGATTATTCCTTCGCCTGAACAAGTTGATTACTTTGGAGATTCAATGCCTTTGAGTCCAATTGAAATCAATTATTGTGAACTCATTGCTGCATTGGATACTCCACCCTTTGATGGTGCTCCTTTGAGCTTGTCTCTTGACTTGTATTCTCAATCCTCCTGGCTCAGCGATTCAAACTCGCCTAATTCTTTGAAAGAAGTGTTTCCTTTTGATGAAGCCATCGTGGAAACCATGTCTCTCGCAGACCTGCCATGGGACGATGGTCATCATCGTTCTTCGTTTATGCCTAGCCTCGGGGCTATGTCTACATGTCTTGAGCATTTTGCATCTCTTCACCCTGTCATTACTGTTGGTCCCTTTGCAAAGTGGGGCATCGATTTTATGACGTGTAACCCTCACTTGGCCGAGGGGCATGCTTATATCATCGCAGCCATGGACTACTTCACCAAATGGGCCGAATCAATGCCTACACTTGCCACTGACGGTAAGACAGCTGCTCAGTTCATATTCAATCATATTATTGCTAGGTTTGGTGTTCCTCAAGTCATCGTTACCAATCATGGTTCCCATTTTCGGCATTATATGGTGGCGGAGTTAACTTCTAAGTTGGGTCTGCATCACGACAACTCAATGTCGTACTACCCTCAAGCCAATGGCCAGGTTGAAGTTGTGAACAAAGTTCTTGTCACAATGCTTCAGCGTACAATTGGGATCCACAAATCAAACTAGCATCTCATGTTATTTTCGGCTCTCTAGGCATACCGAAATTCAACAAAGAGTGCGACTAGATTCACCCCTTTTTAGATGGCTTACGGTCTAGAAGCTATTCTCCCGATTGACTGTGAAATACCTTCGCTCAAGCTAGCTATGGAATTACTGCCAAACACTTCGTCGGAAGAAGAACGTCTCCTTTACTTAGAGAGGTTGGATGAAACTCGTCACTTAGCCACTTTGGTCATTGAAGTAGAAAAGAAGAGAGTCAAAGCTCATTTTGATCAATCAGTTTTCCCTCGTTCTTTTGTTGAAGGAGATCTCATCCTCCTGTATGACCAAGCTCATGATAAGCTAGGGGCGGGCAAATTTCAACCTATGTGGCATGGGCCCTACATCGTTAAACGTCTGCTGCAAAATGGGGCCTATGAGCTAATTGACTACGAAGGTCATCCTCTTGAACAGCCCAAAAATGGGTTGTATCTCAAAAAATATTATGCATGAGTCATTCATGCATAACAGGTGTACATAGGTGTTATTTTCATTTTTGTACATGTTTTTGGGTTTGGTGTGACTTGTAAGAGTTTTCCTTCTTAATTGGTCTTGCTTATTGTGCAGATGTCTATTACCCCTTATGTCGGTTTCGCGGATGCTGCTTCTCGCATTACCAGGAATTTTTCTTCGAGAGCCTCGGTAATTTATTATCCTGCTGGTGAGTTGATAGATCTGCAAGGTATTTTTCTAGGAAAAACTACAAACAGTGTCACTGAATATAGTGTTGTCATTGAGTTATTAACCGAGGCAATCAACCTCGGCATTTTCGCATTGCTTGTAAATCTAGATTCACAGCTTGTTGTTCTGCAACTCAATAATCATTATTCAGTTATAAATCTACACATTCTGAGATTGTATTTACGTATTCATTTGTTGGAAATACATTTTGATTATATTACTTATCAACATATTCCTAGACGAATGAACACATTAACTGATACAGTGGCTAACATTGTATTAGATAGACATTTGCGTAATTTGTAAAAGCATCATCATATGTAAGAGATACATGTAAGGAAATAGATTTATATATATATATATATATATCGCATGTTTGCAACTAGGTGCATCATAAACGTCAAAAAATATATGTATGTTTTTGTTACATCCTGAGACATCATGTCTCGCAAAATATGTAGATAAAATAAACCTAGGTGTCTAATCAGCATGATGCTCGTGATAACATGTCACAGCCCATACTAGCCGCCTCAGTAAACAGTGGATTCGGCTGGGTACCCCTACAGTATGTGTTTGATAGGCACGAGGAACATCATCAAAACATGCATAATTCGAGACTCCTCGGGTGATCCCCTCTATATTGCGCACTATCTCATCTTCCACGCCACCGTCGCCTTGAGGGTCCAAATCGCGAGGGATTTGCCTTGCTATCAGTGACATACCGATAGGTCTCTCTGAGCCAACATCTGCATCACATGGATTTAATGTTAGAACACACATAAACAAATCAAAAAATCATAATACTCTTAAAACTTAAAAATTGAGTCTCACCCAAATCTTCATCCCGATCGTCTCCCTCTGGGAGTGGGAGGTACGGATCATTAGTGAAATTTCTGCTAGAGTAGGGCCAATCCTCTACGACAATCAGTTGTCGACGGAGCCAATAAAAAAATTCCATCCTCCAAGACATCTGTTGGCCACCACCTGCCCTTGGCATCAGTGCTGCCCATCGAGCCACCCATGGTTCTCTCGCTGATGGTGTCAGAACTATGACCTCCTGTCGCTGAAAAATTGGTAATCGTTCCAAGAAGAACGATACCAGGATGGATCCATAACCAAACTTTTTCAGTCTGGACTTCTTCCATTTGGTTATTTGGCGCTTCATGTTTATGGCACAGCCTCTGCCCAGTTGTAGATGGTCGGAGCCATGCAGTCCACAGCAAGAAGCAACTGTGTCTTTGTTGCTTCGTGTGGTGCTTGTGATCCTGCAGCCAGTGTGATGGTATGCAATACCACACGTAGTGTCAAATCTGGGATAGTTTTTATATCAACTTTCCCACTACCCAATCCTTTCCATGCGCCTCGACATACCCTGTCTATCACCATGGTCATGTTTTCCATGTTGGACTGAGTGTCGGTTAGGAGTAGTGCTACACCTCTCCGCGATAGTCTTGTGATGAAGTACACATCAGAAACATCAATCTCAAGTTCTTGATCTCGTAGGATGAACTTCTCTTGATTTTCGTCCCATATATTGATCAAATATTGTAGCAATTCTAGTTGGGCTCAAAGACATGGTGTTAGAAAGAACTTTTTCAAATCACAGTTTCTGAGGGCTTCCATAACTCCCTCATTTTCCATGGCTAGCTCATCTTCTTCACTATGTTCCCGTTCTTTCCATTCAATGACCATTTTTCCTCTTTCTACATGCAAACACACACATATGACTGGTATTAGTTAATTTTAGCCCTTAGATTTGTAAACAATTGGAGTATTTGATGTAGATTTTTGCTAGAAATTGGTTTGTGCTGTTGGCATGACTGTTTCTAAAACAGTCGTGGAAATGGGCGCGCCCTAGTGTTAAAAATTGGGTGGTTTGCGCGACTCTGTGCCCAAAACCCGTGCCAACCGCACAACCCTAATTTTTACATTTTCTCCCCCAAAATTCAAAATTGACAAATGCGGGAGGCAAGAAATAGATTAAAATCACAAGACGGATCTCAGATCTTACTTGGAGATGACAGATTTTTGATTGATCAATAGATTGATCTACTATCATGACTAAGAGTTTCTTTCAGACTTTTCTTTCTACCTTTTTTTATCTGTGAGACTACCTACGAAAAGGGACTGCTGGAGTTTTCTTTTCTCCCTTCTTTTCAAACTCTCTAAACATGAAAATATTTCAAGTTCTTCCTTTGTTAGACTCGTTAAACTCTGATGACATTGAACTTCGTCACCATGACGTTATTCAAGTTCCTCCTTCCTAGGGCTCATAAAATGTACTAGGATGGATTTGTCCGAAGGAAAAACTTACAGTGCAAGCATATTCTTTCCCCTTCAAGCTTGTTTTCAAAACTAATTGGGGTACTCGCCACAAATGGTGGGGGAAAATGGAACCAGATTTTAGTTGTGTTGGCAGTATGTCACTCTTGAACAATGTTGTGTAACCAGCTCCAAAAATAGAAGAAAAGAGATATAAACGCCTTAGAAATAAGCCACTTCGAGGGGGAAACCTCCAATACATTACATAAATGAACAATTCTTGGATGATACAAATGAACAAAACCTCCTTCTATATATAGGACTCCATGGGGCCACAATATAATCCTCGTGGGGCCACAATGTAATCCTAGCCGACCTAACAATAATAATGTAAGGGCACAATAATAAAAATATGGGGGTTACAGGGGTACAACAATAAAAATAAGTGGGGCTACACTAAGGGACTACACTATTAATATAGGGACTTAACATGCCCCTCTCCTTCAAACAAGTGTTGTCCTAAAGGCTTGATTATTTCTTGATGCTTCTGTATAAAATTCTCATCCTCCCATGTGGAATCTTCTACAGAAAAGTTCTTCCACTTTCTAAGATACTCTGAAATTGATCGTACTTGTCGCGTTCTTGTTTTTGTGACTGCATCAGAACTTCTTTCAATGTGATGTTGATATTCCTGTTGTTTCATTAGATTCTACACCAAAGTTAGGCTATCCTTTGAGAGTTGGAGAACTTGTTGTTGATGCTCAATGTCATCTTCCACTAATTTATCATCCATATTAGCTATTATTTTATCCTTCAAACCATCCAACTTAGCCTCCATTTCTTCTTTTAAGCCATCTATGTCAGCTTCGGTTGCTCTTTGTAAGATCGAAATTTGCTGCACTTGATACCGTAGTTTTGATATCTCACACTGTAATTCTTCCACTTCATGCATCATAGTATAGATTTTTGAGGGCTTAATGGGTGTTGAATTATTTTTAGGAGGCATTTCAGAACGAAATACTAAAATATATGCTCAATAGGCCCTTGGAATCACTTCAAACTGATTTTTCAAACAAGATTTATGCAATTCGGGAAAAACAATACACACCTTTTACTTGCTTTTGAGGAGCTCGATATTGGAATTGGATTATCTCTATGATTGCGACTCTTCAATATCTGAAATTCAACAATGAAATATCCCTCTGAATTCTCTTTTGAATGCCACAAGTCTGACCTGATTTGGATTCTCCAAGACAAAGTTGTGTCCAATCTCCCACAATGACCTAATTATGGACTGGTTTAGTAGAGCGAACTTGTACAAATTTCCACGTGTCACTGTTTCGTCTTTTGTCTCTGAAATTGATAGCCAAGAAGCTACAGTCCATGTACCTGCAACAACGTTTTACAGAACTCCAATCTGGTGCCCAGAGAGAGAGTTATTGAACTTTTCCCACGATCACCTCTTTGAGATGAAATTCAGGAGCCTGAAAAAGCACTACCTTCCACAGATCCTATCTCAAAAAATATTGTGAACCAAGCTCTAAAAATGTTTTACGCATTTCCTCAGGATTTCATATTCGCACCATACGAATTTCAGACTCTGAACCTTCATACAAAAAACGTTATAGCAAAAATTCCACGACGGCCTGTTTAGGAGCCTGAAAAAAGACCTAACTTCCACAGATCATATCTCCGAAAATATTGCGAACCAAGCTCTGAAATTTTTATAAAATCTTCCTCAGGATTTCGTCTTTGCACCATAAAAATTTCAACTGCTAAAACATCGTAGAAAACAAGTTATAGCGAAAATGCCACGATGACCTGTTTGTAGCAGAAAAACCCTAGAATCCAAAGCTCTGATACCAAATGTTGTGGAACCAGCTCCAAAAATAGAATAAAAGAGATATCAACGCCTTATAAATAAGCCACTTGAGGGGGAAACCTCCAATACATTACATAAATGAACAATTCTTGGATGATACAAATGAAAAAACCTCCTTTCTATATATAGGATTCCATGGGGCCACAATGTAATCCTAGCCAACCTAACAATAATAATGTAAGGGCACAATAATAACAATATGGGGGTTAGACTAACATAATAAGGGACTACACCATTAATATAGGGGCTTAACATGCCCCTCTCCTTCAAACAAATGTTGTCCTTAACGCTTGATTATTTCTTGATGCTTCTGTATAAAATTCTCATCGTCCCATGTGGAATCTTCTACAGGAAAGTTCTTCCACTTGCTGAGATAATTTGAAATTGATTGTACTTATCGAGTTCTTGTTTCTGTGACTGCTTCAGAACTTCTTTTGATGTGATATTGATCTTCCGGTTGTTTTATTTGATTTTGCACCAAAGTTAGGTTATCCTTTGAGAGTTGGAGAACTTGTTGTTGATGCTCATTGTGATGTTCCACTATTTTATCATCCATAATAGATTTTATTTGATCCTTCAAACCATCCAAATTAGCCTCCATTTTTTCTTTTAAACCATCTATATCATCTTCGGTTGCTCTTCGTAAGATCGAAATTTGTAGCACTTGGTACCGTAATTTTGATATCTCATATTGCAATTCTTCCTCCTCATGCGTCATAGTATAGCTTTCTAAGGGCTTAATGGGTATGGAATTATTTTTTGGAGGCATAATAGAACCCATTACTGACAAAAATTCTTCAATTTGTCCTTGGAATCAATTCAACTTGATTTTTCAAACAAGACTTATGCAATTCGGAAAAAACAATACACACATTTTTCTTGCTTTTGAGGAGCTTGATATTGAAATTGGATTATCTATGTGATTGTGGCCCTTCAATATTTGAAATTAAGCAATGAATTAGCCCTCTAAATTCTCGTTTGAATGCCATAGGTCTGACCTGATTTGGATTCTCCAAGACAAAGTTGTGTCCAATCTCCCACAATGACCTAATTCTGTACTAGTTCAGTAGAGCAAACTTGTAGGACTTACCACGTGTAATTGTTTCATCCTTTGTCTCTGAAATTGATAGCCAAGAAACTACATTTCCTTTAATTGTGACCACTTTTTACGGCACTCAAATCCAATGCCCAGAGAGAGATTTATTGAACTTTTCCCACGATCACCTCTTTGAGATGAAATTCAGGAGCCTGAGAAAGCACTACCTTCCATAGATCCTATCTCAAAAAAATATTGTGAACCAAGCTTTGAAATTATTTGAAAAATTTCTTCAGGATTTTAACTTTGCACCATATGAATTTCAGATTCTGAACCTTCGTAGAAAAAAAGTTTAGCGCAAATTCCACGATGACCTGTTTAGGAGCCTGAAAAAAATACCTAACTTCCACAGATCATATCTCCAAAAATATTGCGAACCAAGCTTTGAAATTTTTTGACAGCTTTCTTTAGGATTTCGGCTTCACACCCCAAAAATTTCAGATTCTGAACCTTCGTAGAAAAATATTTATAGCACAAATTCCACGATGACCTGTTTAGGAGCTTTACAAAAGACCTAACTTCCACAGATCATATCTCCCACAATATTGCGAACCAAGGTCTGAAATTTTTAGACGATCTTCCTCAGGCTTTCAGATTTGTACCCTAAAAATTTCAGCTTCTGAAACTTCATAGAAAAAAATTTATAGCGAAAAATGCCACGATGACCTGTTTGGAGCAGCGAAACCCTAGAATCCAAAGCTCTGATACCAAATGTTGTGAAACCAGCTCCAAAAAGAGAAGAAAAGAGATATCAACGCCTTAGAAATAAGCCGCTTAGAGGGGGAAACCTCCAATACATTACATAAATGAACAATTCTTGGATGATACAAATGAACAAAACCTCCTTCTATATATAGGAGTCCATGGGGCCACAATATAATCCTAGTGGGGCCACAATGTAATCCTAGCCGACCTAACAATAATAATGTAAGGGCACAATAATAACAATATGGGGGTTACAGGGATACAACAATAACAATAAGTGTTTTCTTTTCTGCCTTCTTTTCAAACTCTCTAAATATGAAAAGATGTCGAGTTCTTCCTTTATTAGACTCGTTAAACTCTGATGACATCGGACTTCGTCACCATGACGTTATTCGAGTTCCTCCTTCCTAGGGCTCGTAAAATGTACTAGGATGGATTTGTCCGAAGGACAAACTTACAGTGCAAGCATATGCTATCCCCTTCAATCTTGTTTTCAAAACTAATTGGGGTACTCGCCAGAAATGGTGGGGGAAAATGGAACCAGATTTTAGTTGTGTTGGCAGTATGTCACTCTTGAACATGGCACTTGTCTGCATTCGTCTCGGGTTTGGGTCATCTCATTTCGTCATTCTTGCCTCCATGGTTATGGATAATCTCTTTTGACCTCTCATTTTCTCTTTGCCATGTCATCATGGCCTCAAATCCTTTGATGTCAAATACTGCCAAATCGAGTGTCATGCTTTTGATATGTTCGAGAGAAGTTTTCCTCTACAGTTTTCAACATCCCTCTGATTCTCTATTGGTCCTGATTCACGAACATCATATTCCTCTATCTCGTGTCGATGATGTGGGAAACATTATGGCCCTCCTTCGACCAGGTCACTTCCTATCAACTTCAGCTCATTATCCAGGAATTTGATCTGGAGTCTCCCTTCCGGTACCTTGGAGCCTGCATGCCTTAATGGCATGTTCTTCGCATTCGACGCAAGGTCCACATCATTGGCCTTTGATCAACTGACTCTGCGGGTGTTCAATGCCAGATCACTGTTCACATTCCGTGGATTGTACCTTGAGAGCCATTGTCATTATTGGTGGTTCCTCTCACATCTATTAACAGCGTTCATCATTGGCTGGTAATCATACGATTTTCTTGCATGTTCAACTTCAGCGCATATATTTGCATGCTTGAATTTGTACTTGTTCGGGTCAAGATGGAGTGCAAGACCCTAGGTTTTGTCTGCTAAAATCTAGGCTGCGGGTTCTTTGTGGATTATCATGACTTATTGTATGAATCTTTGATTGGATGGTTGCGACCATACCTGAGTCTATTTAGTGATCTTTATTGCTCGATGGCTACGTCCATACCTCAATCTCAATTTTTATATACTCTATTATGGATGGTTGTGCGCATGCCACATGTTCATGTATCAGATATATCAATAGTATTTGTAATTGCAGGTTTTCCGACAGCAGTGTTTGGTTCGAACATGTTCTCATAACGCATTTCGCCCCTCCCTCTCCCTTGGACCTCATACTTTAGGGGGCATCTGTTACACAGCATTTTTTCACTATCCCTGCAATCCACAACTCGCACATTAGAGGGTTATTTATGTGACCAATACACAGTGTCATGCTTTGCAAATACCATCCTTGCATCTCTTTTGATGAAGGAAACATTCTTATTGTTGACATTTCCCTAAGCAGAGCTGTGAATATCCCTATTTTTTCCTTGGCAGGAGTAGCCCGTTACATCCTCGCGCCAACCTGGAAATTTAACATTGAGCCCATGCCACTTGGCACTCTGTGTCAGTTAGACACCTGCGCCAAGCTATTTATGGAATGTTTTTTAAAAATAGAGGCAAAGGTTCCATTCCAACCACCTCAGGGATGAGTCATTGGGAGTTGTTGTACTGAAACAACCACAAACTTCCTCCTTTAGTTAGTAGTTTCCACCTCCCTTGGAACACTCCTAAAGGATAGGCCTACCTTCCACCTTTGTAGGGATCCCAACCTCCTCTTTTCCTCTATATAAAGAAGCCTTCTCCCTTTATGAAAGCTAACTGAACAAAGATAATTATACAACTGAAGCGCTGAACTTCAAGAACTGAACTATAGCTGAATAAATGAGTTATTGACAAGGTAGATCAAGAATGAATTCCATCGAGAGGGCCCACATCCCGTCTGAATTCCTCGCTAGAGGAGACCGCAATGTCAGAGTGTGGTTGTATCTCTTCTTTCTACCTAATAATATAAGAGACTATTGTCTGGTTCCCATCTTGTATTTTGTCTTTATCGAATGCAATATGCTTAGTCTTCTCTGATTGATTAGTAGTTTTTGGATGAAATTATTATGCGGTATGTGGTTATCATTTTTAGATCTCTGTACAGGTGTCCAAACGCAATAAGGGAAGGGATTGTGACTATTCAAATCAAGAGCAAGCGGTTCTCATCACTACTACGATTGTCAACGACAGCATTGGACCACATGTAGGCCATCTTATTGCATCCTCTTTCATTCAAATATCTAGGAACCTACACTCTATCATGATTCTTTGTTACTAGACCCACTCTAGAGCTAGAGGGATCCTCTCTGTCCGTAGAGAGGATTTACCTACATAACAATAATGCCTGATTTATGTCTGAGATATTCAAAAGAATCACATGGTAATGGATTTATAAATAAGTTTGCAACTTGTTTTTTTGAAGGAACATAATCCACTTTAATTTATTTATTTTCAAGCACCTGATCTGTTAGAAAATGGTATTTGATTGGAACATGCTTGGTTTTTTAATGCATGACAATATTTTTAGAGATTCTTATGGAACTAGTATTATCATAGAGAATAGGGATAGGTTGAGGACAACTGACTTGAATTTGTATAAATGTTTGAATCATCCATCAAAGTTGAGTACAACAAGATGCAAAAACAACATATTTTTCCTCAACAATAGATAAAGCGATATAACTTTGTTTCTTTCTAAACCATGAAACTAGTACTTTTGCGATAATCATCATTACTTTCCTAATCTTCATTTGTGTAAGCATGAAGTGAAAAGTATTCTTTTTTGGGATACCATAGACCAAAGTCTTGAGTTCCTTATAGATACTTGAATATTCTCTTAACTACATGCAGATGTGTTTCCTTAGGATTTGCTTGAAATCATCCAACAATTCTAACTGCATGCCTAATGTCTGGTATTGTACTTGTAAGAAAGATAAAGATGCCAATCAGAGATCTATATTATGGTTGATTAACAGAAGGATATTCATCATTCTGAATAACATTGCATCATGTTACCATTCATGTGCATATAGGTGTGCAGTATTCCATTCCATATTTTTTCAAAATATGTTTGAGGTACTTGGTTTGAGGAAGAAAGATACCATTTTTATTTTGTTGAACTTCAAGATAAAGTAAGTATGTTAATCCTCCAAGTGGAGAAATTTCAAATTTTTTCTACATAACTAAAGCAATCCTTCATTCATAGATTCTACATTTCTTCCAAATATGGTGTCATCTACATAAACAAAAACTATTAAAATATTGTGTTTATCGAATTTGATATGTAAATTTTTATCTACAAACCCCTTTTTGAACCATTATTACTGAAGATGACTATTAAGACATTAAAAATATGCACGAGGAGCTTGTTTCGACCAATACAATGCCTTTTTAAGTTTGAAAACAAGATTTTTATCATTTCCAACAATGAATTCTTGAAGATCTTCAACACAAACTTATTCTTTTAGATCCCCATTTAAAAATGAATATTTAAGATCCATTTGATATACCTTAAATGATGAAAACTAGCTGCAATAATACCGAAATACACCACGGAATTGTGCTTTTAGGATTCCACACCAAATTCCCTTATTTGCAACAGGGTTTGACTTAGGGATTTATTAACATACATATGCACACGATAAAAAATGCTTCTTTTAGACTGACCACACATAAAACCCCAAAAAAAATCACATACGCAGGTGTCTTACCTGGAGGGTCCCACACAGCTCCGACCAATCGTGGAAAATTGCACTTCGTGAACTTTACAACGTAACTTAAGAGTTAAACTCTATTTCTTGCAAGATGGGATGATGCACAGAGCCGACATGTGTCCCTCCACTTCGCATCAAAAAACTTTTAGTTTCCTTTGCAACGGTCCTTAACGTTAACTCTTAAACCTTGCGATTTGTGAAATCACTCATGGCACACTTTCAATCTCTACCGTTTAATCTATGTTGGATCTGACAATCTATGTCAGTCTCCATCATCTCACTTCGCATCGCAAGTCAAACAGTTTAACTTGCGAACTAGACTATAAACGCTATCTTTTGCGATGTGGTCTTTTACCATGGATCATTGTTGGATCCAATGGTCCTCGTCGAGCCTGCAAATCCAATTGTTCTTTGTTCTGTGAATAGCATGATTTCAATTGAAAAAAGGGGTATGTAAGATCTATGGTCTTGTTGTGGCTACAAATCTGATTTTTCTTCTTGTTGTACGCTTAAATGCAAATGTTCGACTTTAACAAAGATTTTAAACAAGTGATTTAAAACAGGGAACCTGATCAAAACACAAAGCACTTGGGATTAATTTGGAAATAAAATATTTTTTAGGACAAAGAGCCCGATCAAGCACAAAACACTTGGAATTAATTTATAAATGAAAATTACAGAGCCAAGCCCTCAAAACACTTGGAATTAATTTGGTTTTGTTTTACGTCTTTCCAAAATTCCTGTATGGTTGAGAAACTCTCATTTAGTTCGAGAACATTTTATAAAACTAAATACTTAACTAATCATAATGCAACTATATTTTTATTCTGCAAATTACAATGGTTTTGTTACCCCAAATCAACTTAAAACAAAGTAAAATATAATTCAAACTTCTTATGTTCGGCAGAAGAAATCAACTCCAACTGTAGCCTTTCAGTTGGATGCTCCTGCATCAGGCTCTCGAGGTAAAGTAAACTCATGGCTCTCATCCATGATCTCTTCAATAGAGTACTCGGTACTTGTAATTTGGGCAGTGTTCAACCAAGAACAATCCTCCAGAGTATGGTCCTTCCATTTGACCACATAGTCTAAATATTCTTTCTTTGGTGTCTTCCTGGCTACCTATGTGTCCAAAATTTGTTCAATTTCCAAAGGCTGTGCTAAAGGCATCTTTTTAATCCATGATCTCTCCTAATTTTGGGTGTTCCGTGTTTGTCTCTCTGAACTGTCTTCTTCATCAACAACAGTGTATGGGTATATATCCTCCACATTAAAAATGGGCAAGATTCCTACACTCGGAGGTAACTTCAACTCGTAAGTATTTGCAGAAAACTTCCGAAGAATTATACAAGGCCCAATATTTTTCATATTCAGTTTTTTGTATTCGCCTTTAGGAAACCTCTCCTTGCGCAAATGTGCCAGTACCAGGTATCCTACTTCGAATTGTACCTCCCGCCTTTTCAAACCTTCTCTCTGTTTATATCTTTCGTTGCTGTCCTGTAGCTCAATTTGACCTATTCATGTAGATCGCAAATTGCTTTCGCGAAATCTTTGCCATCAGCACTCCTATGCTCCAACTGACCCAAATCCCCCAACTCAAATACTCCATGTGAGTGAATTCAACATAGAATTTGGAAAGCACTTCTGCTCGTGCTTCTGTTGGGTGAGTCATTGTAGGCAAACTCCACTTGTGCAAGCACACGATCCCACTGTCTCGAATTTTCACCAACCGGACTCCTCAGCAGATTTCCCAAACTCCTGTTCACAACTTTAGTTTTCCCATTAGACTGTGGGTGATAAGCCAAACTAAAATTCAGTTTAGTGTCTAGCTTTTTCCACAAATTTCTCCAGAAATGGCATGTGAACTTTACATCCCTGTCTGAGATGATGGACTTTGGCAAGCCATGTCAACTAACTATCTCTAAAAAGAACAAGTGTGCTACATGTGTGGCATCACTTGTCTCTCTACATGGAATGAAATGCACCATTTTGGTGAAATGATCTACCACCACCATGATTGAATCGAATCCCCATTGTGTCTTCAGCAGACCTAAGACAAAGTCCAAGCTGGCTGAGTCCCATGGTCTATTCGAAATGGGTAAGGATGTTCATAACCATGCCTTATGGCTCTATCCCTTCACATGATGACAAACTTTACATCTCTTCACATCCTCGGCCAATAGTAAAAGTGGCTCAGCTAATCCAAAGTGTTATCTATGCCAAAATGTCTGGCCAAACCTCCACTGTGTTTTTCCTGAATTAAGTTCTCTCACATAGCACATTACGGAATACACAATTGTCCTCCTTTGAACAACAACCCCTCCAGCATGTTATAGTCCAACCATGGACTATTGTCTCTCAATAGTGGATTTTGGCAAGCTTCATAAGCTTCCTTAAAATTTGTATCCACCTCATACAATTCTTTGATATTCTCAAATCCCAATACTTACAATGCGCTTTCTTGTAATATCAAGCTTCTTCTACTTTACGCATCTGCTACCTTGTTGACCTAACCGCTGATGTGTTTCAACACGAATGTAAAAATTTGCAAGTACTCCACCCACTTCACATGTTTATGATTCAGATTGTGCTACTGCATAATGTATTGTAATGCAGAATTGTCTGAAAATAAGACAAATTCATTAGCGAGCAAATAATGTCTCCAATGGTTCAATTCTTGGACAACTACATAAAACACTGTCATAAGATGTATACTTCTTCCTGCTCTGCTTTAAATTCTCATTGAAGTATGCTATTGGCTTATCTTCTTGGCTGAGTACTACACCAATGGTTGTCCCACTGGCATCACAACAAACTTGGAAAAGTTTGTTGAAGTATGGAAGTTTTATTTCTGTGATCTTCTTCTTCAAAAACTGAAAACTTCTCTCAGCAAATTTTGTCCAATGAAAACGCTAAATTTCTTTCTTGATGGTATCCACCATAGGTGCACAAATAACACTGAAGTTCTGAATAAACTTTCGATAGAAACTTGACAATCCATGAAAACTTCTTATTTAAAACAAAATTTTTGGAGATGGACAGCTAACTATGGCTGAAACCTCCTCTAGGTCCATCTTCAACTCATTCTTAGAAATTACAAATACTAAATAAATCAATTCTCTCTTGAAAAAAGAACATTTTTTTTAATTCATTAACAATTTATTTTTCTGCAATTTTTTCAGCACATACCTAACATGCAAAAAATGTTCTTCCTTCGTCTTGCTGAAAATAAGTATATCATCCAAATATAAAATCACAAACTTGCCAATGAATTCTTTCAACATCTCATTCATCAAATGCATGAATGTGTTGGGAGCATTACTCAACCCAAATGGCATGACCTGTTGGGTGTGGAGCCTGATTATCTTGTTTACTTTATATCACAAAATTGGACCCCTGTACCTTAAAAGGAGCGGCAACGCCACCCATAATTAATCGTTGTCGTGGGGGGTTTTCGGGGGCAGCGCCCCCGAAGCTAAAAATAGATGTAAAATTGCCTTGTAAAGGTATATTAATTTCTAGTCAATCTAGGTTGTTCATTAGGCAAATGATCTGACGGTAGAAGTTATGTTTAGATTAGGGTTTTTTCCCTAGAAGGCAACCCCCTTGTATATATGAGGGTATTGTATTGTGGCTGTGCAGTATATGTGTGTATTCTCGGAAGCGAGAAACAGAGAGGGATACTGTGAGAAATAACAGCAGATATTACAGCGGATCTGCTGTATGTTTTGTTTTTTCATTTTGCTAGATAATAGAAAGGAAGGACTGGCTGTTCGGGGTGGACGTAGCCCAAACTGGGTGAACCACGTATATCTGTGTCTCTCTAGTTTTATGTGTTTTGTGTGCTTTTATTTTCTGCATATTTTACGTGTTGCATTGCTCTGTAATATTTAACAACTGGTACCAGAGCCGAAGGTATATTTGGCTGATAAACTCGCAGGAAAGAAGGGTTCCTGGTTCGAGTGGGAGCAATGGCGAACGATGGTAAGTTTAGGGTTGAGAAATTTAACGGCCAAAACTTCCCACTGTGGAAGATGCAAATGGAAGATTATATGTATCATAAATATCTCTACCTACCATTGAGCGAAAAAACAAAGAAGCTGACGGCCATGACAGACGTGGAATGGAACATTCTTGATAGAAAGGCACTCGGAACAGTACGTTTGTGCCTTGCAACATCAGTCGCCTTCAATATTTCAAAGGAAACAACAACAGAGGGTTTGATGCAGATGTTGGTGAAACTATATGAAAAACCCTTGGCCTCAAACAAGGTATTTCTTATGAAACGACTATTTAATATGAAGATGTCGGAAGGTGGATCTGTTGCAGACCATTTAAATGAATTTAATACAGTTACCAGTCAGTTAAGTTCTGTAGGGGTAAACTTTGATGATGAAGTTAGAGCTCTGTTATTCTTGTGCTCATTGCCAGAGAGTTGGAATGGTTTAGTAATGGCCATGAGTAACTCTGTCTCTGGATCTAGTACTTTAAAGTTTGATGATGTTGTTGGTGCTATCCTTAGCGAGGAAATGCGACGGAAAAGCTCTGGTGAGACATCAGGTAATGCTTTGAGTGCAGATTCTAGGGGAAGAAGAATGGAAAGAGGAAAGAGCTCAGGATATCGCAGTAAATCAAGGAAAGGCAGATCCAAGTCCAGATCGGGGATAGTGTGCTGGAATTGCGGAAAGAAAGGACACCTAAAGAAAGACTATAGATCTCGGAAGGGAAAAGAAGGAGACACATAGCAAGAAAACAATCATGAAGCAAATGTGACAGGTGATGTGTTACAAGATGCTTTGATTCTTTCTTTCGAAAATGTTACTGATTCTTGGGTTGTAGATTCAGGGGCTTCATTCCATGCCACACCCGATAAGAAATATTTTCATGACTATGTTCAAGGAGATTTTGGACAAGTTCGTTTGGGTGATGATAAACCCTGTAAAATTTTTGGAATGGGTAAAGTTCTTGTAAAACAAAAGAATGGAAACCAATGGCTACTAAAGGAGGTAAGGCATGTTCCAGATTTGAAGAAAAATATGATTTCAACTGGGCAGTTAGGCAATGAAGGTTGTGTGACAACTTTCACAGATAAAACTTGGAAGGTCACCAAAGGAGTGCTGGTAATAGAAAAAGGTGAAAAGGTTGGTACATTTTATTTATGTAATGGTATTTCTAACTCTGTTAATGCTTTAACTTCCAAAGGAGCAGATGCAGCATTATGGCATCATAGGCTCAGACACATGAGTGAGAAGGGAATGAAGATTCTTCACTCAAGAAATTTTTTGCCAGGTTTGAAGAATGTTGATTTGGATTTCTGTGAGAATTTTATTTATGGAAAACAAAAGAGAGTCAGATTTCTCAGAGTTGGGAAAGAAAAGAAGAGCGAAAAATTGGAGCTTGTGCATACAGATGTATGGGGACCTGCTCTGGTATCATCTCTCGGTGGCTCTCGTTATTATGTTACTTTTATTGATGATGCAACTAGAAAAACATGGATTTATTGTATTAAGAATAAATCTGATGTATTTGATACTTTCAAGAAATGGAAAGCTTTGGTTGAGATTGAGACAGGAAAGAAGTTGAAGTGTCTCAGATCAGACAATGGAGGTGAATATTGCAGCAAAGAGTTTGATAGGTACTGTTCAGAGCATGGAATTTGCAGAGAGAAGACAATTCCAAGAACACCACAAGAAAATGGTGTGTCAGAAAGGATGAACAGAACAATCATGGAGCGTGCAAGGTGCATGAGATTGCATGCAGGATTGCCTTTACAATTTTGGGCAGATGTTGTAGATACTATTGTTTATCTAATAAACAGAAGGCCTTCGAGTTCCTTGGATGGTGGTATTCCAGAGGAAGCATGGACAGGTAAAAAGGTAAACTACTTCTTTTTAAAGCCTTTTGGTTGTGAGGCCTTTGTCCATATTAATAAAGAAAACAGAACAAAGCTTGAGGCAAAATCAAATAAATGTACCTTTATTGGATATGGTGCTAATGATTTTGGTTATCGCTTATATGATTATGAAAATAACAAAATCATTAGGAGCAGAGATGTAATATTCAATGAAAAGGTCTTGTATAAGAATCAGCTGCAGGAAAAGAAACAGGAAAAAGAAAGCAAGGAATACATGGTTCTTGATGAGATAACTGAAAAAGTAAAGGTGCCTAAAAATAATAATAATCAACAACCACAGTAGCAGCAACCACCACAACAGCAACAGGCACCTCAAACACCTGAAAGTGGTGTTAGAAGATCTACCAGGATAAGTAGACCCCCTGAACGATACTCTCCTTCATTATATTATTTATTGTTGACTAATTCTGGTGAACCTAAATGTTATGAAGAAGCAATGCAGGTTGAAAGTAGGAAGAAGTGGGAGCTAGCCATGGAAGAAGAGATGGACTCCTTAATGCATAACCAGACTTGGGACTTAGTCAGGTTGCCTGCAGGTAAAACTACATTGCAGAATAAATGGGTTTACAGGCTGAAAGAAGAAGATGGAGGAAAACAGAGGTACAAAGCTAGACTTGTGGTGAAGGGGTTTGCACAGAAGAAAGGTATTGATTTTGATGAAATATTTTCTCCTGTTGTTAAGATGAATTCAATCAGAACTATCTTAAGTCTTGTAGCAGCGGAAGATTTACATCTTGAACAGTTAGATGTAAAGACAGTATTTCTCCATGGAGATTTGGAGGAAGAGATATACATGCAGCAACCAGAAGGATATGAGGTAAAAGGGAAAGAAAAATTGGTGTGCAGGTTAAATAAGAGCTTGTATGGTTTAAAACAGGCTCCAAGGCAGTGGTATCTAAAATTTGACAAGTTCATGTCTGAACAAGGTTATACTAGATGTCACTCTGATCATTGCGTTTATCTAAAAAGGAAAAATGATGGAAGCTATATTATATGGTTATTTTATGTAGATGACATGCTTGTTGCAGGGTCTAACATGCAGGAAATAAATGTGTTCAAAAGAAAATTGGCAAATTCATTTGCAATGAAGGATTTGGGAGCTGCAAAACAAATCCTTGGTATGAGGATAACTAGAGATAGGAAAATTCGTAAATTAACACTGTCTTAGAATGAGTACATAGAAAAGGTGTTGAAAAGATTTAATATGCACAATGCAAAACTAGTTAGTACACCTTTTGCTAGCCATTTCAAACTTAGTAAGGAGATGTGCCCAAAGACCCAAGAAGACATGGATTATATGTCTAAAGTTCCATATGCAACAGCAGTTGGAAGCTTAATGTATGCAATGGTCTGCACAAGGCCTGATATTGCACATGCAGTGGGAGTTGTAAGAAGGTACATGAACAATCCAGGAAAAGAACATTGGATGGAAGTAAAATGGATTCTCAGATATTTGAGAGGTACCACAAATCAAGCATTATGCTTTGGTGGTTCAAACATTACTCTACAGGGATATGTTGATGCAGATATGGCAGGTGACAGAGATAACAGGAGGAGCACTACAAGATATGTATTTACTGTAGGTGGAACAACTGTCAGTTGGGTTTCAAAAATCCAAAGTGTTGTTGCACTTTCAACAACAGAAGCCGAGTATGTTGCTGCTACAGAGGCTAGTAAAGAAATGATTTGGTTACAAAGGTTTATGGATGAATTGGGTAAGAAGCATGATATTGGCACACTATACAGTGATAGCCAAAGTGCTATTCATCTTGCAAAGAACTCAGCATTTCATTCTAGGACTAAACACATACACCTCAAGTACCATTTCATACGGTCAGTATTAGAAGATGGAGAGTTGAAGCTGGAAAAGATACACACTAGCCAGAATCCTGCAGATATGCTAACAAAAGTTGTAACCAGGGAGAAACTAAGAATGTGCTCAGTTTCAATTGGTCTTCAAGGATGACGATGAAGATGAGGAATAGCCAGGTCCAAAGAGGAGTCATTGTCCAGCAAATGAAGCAGCGGTGGAGTTGCTACAATCAATCTCCAAGTGGGAGATTGTTGGGTGTGGAGCCTGATTATCTTGTTTACTTTGTATCACAGAATTGGACCCCTGTACCTTAAAAGGGGCGACAATGCCACCCGTAATTAATCGCTACTGTGGGGGGTCTAGGGGGGGCGGCAGCACTTTTCGGAGCCCCCCCTTGGCGGGGGTTTTCAGGGGCAGTGCCCCTGAAGCTAAAAACAGATGTAAAATTGCCTTGTAAAACTACAGTAATTTCTAGTCAATCTGGGCCGTTCATTAGGCAAATGATCTGATGGTAGAAGTTATGTTTAGATTAGGGTTTTTTCCCTAGAAGGCAACCCCCTTGTATATATGAGGGTATTGTATTGCGGCTATGCAGTATATGTGTGTATTCTCGGAAGTGAGAAACAGAGAGGGAGACTATGAGAAAGAACAGAGGATATTACAGCGGATCTGCTGTATGTTTTGTCTTTTCATTTTGCTGGATAATAGAAAGGAAGGACTGGTTGTTCGGGGTGGACGTAGCCCAAACTAGGTGAACCATGTATATATGTGTCTCTCTAGTTTTATGTGTTTTGTGTGCTTTTATTTTCCGCATATTTTATGTGTTGCATTGCTCTGTAATATTTAACATGACCAACCATTCATACAAGCCTTCATTGGTCTTGAAAGTTGTCTTCCATTCATCCCCTTCTCTAATCATGATCTAGTGATAACCGCTTTTCAGATCTATCTTTGAAAAGTATGTTGCGCCACTCAGAAAATCCATCATATCATCCATCTGAGTTGAAGGAAACCTATACCTGATTGTTATCTTGTTTATCTCTCAGGAATCAGTGCACATCCGCCATTCACCTCCTTTCGTGGGAGATAAAACAATCAGAATAGCATAAGGACTCAAACTCTTCTGAATCACTCTTTTATCCAACAATTCCTGTACTTGTTTCGTGATCTCCTCATTGTATTTTAGAATCATTCGGTAAGAAACCTTGTTTTGAAAACTGACTCCTGGAATAAAATCAATATGGTGACTAATGCTCCATTTTTGTGGTAATCTATCTGGTAGATCATCCACCACAATATCAGTAAACTCTTGCAACATGTCATGTATTTCCACAGGAAAATCAGTGATTTATGTATGCATCAATACTGCTCTTTTCCTCAGCACAACAACATAATTCACCTCATTATCCTCAATCTGTCGCAGAAACTCCTTTCCGCCTATCAGCAGTTTTTTTGTCCCACTAGTTTCTACAGTATCTTCTTCTTTCATGGGAACTAGTGTATTATTTATATCATCATTCATAAAGCTGTAAAAATTCTTTTCCCCATCATGGATGACCTTTTTGTCACATTTCCATGGTCTTCCCATCAAAATATGGCACACGTCCATACGCATAATATCGCCACACATCATGTCCTTGTACTTGCTAATGTGAAACTCTACCTCGCACTGCTCATCAACCAGCAGTTGGCGTCCCTTCTGGACCCAGGAAATCTTATAGGGATTCGAGTGCTTTGACTTCTTCAAACCCAATTTTTATACCATCTCATTAGCTACCATGTTATCAGTTCTTCCACTTTCTATAATCAATTTGAAACATTTTCCATGCGACTTGCACACAGTCTGGAACAATGCTTTCCTTTGTGTTAGGTCAGCCACCTCCTTAGCTGGTCTTAGTAAAACCTCTTGGGGCGGTGTCTCTACTTCACCAGGTTGAGCAACATACGCTTGCCTCTATCCAGCTTGCTCATTTTCAGGACATTCAAAATATTGTTGCCCCCATTTGTGACACTTGTAACACTGGTAGGCATTTCCTCTACCTTTGCCATTACCTCTTCCTCACTGGTATGGACTTCCACCTTTGGTGTTACCTTCCCTCTCATTTTGTCTCGAAGTCTTCGAACTGCTGCCCTCTTCATTACTGCTGGCAGTGCTACCTCTGCCAAAGGATTGTCCTCTTCCTCTATTGGAACCACGTCCTCTTCTTGCATTCTGCTTCCTCGTAATCTTTTCTTCTGCCTTCAAAGCAAATTGATATGACTCCTTTACATTTTTGGGGAAAAGAATACAGATCTCTTATAAGATTTCCATCCTTAGACCATTCACAAATCTTGTTGTATTCTCAGGGCTACCATCAACATACGCAACCCTTAAGTTCACTTTATATATTTATTCTGTGTATTCCTTTACAGCCATCGTTCTCTGTCTCAGACTCTACACTTGTTTGTAAAGGGAAACTTCGTAATATTTAGGTTGGAATTCACTTTTGATATTTGCAATCATCCCGTCCTATCTCTTGATCAAACGCTTGTTCAGTCTTCTCCTTTTTTCCTGCACACTGTCCCACCACAGGGTGGCATTTCCTTTCAATTTAGTAACAACAAGCATGATTTTTATATCCTAACTTCCTCACACTCAAAGTATTTATCTAACTCACTTATCCAGTCCAACAATGCTTCTGTGGACAAACTGCCATGATAATTGGAGAGCTCTGGTCTTGGTTTGTTGCTAGCCATAAAAAAATATTTCAGTAGTCTTATTTCTGGCGTCTCGTCTTCTGCCCCATCTGTTTGTGCCATTGGCTCCTCATCACTGTTATCTCCACCTTCAAGATCCCTATGCCTTCCTGCTTCCATTGCTGGCAAACATGCTGACAACACTCTAATCTCTTCACACAGTCCTTCATCTGTTGCTCACCTTGCAGCTCTTCCCCAATCTCTTCTTCCTACTTCCATATTCACTTAGGAATAACGATTCACTCTGATACCAATTGATGCACACTAGCTGCAATAATACCAGAATATGTCACAGAATTGTGCTTTTAGGATTCCACAAAGAATTCCTTTATTCGCAATAGGGTTCGTCTTAGGGATGTATTAACATACATACGCGCACGATCAACAACGCTTCTTTTATATTGACCACACATAAAACCCCAAACAAATGCACATACATGGGTGTCTTACCTGGGGGGTCCCACACACCTCTGACGAGTCATGGAAAATCACACTTCGCGAACTTTACAACGCAACATAAGAGTTAAACTCTATTTCTTGCAGTATGCGATGTTGCGTAGAGTTGACACATGTCCCTCCACTTCGCATCGCAAAAAATTTAATTTCCATTTCAACGGTCCTTAACATTTACTCTTAAACCTTGCGATTTGTGAAATCGCTCCGGGCACACTTTTAATCTCCATCATTTAATCTCTGTTGGATCGGATGGTCTATATCTGTCTCCGTCGTCTCACTTTGCATTGCAAGTCAAACACTTTAACTTGCGAACTCGACCATAAACGCTATCTTTTGTGATGTGCAATGTCTTCCCACCTGTGATGTGATCTTTCACCATTGATCGTGTTGGATCCAACAGTCCTCTTCGAGCCTGCAAATTTTATTGATCTTTGTTTTGTCAATAAGACGATATTCAATTCAACAAAGGGTTATGTAAGATCTATGGTCTCGTTGTGTCTGAAAATATGATTTGTCTTCTTGTTGTACGTTTAAATGAAAATGTTCGACTTTAACAAATATTTAAAACAGGGAACCCGATCAAAACATAAAACACTTGGGATAAATTTGGAAATAAAATATTGTTTTAGGACAGAGAGCCCGATCAAAAACAAAACACTTGGAATTTATTTAGAAATGAAAATTACGGAGCCAAGCCCTCAGATCACTGAATTTTACATTTACTTATGCTTCGCAATGCTCTCCTTTCTCGCTATTGATGGTAGAACCCCACAATGATGGATTTGGTTTGGTTTAATGTCTTTCCAAAATCCTCGTATGGTTGAGAAACTATCATTTAGTTCCAGAACAGTGTATAAAACTAAATACTTAACTAATCCTAATTCAACTATCTTTTTATTATGCAAATTACAATGGTTTTGTTAGCCCAAATCAACTTAAAACAAAGTAAAATAGAATTCAAACTTATTCTTTTGTTTGACAGAAGAAATCAACTCCAGCTACAGCATTTCAATTGGATGGTCCTACCTTAGGAATTGCTTGAAATCGTCCAACAATTCTAACTACATGCATAATATCTAGTATTACACATGTAAGATAGAGAAAGATGTCAATCATAGATCTATATTATGGTCGATTAACAGAAGGATATTCATCATTTTGAATAACACCGCATCATGTTACCATTCGTGTGCATATCGGCGTGTAGTATTCCATTCCATATTTCTTCAAAATATGTTTGAGGTACTTGGTTTGAGGAAGAAATATACCATTTTTAGTTTTTTGAACTTCAAGACAAAGTAAGTATGTTAATTCTCCAAGTAGAGACATTTCAAATTCTTGCTACATAACTAAAGCAATCCTTGACTCATATATTCTACATTTCTTCCAAATATGATGTCATCTACATAAAAAACAACTATTAAAATCTTGTGTTTATCAAATTTGATTTATAAATTTTTATCTACAGAACCCTTTTTTAACCATTATTATTGAAGATGCCTATTAAGACATTAATACTATGCATGAGGAGCTTTTTTCGACCAATACAATGCCTTCTTAAGTTTTCAAACAATATTTTTATCATTTCCAACAATGAATCCTTAAAGTTGTTCAATATAAACTTCTTTTTCTAAACCCCCATTTAAAAATGCATATTTAATATCCATTTGATATACCTTAAATTATGAATGCTGGAAAATTCAAGAAACATTCTTATAGATGCAAGTCTAGCTACAGGTACAAATGTTTCTTCAAATTCTATCCCATCCTGTCAAGCATAGATTTTTCAAACAAGTCTTTCCTTGTTTCTAATTACTTTTCTATTTTCATTTAGTTTTTTCTTGAACACCCATTTTGTCTGAATTACATTTTTATCATGAGACCTTGATACTGATTCCCATGTAGGGTTCTGTTATACTCGATCAAGCTCTTCATGCATTGACTTAACCCAAAATTCATCTTTTATTTCTTGGATCACATTTTTAGGTTCAATTGTGGATAGTAAGGCTAAGTGATTAGAAGTTCCAACAAGAGTTATTCTAGTTTGTATTCTTGCTTCCTTTTCACCTAGAATTTGATATTCAGGATGATTTTTCTAAACATACCTTGATGGAGTCTTTTATGATGTGTCTGTATTTTCATTTCCTTCTTCTAATTTTTCCTTATTTCCTTCTCATACAACCTTTTGGCTTGTATTAGCGAGATTTTTGTCATCTATTGGTTCTTCTCTTTTTGTACCTAAGGATGCTTCATCAATCACACCATATACGCATTCAAAAATATTTTGAAGCCTTTGATTTATAAAATTTATATCCTTTGCTTTTAAAAGATTATCTAAGGAGGATTTCTTTATAAAATATAGATTCAAACTTTCCAATCTTATCATCATTTTTCTTTATGTAAAATTTTCTTCCAGAAATCCTAAAGTGTTTGAAAGTTGCAAGCTTACCAAACCATAGTTCATGTGGAGTTTCATCACTATTTACTCGAACATGAGATTTGTTAAGTATATATATGGCTGCATGTGCTGCTTCTCCCATAAAGGTGTGAGGTGTTCCTGGATCATCAAGCATGGCATGTTCCATTTGTTGGAATGTTATGTTCATTCTTTCTATCACTCCACTTTGTTGAGTACTTTTAGCTATGGAAAATTTTCTTTCGATGCCATGATGTTCACAAAAATTGAAAAACTCATCTGATATAAACCCTCATCCTCTATCGGATATAATACATTTTATTTTTATATCTAACTCATTTTCAAAAAGAGCTTTGTATACTTTAAATTTATCAAATTCCCCATGTTTATGTTCTAATAAGTCAATCCAACACATTCTTATAAAATAACCAATGAATATTATGAAGTAGTGTTCACCACAAGGAGATTTTTTTTCTCATAGGACCACATAAAATCAGTGTGAATAGGTTCAGGTGGATTACTTGAGGTAGCTTCTTTAGCTCTAAACTAAACTATGGTTTTCTTGCCAAATTGACATGATTTGCAGATGCTATTTTTAGGTGGAGAGATGTTGGGGAAAGTCAGGAACTGATCCCATCCTGCTTGATTTGTATAATTGATAAAATATAGGGTTCCCCAATCTTTTCTACCAAAGGAAACTTTCTACAGATTCACTTAAATAAAAATACTCTTGGTCGCATTCCTAGACATAGAGATTTCCTAGAGTTCTGATTCCTTTTATAATGATCTTACCTGTACCCATATTCCTTACCACAAAATTATTTTATTTTAAATTAACTTCATACCCTTGATCACACATTTGACTCACACTTAACAAGCTATGTCTTAACCCATCAACAAATAATATATTTCCAGCCTTGACCTTTTTCTTGAAAAATACAGTTCCTTTCCCTTTGATAGCAACATGTGAGTTATTACGAAAAGTTGCGTTATTTTGTTTATTTATTTCATTAAAAAAATAAACTTATCTCTGCCAATTTTCATATTCTTTGAACATTTTTTGTCAATTAACCATAAATTCTCTTGAACTCCTACACACAAAGCTACATCACAATTTTCAGAGGCATTAATTTTCTTTTTACGTACCTTGTTTGGTATTGTCTTCTATTCATGCTAGTAAGATGGCTTCATTCTACTTCTGCATTCAGTTTCTTCATTACCAAAGTTGTTGAAAATAGAACATTCAATTTCATTGTGAAGAGGTGAGAAAACATTAGAAGAAGACTTATTTACCATATCACATTTCGTTGCTTTCTTGCTTCTCTAAGAATAATTATTTTATAAGCAACACATTGAATTGATTTGCGACCAAAATTGTGACATGTGAATCATTGAGCATTGAAGTAAGAATACTTGGGAGTATAATATCTTTTTGAGTAGCTTCCCTTTTTTTCATGCTGAAGTTGTTTTCTATGGGAAAGATTTGATCCTTCATTCCCTTGCTGAAGTCTATAATTCTAATGATTGCTTCTTTTTATTGCATTGACGTAGCTTCCTGTACCTATTTCATAATATTTCATACTTTTTTAGGTTTCAACATTTGGATTGTATCTACGACCTATTTTGATTAGAGGAGATAACTGAACATTAATGATTTCTTCTAAAGTCTCAGATCCTTTAGCAAATCTAAGGTTTAACAACTTTATTTTCTCAAGTTCCTTCCTTATACACACTATTTCAAGTTCTAAGTTTTCACGGTGACTTTTCTTTTCTATAACTTGTTTTGTCAAAATTTCTTCAGCTAATTTAGCTTCTTCTATATAGTTTTCTACCTCAGTTATTTCTTCAACAAGAGTGTTTTCCTTATAGATACAAAATTATTTTTCTTTATTTTTGTTTATAGCCTTCATTCTATCAATTTATTTTAGAGAAACCATAAATACGTCATGAAACCCATATACACGTAGTTCTTCAGATTACGTAAGCAACAGATAATATTTATCATATTTATCATCCTCGATATTGGAAAAATATTCACTATCTTTATGAGTATAAATTTGTTTTCTATCAAAACTTCTTTTAACATTCTTCCCTTTATCATGAATTTATTTATAAGGACATTTAGTGGCATAGTAACCTACCTTTCAACAAGAAAAAAATTTAAAAGTAATGTTACCTTTGAACCTTCTAGTTCGTACTTGGAGCTTCCTTACAAAATTTGCTTCTTTCTCGTCTCAAACATAACATGTTTCCTTAGGTGCTGCTTCCTTATATTTCCCTTTGTGTGTAGCTTTTAATTTTTCTTCTCTAATATCTGGTGAACCCCATTTTCTCATTTCATAAGTTTTTAGAATCCCATGGAGTTGTTCAATAGTGATATTCTTCAAAACTTGCATTTCTTCAATGGAAGAGACCTTTGAATCAAACTTTGAGGTTAGAGATCTTAAAATTTTCTGAACAGTAGTAGAATCCTTTATTTCTTCACCAAGATTTTTCATTGAGTTAATGATATCTTCTACTCTAAGGAAGAAACTTGTAATACTTTCCTCATCATGCATTCTAAGAGTCTAATATTGAATTCTAAACATTTCAAGTTTAACATTTTTTACCTTAGTGTCACCTTCATAGCTTTCGAAAATATTGTCCCATATAGCCTTTGCGGTATTCAACTACATGAACTTCAAAATTTATGATTCATCCAAGCTTCCTAATATAACATTTATTGCTTTTGCATTACTCTCATATTTTTTTTTCCCTGCATCATCTGTGGGAATGGAGGTTGGATATTGATATCCACCTTCAAAAAATTCCCACACATCAACTCCAAGTTCTTGTAAATATGCTCTAGTTATGACTTTCTAAAATACAAAGTTAGTTCCATTAAACAAACATGGCTTAGTAAAAAAAATATCTGTCTTGACTACTCATCTTGATGGTTCTACCTTAAAGTGATTAAAATTCTTTTGAGGAACCTGAATTTGATACAAACTGTTGGAAAAATACTGAAAGGGGGTGGGGTGTATCTTTTTAATTTTATATACTAACTTTTGTACGCTACTTTATTAAAGCAACCTGTGTATGTAAAGGACATCATAGAAAGAAAACAATTAATATCTAGTTTGCTGATTTTTCATGTGTTTTATCAAATGATTACATTTAAAAATTGCATCAGTAAATTAATTGCTTTCTAATGTGTTGTAAAGAACATAAATAAATAACAGGAAATGAGCAACACACAGATCACGAGGATTTTTATGTGGAAAGTCAAGGTGTGAGAAAACCATATTTGTTATTCTATTTGTCTTATTTATTATTTATAAATAAAATCTTCATTACATTTTGTATGTTAATGCAGACTCTTATCAATATGCAAGAACCCACCTATAGGAAGCTACAACCTCCACTAATTCTCCAACTCCTACTGGAAGGGAGCTACAACCCCCTAATCTTGTTTACCAGCTTCTATCGGAAGGGAGATCCTACCCCTATATGAAGGTTGGAACCCTCAGCTCCTTGTGAACCACTTTTGAAAATGTTTCACACTAGATCCACATGTGTTATGAAACCAGCTCACAAAATAGAAGGAAAGATAGATCAATGACTTATAAATGAGCCTCTTCGAGGGGGAAACCTCCTTTACATTACATAAATGAACAATTCTTTGATGATACAAATGACAAAACCTCATTTATATATATAGGAGTCAAAGGGGTCACAATATAATCCTAGCTGAAATAACAATAACAATGTAAGGGCACAACAATAACAATAGTGGGCTTCTACACTAGACAATAATAACAATATGGAGACTACACGGGCATAACAATAACAATAGGGGGATACACTAGTATTATATGGACCTAGCATGCCCCTCTCCTTCAATGCAGTTTTATCTTCAATGCTTGAGTATTTATGAATGCTTCCGTATAAAATTCTCATGCTCCCATGTCGAATCATCAGCAGGTAAGTTCTTCCACTTGATGAGATACTCTGAAATTGATTGATTTCGTAGATGTCAAGTTCTCAGTTGTTTCTGTCACTGCTTCAAGTTCCAATATAATTTTTCCTTCTTCATCAATTTCTGGCAATATTGTTTGAACTGGGAGCTTGTCACCTATAACCTTCTTTAAGCATGCAACATGGAAAACTGGGTGCACTCGGGAAGATGCAGGAAGCTCCAATTTGTATGCAATAGTACCGACATTTTGCAACACTTTGTAAGGACCATAATACTTTGGTGATAATTGATTATCCTCCTTAGATTTCTTGAGGGGCATTTTTTTGTATGGTTGTAGCTGTAAAAATATCCCATCTCCTACATCAAAACTTCTTTTGCGGCGATGTTGATCTACCTTTTGTTTCATTCGATTCTATGCCAAGGTGAGGTTATCCTTTAAGCGTTGGAGTACTTGTCGTTGATACTCGATGTGGTCTTCCATTTCTTAAACCTTACAATTTTCCATTAAAGATGATGTGATGTAGGGTGGTTGATATCCATAAAATACCATAAACATGGTCATTTTTGTTGCAGTATGGAAAGAATTGTTATACCGCCATTCAGCCAAAAGTAACAACTTGAACCATTGTATCTATTCATCAGATACAAAGCAATGAAGATATCCTTCCAAACATTTGTTCACTATCTCAGTTTTCCCATAATATTGACGATGATATGATGAGCTATGAGCTAACTGAGTACCAAACAAGAAAATAATTTTTTCTAAAAATTTCCAGTAAAAATGGATCTTTGTCGCTTAAAATAATCTTTGTGTTTCCATATATCTTTTGAATTGTTCCCATAAATATAGTAGCAACTATATTGGCTTTAAATGGATGATATAATGCACAAAAGTGTGCATACTTGGTAAGTATATAAACTACCACCATGATAATATGATTTCCTTTGGAATTGGGTAAACATGTGATAAAATACATTGAAACATCCTCCCAACATTGACTTGGAATGGATAAATCTTGTAACAAACCTCAGGTCTTAATTGTCTCAACTTTATGTTTTTTCCAAAACAAACTTTCTGCCACAAACATTTGAATATCATATTTAAGGCCATCCTAAAAATATTCCTTCTTGACCCAATGGTGAGATTTTAAAAGTCCCCAGTTCCCTCCTAAGGGAGAGGTGTGCAATTCCAAAAGAATTTTCTTTTGAGATGGGAATTCTTACAAAGATATAAGCGATCTTTGTACTAGAATGAATCATTTTTTCAGCTAAACGTTTCAGATGTATTGGAATCTTGCTGCAACTTTTGAATTATTGTCCATACATATTCATCGTTCTTTCATTCATCCCTTGCTTTGGTTATCCACTTAAGATGGATAATAGAAATGGCATAAAGCAATGCTTCCACATCCTCATCCTATCTTAAGAGTGCATCTGCAACAACATTTTTCTTCCCTTTTTTGTAGATGATTTCAAAGTCATAATCCAACATCTTTGTGACCCATTTTTTGTTCTCTTCTAAAGATAATCTTTGTTCTAAAAAGTATTTAAGACTGTCATGATATGTTTTTACCTTGAAGTGTCTTCCTATTAGGTAAGGTCACCATTTCTTTACTCCATGTAGTTTTGCCAACATTTCCTTCTCATAAATAGGTTTCAGTAAATACTTTCCTTTTATTGGACAACTTTAAAAAGCAATGGGTCTTCCTTCTTGCATTAAAACCACACCAATTCCATTTCTTAAGCATCAGATTCCACAATAAACGTTTTTGTGAAGTCTGGCGTAGCTAAGACCGGTGATTGGCACATTGCCTCTTTAAGATGTTCAAAGTCCTTAGTTTCTTCTTGAGTCGAAGAAAATTCATCTTTATTTAGTAATGATGTTAAAGGTGTCGATATTCTACCATAATTCTTAATGAAATTTCGATATTACCCTATTAACCCCTAAAATCCTCGAATATGATTTATGTTTGTAGGGATTTTCCATTCGTTTATGGATTTAATTTTGTTAGGGTCTACCTTAACACACTCATGATATACAATATGGGCCCAATATTCCACCTCCTATACTCCAGAGAAACATTTGGAGGGTTTTGCATATAATGGTTTCTCCTCCAATAGTTTGAGCACCGTGTCAACATATTGAACATGATCCTTCCAAGACTTGTTGTAGATAAGTATATCATCAAAAAATACTAACACAAATTTTCTAAGGGTGGGTTTGAAAATGGAATTAATCAAACCTTGAAATGTGGAAGGTGTATTAGTAAGGCCAAAAGAACTGACCAAAAGTTCATAATCACCCTCATGAGTTATGAATGTTATTTTCAGAATGTCTTCAATCTTCATTATAATTTGATGATATCCAGAAGGAAGATCCGGCCTAGTGAAGAAAATTTATCCATGTAATTCATCCAATAATTCAGCCTAGTGAAGTAAATTTATCCATGTAATTCATCCAATAATTCCTCAATGAAGAGGATGGGAAAATTACCTTTAATGGTGAGCTTGTTGAGCTCCCTATAATCTAGACACATATGCCATGATCCATCCTTCTTGTGCACCAACACTACTGGAGCAGAGAAAGAACTTTGAATAGGTTGAATTATACCATCCTCTAGCATTTTTGTAACCATATGTTCAATCTCACTCTTTTGAGCATAAGGATATATGTAAGGCTTGATGTTTGGAGGAACACTTCCTGGAATCAAATGAATAGCATGGTCATGATCACATAAAGTGGGAGTCCGTTGGGAGTCTCAAAAACCTTAGAATAATTGTCCAAATCTTATTGGAAATCTCAAGAAATAGATGATTTTGGTGTTCGAACATGTAGTGAGCATAATTTTGCAATTACACCTCTTTGTTATTTCCTCATAAGCTTTTTCATAGAATTAGATCTGATTATCTTTCCTCGCTTCCCTGTAATACCACGTAATTTAACTGCCTTTCCTTACAAAAAAAAATCAAGAAAAGTAATTGAAAATTAAAATTTATCATCCCCAAAGATTGTAACCATTATACTCCTAGTACAACATCAGCACCACCCATTGGGATGGAGGGCATTGGACTATTCAATACATATCCCCCATGGCTTGTTTGATATTAAGCAACTTTCCAGAGCAATTTATAGTTCCTCATTTTGACACCAGCACTTGACACACTCGATTTGGGTATAGAAAGAAATGCAATTGCTTGCCTACCTTACAATGAATAAAATTATTGGTACTACTCGAATCAATAAACACTATTACATTTTTCTTCTTGATATGCCATCCTATCTTGAGAGTTTTAGGAATGGTGATTTCTGCGAATTCATTACAAGAAATGGTTGGATTCATTTATTCTTCCTCTAGGGTTGGTTTCTGGTGTATATCCTCTTCTTTTGAGGTTTCTTGTTCATTTTCTTCCTCCTCTTCACAATTTATGTAAAATAATTTATTCTTAGCACACTTGTGACCTTTAGTGTATTTTCTATCACAACTGTAACAAAGCTCTTTTTCTCTTTTTTCTTCCAATTTTTGTGGTGTCAACCATGTGGGTTTTGGATGTGTAGGAGTAGAAACACTTCCATATTTATAGTTGTGAGTGGTAGGTTTCCTTCTCGCCATAATTTTGCTTTCAAATTTTCTTTCCAACCTAAATGCCTTCTCCAATGACTCAGGTTACCAAAGTCGAACCTCATGTTGAATGTTATCATTTAAAGACCGTATGAATAGCTCAATCTTGTGTTCCCCTGGAACATCATTTACCCTTATATTCAATTTTTGGAAGTCCTCAATGTGCTCCACCATTGAACCCTTTTGTTTGAGATTTATCAATTGGAAAAAAAGGTGGTGCTCTTTGTATCCTCATAATGTGTTATCATTTCCTCTGTAAAAATTAACCAAGTCACATTTTTTTTACGAGGGAAAAGCCATCGATACCATACAAATGTATTTTTTTCTAAATATAAAGTTGAAATTCATACCTTTTGTGTGTTTTCCACATTATGGAGATCAAAATATTGCTCCATCTATAGTATCCATGTTACCAGATCCTTGCCATCAAGCTTCCTCATATCGATCTTTGGAATATCGTGGGTCTTAAATCCAACATTAGAGTCTATAAAATCATGATTAACATTTCTTTTGCTCTAATCATGAGTTTCAACTGCTATTGTTTCTCAATTAGGAATAATTTCTTGCATCAGCTTTGTCAAACCTTGCTTCACACTTTCCATGTATGTTTTTAGACCATTCTTCATGTCTTCCATGTTGCCTTTCAATTTTTCTTCTATACCATCGATATTAGCTTCCACACCATTCTTCAAACCATCCATATTATATTACATGCCTTTAATGTCTTTCTTCATACCATACATCTTAGCTTCCCTTTCATTTTTTGGTACTCTTTGCGAGAGAGAAATCTGTTGCACTTGGTCTCGTAATTTCGATATATCACGTTGCACTTCTTCCTATTCATGAGCCATAGTAGAGCCTTTTGTGGGGCTTAATGGTCATGGAATTATTTTTTGGGGGAATTTTAGAACCCAATACTGATATCTATACTTCTATATGCCCTTGGAATCACTTCAAGTTGATTTTTCAAATAAGACTTATGCAATTTTAAGAAAAAATACACACATTTTTTTTGCTTTTGAGGAGCTCGATATTGAAATTGATGTACCTCTGTAATTTCGGATCCACAAGATCTGAAATTCGGCCCTATCACATCCCTCTACATATTATTTCCAATGCCATAGCTCAAACCTCATTTGGATTCTTCAAGACAATGTTATGCCCAATCTCCCACAATGGCGTAATTATTGGATGGTTCAACATAGCAAACTTGTATGGCGTGCCACGTGTTAATTTTTTTACCTTCGGTACTGAAATCAATATACCATAAACTATAGTCTGTACACTTTCGATCACTTGTTACAGAATTCCAATCTGATGTCAGAAACGAAAGTTATGATGATTTTCCCTTGGCCACTTGTTTGAGATGAGATTATGGAGTGTGCCAAAACCCTAACTTCCTCAAATAATATCTCTTAAAATATAGTGAATCGAGACTTGAATTTTTTACACGAAGTTCTTCATGATTTAGGCTCAAATGGGTTTTTTTTTTTAGCTAATGAACCTTCATAGAAAAAAATTTATATTAAAAATTCCATGATGACATGTTTGCAACATCGAAACCCTAGAATCCAAAGCTTTGAAACCAAATGTTACGAAACTAGCTCAAAAAATAGAAAAAAATATACATCAATGACTTAGAAATCAACCTCTTTGAGGGGGAAACCTCCTTTAGATTACATAAATGAATAATTCTTTGATGATACAAATGACAAAACCTCCTTTATATATTAAGGATTCCAAGAGGTCACAACATAATCCTAGTCAACATAACAATAACAATGTAAGGTCACAACAATAACAATAATAGGCTTCTATGGGGCACAATAAAAATAATAGTGGGCTTCTATGGGGCACAATAATAAAAAAATGGGGACTACATGGGCACAACGATAACAATAAGGGGGATACACTAGCAATTACAATAAGACGATACCCTAGTATTATAGGGACCTAGCAACATGTCAAAAAATCATCAAACAACTTTTATACCACCTTTCATCACATTTTCAAACTGGACCCATATCAACAATAAACCCAAAAAAACATGTCAATATGAAGCATTGAATCTGAGTCACTAAAACACTACAAATCAATTGAATTTATGAAGCATGAAACCACCGAATGTAAAACCCAACCAAAACAAACTAATATTAGAATATTTATGCAACTATACTGAATACAACTCGCGTATGTATGTTCTTTCTCTATATAAATAAAAATCATGAATAATTGTAATATTGAATCAGTAAACTGTTGAACCAATTAGAGATCACTGAAACAATCACATATCACCACAATGTAGCATCATTTCAAATAAATCAACCCAATCTTCGTTGTCAGACAAAGATCACTAAGATATTGACATCATTGACAAGCAACATAAAACATAGCATAACTCATCAAGTGTCATCATCAAAGCACACTGCAAACCTTAACATATATACATGATTTCCATAGAACAAATCAATTTATGTACGTGAATATCATTCGTAATACCAACATAGAGATCTAAAAAAATTGCAAATTTTTTTCTCATAATATATGCGCGACACTACGAAGATAGATTTGCATATGCACGTGACGATCCTAAAGAAACCCAATGGTCAAATCTTGAAGTATTGGTTCAAACCTTTGGTACAATTCACACCATATGTTAAACCCAGATATCCACATGCATCTCTATATTTATATAAAACCATCATCATAGCTACAAATCTATCATTATAATCGTAAATCGATCAAACAATTATTTTATTAGCCTTCACAATGCCTTCAAATTTATTAGATCTAAACATTCTCCTTTCTCCCTAGTGCACCCCTGTTTCAAATGAAATCACATGTTAATTGATAATTTTATTGCACACTTAACAGTTTGATCTCCATCTCCTTATATAGCTTTATCCTTGACCAATACCTTAGGTAATTTCAATGTTATTCTTTGACGGGATCAAAAAACCGTTGTCGCACCAATTACTATGGACATGTTTTTGCGTCATTGTAAACATGTTTTGTAAAATTTGTAATGTAAATGATGCTAGTGATACTGTATATGTTTGTAACAACCTAGGTAAGCGTATTATTTTGGCGAAAAATTAATCCAAGGAGGTTTTTCATCTCGCTAATTCATTTGTGCTTCTAAACACGGATGGTCTGCAGACTGTTTCCCTCCAGCGTAACCCCAAAGTTAGGGTGGATTTTTTCATCAATTTTTTAGGTGAATCCTAGTGTTTTAGTCAAGCCTTATGTAAAAGTTATTTGGGAATAATTTAAGTTAATTGAATAAACTATTTTATTACAATTAATTTGGTCTACTAGATAATATTGTGTCGCAAAATTGAGTATTTATTTGAGGTTCTATAACAAATAGATGTTCCCCCTTTCAGGGTTGAAATGTAACTATCTTATTTGAGAAATATTTTAGTGCATAGTCCCTCATACTTAGACGCCATTGATAAAATGTTAGAAGGTGGAAAAAATATTAAATCCCCTTATATGTCAATTAATTATTTTTTCTCGAAAAAATAAAATAAACTCCTAGCCAGAAAATTAATTAATTAGAGTCAAAATTAAATTCTTAGAGAAATTAAATTCTCCAAGTGGAAAAATTAATGGGTATCAAAGAATTTATTTTTTAGTGGACTCCCACCCATAATATATTGGAAATTTCAAAACAAATTGGACCCTTGGGCCTAGGCGGTTAAGTCAAAGTCAATTTTTTGAGGAAATTAGCTCAAAATAATTATTTTTGAGATAATAAAAAATGGGTTAAATGAGAAATTCGGAAATTCTTTGAAAATAAATATTTTCGACGCTGGAGATTATTTTGACGGTGATCAAGCCAACTAGACGTTATTTTTCCACTTCGAGGATTTATCTATAAGTTATAGGTCATTTGTGTTTCTAGCCATGATGGTGAAAACTCTGGCTCTAGTCTATGTAATTTTGTAACGCTCATGTTGTTCCACAAATATGTTGGGAACGTTCACAATATCATAATAAAAGTATTTGGGACTCAATTCACGATGTTCTTTTTCTGATGATCTGTTGTATGTGTTGGTTACATGCTTTCCTATATTGTGCTTAAATTTTTATAAACTTTTGTATTCATTGTATGGGGATAAGAAAATTATATTGATAGATTTTGGGTCTATCTTAGGTGATCTGATTTTCCATGTGTGTAACAAGTTTTCTTGAAGGAAAATATAGAGTTTCCAGATATACTAGCCCTTTGGTTCCGAGTTCACACACTTTGAAGGAGCCGACCTTGTTTGGGCTCTGACAATTTTGTTTGGTTTTCGTACATCGCTAAGGCTTTGGGAAACACCATAACTTTCTATACACATCAAATCTCGTCATTATTCATCCTTCAAAAAAAAAATTCTCAAAAATATTTTATTTTCAAGCATTGTACATTTGTAAATAATTTTAAAATTTTCTATAAAATGTTTTTTTTTCTAACCCTCATTGTGCAGTTAATTGGAGTTTGGGGTTTCATTTTAAAACTTTATATATTGGGGTTTTGGGTATTTTTATTTTCATTTGTGCGGGTGATATTCAAGCCATTTGAAAGAGATTTGGTGGGTTTTGGGTTATATGTAGACCATTGAAGGTAAGATCTAGTATCTAAATTTTTTCAGAGCCAACATCAAATAATTTTGTTGTAAAATTAAGAAATATTGTAGATATGAAGTAAAATCAAATTTTTTAGCAAGGGTTTCAGCATTTTCAAGCCTCCCACGACTAGCGTGGCCCCTTCTACCCTCAGCATTGTCCTTTTCTCCCCCTGCATCAAGCCCATATGCCACCCAGAGCCTAGTCGTAAGCCCTAAGGTCCTGCACCCCCATTGTTTCCCCTATGCCAGGGTTTTTAGACCCTTTTAGGGACGACGTGAGATTTTAAGCCCCGACCTTCCCTCCTAGCGTTTTCACAGGCCTTAACGAAATTTTTTCCCCAGGCCATAACTGCTACGGTATTTCCACCCCCTTTCTAGGCTACAAGAAAACCTTTAGGGATGGTTGTGGGCCTATTTGACCATGTCCCCCTCTTTTGTGGGATTATTCTACATCTTCACCATAGCCACTGCCTCCTCCAACCCTTTCCTCTCCTCTTTAGCCCTCTTCTTAGGCTTTTTTTCCTCCCCTCCATCCCTAATTGGGAACTTGGATTTTTGGATAGAAAATAGGTGGGTTTCGTAGGATAAATTGGCTCAAATTTGTGTTTTCGAGTGGCATCATGGAAATTTTTTGGCAAATTCAACAAGTGATCTTCAAGGCTTTAAGCCTAGGGTTTTCTCCCTAAACCCTAATTCGTCCTCAATATTTCATAAAAATGTCATACTCATTTCATAATATTGAAATAAGTGCTATAAATCTCATCTAAGTGACCTACACACCTTAATAAAGTCATGGTAAAAATATAATAGTCATTGGGTGATTTTGGCATCATTTTTGGGCATAGATCAAACTTGTTTAGTAACTAAAATATCACTGCATAACCCATAGATCAGATCTAACATAATTCTAAAATAACATCTTAAGAAGTTTAAAATTTTCATATTGGCAAAATTTCTTTGGTACTCAGAAAATTTTGGCACCTTTTTGGCACACACTCTCACATTGAGAGCTTATTTTTTCATGATTCTATTACTAGTATCATATGTGATCTTAGATCTAATATAACACTGAATAATTCAACATAAGAAGGCTAAGGAACTCATGTAATTACTTGGAAAGTCATTTAGTGTTTTATTGATCAATTATGGCTCTTACATGCTTGTCGATTATTGGATCTAGAGTGATTTATTTGTCGTTGTCCTATAAGAACTTAAGTTTTTCTCATTCCCTAGGTTGTTCATTATGATTTATTCTATTGAATCTAATGTTTACTTGTTTTGTGGTAGCTCTAAGACCATAAAATTTACACTAAGTAAGAACTCACATATCATAGCTCTAATCTTATTGAATGGTTTATGTGTCTTTGGAAATTCAAATTTATTTGGTATTGAAGAATCTCTCTCTCTCTCTCTCTCTCTCTCTCTCTCTATTGAATTATCTTGGGATTTAGAAATCTATTAGCATTATTGTGTTGAACCATCTAATTTGTTAAGGAACACTCCTAAGAAATCATTAGATAATTACTAAACACATTGATCCAGGTGGATATTGGTGGCCACCCGCTATTCCACTTCGGGACCCACCATTGTTTCTTTCATTTTTTCAATTTCCTTAATTATAGCACAGTTTACTATTTTTAGTAGTTTTTCAGGTCTTGAACTTCAGGAGCCATTTCGAGGCCCGAAACGACATTTTTTGGGCAAACTAGGAGCAACATGGGTCCATGCTGGTGTTTCTCACTCAAAAGTTGTAGTCCTCGGATAGATCTTTCTAACGAGGTATTGAGCGTGTCAAACGAAGATCATATGCCAAAGTTACGTCCCCAAGAAGTTGATGTACCAATTTACCCAAATGAGGCCCATAGTTTTGGCACTTCATCTCCTAGGGTTAGGTTTTTGGATGTTTAGGGTTTTCCATTGTTTCTCAATAATAAATAGGCCCTCGAGCCTCATTGAAACACAGTCATTAGGGGAATTTTGAGGTCTAAAATGGGCCTCCTAAGGAAATTATAAAATAATAGTGGAAATAATAAAATAAGATTTGATGACATCATCAAATTTTCGAGGGAAAAAATTTGATTGCAATCACGTTTTTTCATGTATTTCTCATTTTTCGCATAGCAGGGTGCATCGAAATTATGTAACATTGGTACTCCTTGGATGAGGAATTAAATTTTGCATCCAAAAAATACTCCCGCTTGTAATTTGAGTAAAAACTTTAGGAGATACGGTGAAAATACGAGTTGAAAAAATTAGTTTTGTGATTTTATTATCTTTTGATCTTTTTACCCTTTTACTTGAGAAATGGTGAATCATCCCCCATGGTTGAGATCATCATCTTGAATCCTATTGGTTATTATAAATTTTATTTTGTTTGTACATTTTTCTTAGGAGGCCCATTTTAGACCTCAAAATTCCCCTAATGTCAGAGGCTTGTAGCCACCACATCTCTTTTCAGAGATAAGCTACCAATGCCCTAGGTAGTTTATTTACATTTTGTCTATAAACAAATTTAATTTCTTTGATATTAATTAAATGAACTATTATTTCCACTGCATCTTCATATTTATGGTTATATGTGTATTAATTTGTCTTCCCACATAAATCCGGATCAGTGCTATCAGAGCGGTCTGATCTTTCTCGATCCTTCTTTGCATGTCCCCAACGAGGTTGGGGTATAAAGAGTTAAGGCTCGATTTGGTTGAACCTTTGCAAGATCAGCTTCGCAAACCCCGACGACTGCCCATGGGGGCCAAAAATAAAGATGAGGGAGCAGGAGATCCTATCAAAATATTGCTCGAGGAGGCCCTCGAAAAAAAATGGAATGTGATGATGGATAACTTTACCCAGATCCTTCAACCACTACCCACCAGATGGCAGCCTTAGAAAGCATTCTGAATTTTTTTTATGTATTGTCTTTTATGACTTTCTACATGCTTCAGTTGTTTAGAAAAGTGTGTTGTGTTGTTTACCACAAGGGTGTTTCCGAGCGGAATTCCCAGCCTCATCCTCGAGGGACTTCGAGTGCCCACTCAGGCAAGGTTATTTTTACTGCATTTCATCATTCTAAATCGGGAAAATATTCAGCCCCTATCAACAACGCAGTGTCCTTCAGAAATTGTGCAATCCAGGAGGGCAGATCTATTGGGGGGTCATAACCCCATTTTTTTAGCTTATCATCCAGTGAGGGGAACAACCCTTCATCCGGAAAGTTAGTTGGGAGGAGTATCAGCCATTTTATCATCAGCCTCCTAGCACTTGGTGCATAATTCAGCCCTAGGGCTGCATTTTTCATCATTGTCATTTCCGGATTATCTTGGAATTGTGCTAGAAAACCCAGATCTTTTATTCTGACATATTCTGAGCACTCAATCAGAAGATCTACGCATTTCTAGTTTCTAGCAGGAATGCGCATTCATAGCCTCCCAGCATTTGGTGCAGCAACAACATTTCATGTCTTAATTTTTAGGGTCATTTCATGCTTGTTTTGCCTAGTTTGAGTGTCTCTTTCTCAGGCCCTTGTACTTCATTTCTACTATTGCATATAATAAAATGGCTCAGTGACCTGATCATGTATTTGATGTGTTCATGTTTATTGCATTTTCCATTTTTATGTTCTGTATTCATGTTTTTCCTATTATGGAATATTACAGTGGTAAGAGAGCATGAAATTGGCTCAGCCTATGGCGCACTACATCTATGACCTCTAAAGAAGAAGAACCTCTTACAGACCGGTTGAAGTGGTATATAAATAGAGGTCGCAAGTGTGATTACAAAAATAATGAATAAGACAAAGGAAAATCTCCAATATTAGGAGAAATGGATGAGAAAGAGTTTCCAAAGCTTCTTCTCCAAACTATGCAGGATATTGCCCAATAAATCAAGGAGATGGTGGTGGAAAGACAAAAGGAAACCCCACAAGGGTTACAACATAGGGAAAGTTCTGGCACTTCAAATCATAGGAGTGAGCAACTGACAGCGCAACAAGTCTCAAAACTCTCCACCATTCCTACCTTCCTAGCAATAATAAATGGTGCAGGAGGACCCCAATATCAGGAAGCTCTTAGTGATTACTTTCTAGAATACGAATCTCAATCTCAACGTTTTAAAGAGAATCTCAACTTCCAAGAGTTCTATGAGATCAAGGATAATAGGAGACCCCATAATAACAATAGAAGTGGAGGGTACATGCAGAACAATGATCTGCAGCATACTATGGGCATATTATTTCTACCTACTTTTGACACGTCATCGAAATGCACAGCGAAGGCTTGGGTGGAAAAATTAGAAATATATTTCCAGTTGAACCAAGTATCATAGATTGAAGCTATTAAGATAGTAGCACTGCACCTTGAAGGTGAAGCAAATGAATGGTGGTTTCACGGTCTATCTACATTGGGGTATGTAGGTGTGACTTCATATGCAGAATTCACCCGAAGATTGGTAGAAATATTTGACCAATGAGATCCAGAGGCACACTTTGTTGAGCTAGCTAAGCTCAAGTAGTCATGAAATTCGGAGACCTGTATCCCTAAATTCCTCAAACTTTCCATCATGGTGTCAGATCTATCTACAACTAGGAGAATATACATGTTCATTGATGAGCTAGCAGAGCCTTTTCATGGGTTGGTGAAGTCCACTAGGCCAATTACGCTCCAAGATGCCATTGAGAAGGCTAGGGACTTACAAGATGCTTTTCCAAGGGCAACAGCTCCATTCCAGAAAAACCCCACCTTTTAGTCAAAGGGAAAATATATGAATGTTCCTCCCCCAAAAGGGAACTAAGGCAAAGGACCTCTTAGTGATGATGATGAGAGAGATTTGTGGAGGAGGGAGCGTTGCTTCACTTTCCAAGAATCATGGGCACCAGGCCATCAGTGTGCTACTAGAAAGGCACATTATATTGAAGTGTTCTCCGATAGTAAAGAGGAAAAAGAAGAGGATTCGGAATGGGAGACCAGCATTGTGGCACTAAGAGAGGATCCACCACCATGGAGAGGTGGAAATGGAGCATTTCCTCAAATTGGAGGAGCCCTTGCAACTTTGCGAAGAGTACCCAAGTATCTGACATTGAGAATCTGAGAAAATATTCAGGGGCAGCAGGTGTCGGTATTCATATATAGTGGGGCTACCCATAATTTTAATTATACCCAACTAGTGCAGAGGAGAGGCATTCCCACAGATGATTTTGAAGGATTCTCATTTTTGGTTCCAGGAGCTAGAACCATGCAGTGTGTGAAGTATGTCCTGACATTGACTGTCACTTTAGGGACTTGCACATTGACAAATCACTTATTTGTGGTCAATATTTCTGACACCAATGTGATATTGGGTGTACAATGGTTGATCACACTAGAAAAGGTCACCACGGATTGGGAGACCTTGAATATGGAATGGACAGATAAGAAGAGCAGTAAGCACCAAATGGTCAAAAGCATGCACACCTATCCACCTCATGTAGTCTCAACACATAAGATGGAGGCTGATTTACACAGAGGATACACAGAATGGGGAGTAGAACTAAGTATGTCATAAGCAAGAGGCAAGGGTACACCATTCCACCTGGATGTGCAGTCTATTCTAGACCTCTATTCTACAGTATTTGGGGACATACCATTGGGAAGGCCACCAGATCGGGGGTTTGAACATAATATTGAGTTGGAGCATGAGATCCAAGTAGTGACCACCACACCTTATAGGAACCCCAAAGCTTACAGAGATGATATTGAAATAGCTATTCAAGAGGTCTTGGCTTTAGGACATATCTGACCCAGCACCAGTCCTTTTGCTTCTTCTGTGGTCTTGGTGAAGAAGAAGGATGGTACATTGAGGATGTGCATTGACTATAGAGCCTTGAAAAATAAGTAAATGAAGAATACGTACCTGATTCCCATGATCGATGAGCTCATGGATGAGCTAAGGGGATCGAAGTTCTTTTCAAATATTGATTTGAGGTCTAGATAACATCAAATCAAGATAAGGGATCGGGATATCCCCAACACTGCATTTAGATGTCATTATGGCCACTTTGACTTCTTGGTGATTCCTTTTGGGCTGACCAATGCTCCAACTACTTTTTGGTCTTGTATGAAGCACATCTTCCGTGGACAGTTGAGGAAATTTCTGCTAGTTTTCTTTGATGACAATATTCTTTATAGCCGCACATGGGAGGACCATCTGTAGCATATTAAGACACTGTTACGCATTTTGGAGCATCAATTATATGCTAAGCTCTCTAAATGTGAGTTTGGGTTCACAGAGATGATTTATTTGGGCCACATCATTGGAGTGGATGGAGTAAGGGTCCATGAGGAGAAGATCTGTGTTATTCGGGATTGGCCAAAGCCAAAGAATGTAACAAAACTTCAGGGGTTTGTAGGCATCTGCACCTACTACCGAAATTTTGTCAAAAGGTTCTCCCAACTAGCAGCACCAATCATAGATTTGACCAAGAAAGGAACCTTTGGTTGGACAGATACTACGTAGAGGGCCTTTGATAGGCTCAAGGAGGTGATGCTGGAATGTGATGCTTCAGGAAGGGAATTAGAGCACTCTTGATGCAGGGGGTGCACCCCATAGCTTTTGAGAGTTGGAATTTTTTGCCTCATGAGAGGTTGTATCCCATAAATTATAAGGAAATGTTGGCCATTATGCATGCATTGGCCAAATTCAGGCAGTATTTGGTGGGAAATAGACTCTAAGTAAAGACTAATCACAACAGTCTTCGGTATTTTCTTGAGCAAAACTAGCTGCAAGAGAGGCATCAAAAATGGATTAGAAAAATCTAGGCATATGACTTTGACATTGAATATGTCAAAGGGAAGATCAATGTGGTAGTGGATTCCTTTATCACAAAGACCAATAGCGTTTTCATTAATGAGAGTGGACACATATTGGAAGGCCTAGTTGTTGGTGGAGTATTCCAAATAATGCTTCACATGTGAGAGGTATAGAGTGATGGATGAGATCATATACTACCGGGACTGGATCTTCTTGACTAGAGATTCTAAGCTCAAGGAGAATAATTTGCATGCAACACATGACTCACCACTCTCAGGCCACCAAGGTTTCATAAAGACATAACGGGCCATTAGAGAGAGATTCACATGGAAGGGTCTCAAGGAGGATGTGCTCTAGCACATGAAGGAGTGCGTAGTTTTCCAGCAAAATAAAGGAGATAACAACCGTCCTACAAGGTTGTTACAGCCAGTTCCTATCCTGGAGGGGAAATGGGAGAGCATTTCTATGGATTTCATTACCGATTTTCCAAAAGTACAGGGAAATTATTGTATCTTTGTGGTCATTGATCGACTAACAAAGTATTCACATTTCTTTGCCATATCTTCACGGTACACTGCTTCACAAGTGGCTGGGAATTTCTTTAGAGATGTTTTCAGACTTCATGGTCTTCCTAAGACCATAGTTAGTGATAGAGATAGCCACTTCATGGGTGGCTTTTGGCCGGAGCTTTTCTGTTTGGTGGGTATCGAGTTGACACAGAGTACCAGCTATCACCCGCACACAGATCAGAAAAAAGAGATAATAAACAAGTGTATGGAAGGCTACTTGATAAACTATGTTTCGGGGCAGTAGAGAGCATGGTTGCACTAGCTCCACTTGGGAGAATATTGCTACAATATGACATTTCATATGTCGATCAGTATGTCTCCATTTCGGGCTCTATATGGTTATGATGCTTTATCATTTGTTGATGTGATTTTTGGAGCAAGGAAGGCTCGTAGAGCCAAAGAGTGGATCCAAGAGAGTTATAATATACTCTGTGTTCTTAAGGACAACATTGCTACAACCCAAAATCATCAGAAGTTGTATGCAGATCATGGTCGGCTGGAGAGACAGTTTTAGGTGGATTATTTTTTCTATCTCTGTCTTCAGCCTTACAAGCAATCTATGCTGATGGAGAAGGGGGCTAAAAGCTTAAGCCCCATTTCTATGGGCCATACCGGGTTATCCGTCGTGTTGGGGAACTAGCATATGTGTTGGAGCTCCCCATTGGGAGTAAGATCCACAACATTTTTCATGTCTCATGCCTCAAGAAGGCCATTGGACAGCATGTAGTTCCCACTATGGATCTCTCACTTATTAATGATGAGGGCCACATGGTTTTACAACCGGAAACTATCTTAAATACTTGGGTGAGTTAGATAAGGAACTGGGTGATTAAAGAATATCTGGTTCGATGGACAAACCTTCCTGATGAGGATGCTACTTGGGAAGGAGAGAATATTTTGCAGCATCCATCCTTGCAGTTGTTTGAGGACAAGCAACATTCAGGAGGGGAGGACACTAATATCCCTAATTAGCTTTTTAGCTAGTTAGAATATTAAATTTTTTTTTTTCAATAATATAGATTAATAAGAGGGTAGAGAGACCCATAGATCTCTTTAGTAGGAATAAAATCACTTCTAATGTGAATGTGGATCAGTGCATCTAGATAGGATCAAGATGAATAAACCACTCCTTGGTGTGAATGTGGGTCAATGGATGTGGATGGGGTCAATTTGACCAAATCAATAGCGTAGTCATGGAGGTAGTGGAGACAATGGAGGATAGTGCAGTCATAATGAAAGGGAGTCTCCATGAGAGTAGGATCATTATTGAGTTGGGAAATGGGGGTGAAGGCTCGCAAAGCATATAAGGAAGGGGATTTCAACCATAGAAAGAATTTTAAATATTGTTTATGTATTGTCTTTTATGACTTTATGCATGCTTCAGTTGTTTAGCAAAGTTTGTGTTGTTTAGCACAAGGGTGTTTTCGAGCGAAAATCCTACCCTCATCATTGGGGGACTTCGAGTACCCATTCATGAGAGGTTCATTGAGCTGCATTTCATCATCCGGCATCAATCCAATATTCAACCCTTATCAGCAGCGCAATCTCCTTCAGGAATTACGGAAGCCAAGAGGGAAGATCCAATGAAGGGGTCATAACCCCAGTTTTTGAGCTTATCATCCAGTGAGGGGAGCAACCCTTCATCCAAAAAGTTAGTTGGGAGGAGCAGCCGCCATTTTCTCATCAGATCAAACACCTCCGAGGAGTCTCCCAGTTCCAGTGCGTAATTCAGCCCTAGGGCTACATTTTTCATCATTGTCATTTCCAGAAACCCTTTCTAGGTTATCTTGACAAGAAAGCCGAGATCTCTAATCTCGACATTTTATGAGCACCCAATAATAATATATACGCATTCCTAGTTTCTAGCAGTAGTATATTCTAGCACGGTTGCACAATCATAGCCTCCCAGCATTTGGTGCAGCAACAACATTTCATGTCTTGATGTTTAGAGTCATTTGAGGCTTGTTTTGCCTAGCTTGAGTGTCTCTTTCTCAAGCCCTTTTCCTTCATTTCTTCGGAGACAGTGGAGGATAGTGCAGTCATAATTCAAGGGAGTCTCCATGAGAGTAGCATAATTATTGAGTGGGGCCAAGGGGGTGAAGGCTCACAAATCATATAAGGAAGGGGATTTCAGCCATATAAATAATTCTGAATATTGTTTATGTATTGTCTTTTATGACTTTATGCATGCTTTAGTTTTTTAGCAAAGTTTGTGTTGTTTAGCATAGGGTTGTTTCTAAGCGAAAATACCACCCTCATCGTCGAAGGACTTCGAGTGCCCATTTAGGAGAGGTTCATTGAGTAGCATTTCATCATCCGACATCGGTCCAATATTCAACCCCTATCAGCAGCGCAGTCTCCTTCAGGAATTACGCAATCCAGGAGGGAAGATCTAATGGAGGGGTCATAATCCCAGTTTTTGAGCTTATCATCTAGTGAGGGGAGCAACCCTTCATCCGGAAAGTCAGTTAGGCGGAGCAGCAGCCATTTTCTCATCAGATCAGACACCTCCCAGGAGTCTCCGAGCTCCACTATGTAATTCAGCCCTAGGGCTACATTTTACATCATTGTAATTTCTAGAAACCCTTTCTAGGTTACCTTGGAATTGTGCCAAAAAGCCCAAATCTCTAATCTCAACATTTTGTGAGCACCAAATAAGAATATATACACATTCCTAGTTTCTAGCAATAGTATATTCTAGCACGGTTGCACAATCATAGCCTCCAAACATTTGGTGCAGCAACAACATTTCATGTCTTGATGTTTAGGGTCATTTGAGGCTTGTTTTTCCTAGCTTGCGTGTCTCTTTCTCAAGCCCTTTTCCTTCATTTCTTCTATTGCATATAAAAAAATGGCTTAGTGATCTTCTGATGTATTTGATGTGTTATTGTGAAATTTATTTTCCAATTTTATGTTCTATATTCCTATTTTTTCCTATTTTGAAATATTACATTTGCATAGATACATTCAGGAGGAAATGGAGTTCCTCGACATCTCCTCACTAGGTACGACATAGCGGTATGCTACCAATATTGAGTATAGATTCAAACAGAAGAAATGAGACTTTGGATCTGTGAATCAAAATCAAGGGAAAGGTGCCCCCAAACCACAGAACAAAGGACAAAGTGAAGGCATGGTGGCCCAAGATAACCTATGGAAGCCGCAAGCAAAGAATAACACCGCAAAGCCAAAGAAGGACACGAGAAAGTGGTGTGAATTCCATAGGAGCTCCACTCACAACACAAGTGTTAGGCCAAGCAGTCGTTGGTGGCCGAGATGAGGGCTTCTGAAACAGATGCATGCTCTTACTCTGAATCAGAACCTGACAAGGGGAATGGCAAAGGGAAGCATATTATTGATGCAAAGCCCAACGCCACCATTGCCACTGCGAAGATCCAGAAGGAGGAACCAAAAGATTCAGAGGAAGAGGAGCATCTCTTCCACTCCTAGATGTGCATAAAGGGTTCCCCACTATAGTTCATTTTCGACAATGGCAGCTAAAAGAACCTCATTTCAGCAAAGTTCGTGAAGCGGCTGGGCTTGCCGACCACAACACACCCACTTCCCTACACCATCGAGTGGATTCAGCAAGGAACAGATCTCCCCATCAGCCAGCAGTGTCGCCTTCCCTACAGCATCAAACCCTTCACAGATGAGGTATTATGTGACACTCCTCCTCTTGATGTTTGTGATGTATTATTAGGCCAACCATACTTGTTGAAGTGACATGTTGTGTATGAGTCCCGACCTCGCACTGTTATTGTTACTTTGGGCAATATGTTGTACAAGATACCAGAGGTACCACCGCTTGTTGCTATCTCTTTGGTTACTGCAAAGCAATGCAGTAAGCTCATTTCCAAAAGAAGGAAAATTGTTTTCTTGACGATCTGCCCTCAGGGCAAGAAGAAGATTGTGGCCACGACCTCCAGACAAGGCCCCTCCATGCTACAACAATAAATGGACAAGGTCGTGGAGGAGTACGAAGACATATTCACCTCACCTACATAGATTCCTCTGCACTGTCAGGTCAACCACCCCATTGATCTGACCCCAGGTGTGTCGCTGACCAATGGACCAATCTGTTGGCGCTCTTTTCTCGAGAATGATGAAATCAAGAGGCAGACTCAGGAGTTGCTACAGAAAGGTCAAATATGACAGAGTTCATCGCCCTATGGGAGCCTAATATTTTTGGTGCAGAAGAAGGATGGGACTTGGAGTCTATGTATTGACTATCAGGCACTAAACAAGATCACTGTCCACAATAGGTACCCTATCCCACAGATTGATGACCTTTTGGACAATCTCAAAGGGGCGAAATATTTCACCAAGATCGACTTGAAGTACGGGTATCACGAGGTACCACTCGAACCCTCTGATGTGTGGAATATTTCCTTCAGATCCACGGAGGGACTTTTCGAATGGTTATTCATGCCTTTCGAGTTGACCAATGCTCCTGCAAACTTCATGAGGTTGATGGATGACATATTGCAGCCATTCACCAACTCATTTTTAGTAGTATATTTGGATGACATTCTGATCTTCAGCCAGACTTGGGAAGAGCACCTCCACCACATCCGACAAGTCCTCCAAAAACTGCAACAGCACAAGTTGTGTGCCAATTTGGAGAATTTCACTTTTGGCATAACCATGCTTAGTATCTGGGATAAATTATTGATGAACGGGCGGTGCATGTGGATCCAACTAAGATCCAAGTCATTCGGGATTGGCCAGCCCCAACCACTCTAACATAGCTTCGTAGCTTTCTGGGTCTTGCTAATTTCTATTCCAGGTTTGTGTTGGGATTCTCTCTTATCACTTGGCCCTTGCGCCAAGTCATCAAGGGAGGAGTGAAATAAAAATTCTTTTGGTCAGAATCTCAACAGAAGGTGTTCACAGAATTGAAATATCGCCTCTGCTCTACTCCAGTGATCACATTACCTGACTTGCAACAAAAATTTGAGATCGAGATAGATGCCTCTAACTATGCTATTGGGGCAATTCTTACTCAACGGGGGCATCCAAGGCATATCACAGTGAGACATTTTCCGACACAATCCACAAGTATCCCACTTATAACAAAGAAATGTATTCCATTGTGCATGCTTGTTGACAATGGAAGAATTACATTTTGATGAAGGAAACAATTATCCATAGAGACCACCAACCCCTACAATTCATACAGACACAAGGGAAGTTGCAGAACGATCGCCATCAGAAGTGGTCCACATATCTGCAATACTTTCATTTGAACATCAAGTACAAGAAGGGCAGCAGCAATAATGTTGCAGACTGTCTCAATCGACCACCGATTGTGACGCTAACCATTGTTCTCAACTCTTGTGCGCACGAGACCTCTGATTGGTCGCTTATCTACAAAAGTGATCCAGAATTCAGCCACACATACAAGACACTCTTGGAGGGTACACAAGCTCCAATTTTTCACCCCCAAAATGCACTGCTATGTCACCTGGGACACCTTTGTGTTCCTTCAAACAAGCTGGCCAAGATGATCTGGGAAGCACACTACTATCGAGTCGCAGGGAATTTCAGGGTCAAGAAAACAGTGGCAGTATTGGAGAAGTATTTCTATTGGCCAAACCTTTGATAGGATGTCAAGAACTACATCAAATCCTGCACTTCTTGCGCCATTTCCAAACCGACCATCAAGAATCAAGGCCTTTATACTCCGCTACATACCCCTAGTCGACCTTGGGAATCCATCTCCATGGATTACATGTCGGTCCTTCCTTCTACTAATAATGGATATGACTGTGTTTTCATCGTTGTCGAAAGATTCTCAAAGATGGCCATTATGGCAGCCTGTTAGAAGAATATCACAACAGAAGCCGCTGCTAAAGTCCTCTTTGAACAAGTGTGGGTGCATTTTGGGATCCCACAGTCTATCATCTGAAATTAGGACATTAGGTTCCTCAGCATATTTTGGTCTAGCCTCTAGTTAATGTTGGACACCAAGGTCACTAAGTCCATAGTCAAATCAGGATAGCAGGTTCCTCAGCACATTTTGGTCCAACCTCTGGCCAATGCTAGACACCAAGGTCACCAAGTCCACAACTTTCCATCCCCAAACTAATGGCCAGGCAGAGGTCATGAACAAGATGATTGTACACATTCTGCGAATGTACAATTCCAAGCATCCACGCACATCGGATTAGAGCCTCCCCTCTTTACAACACAGTTATAACCGAGCTCTCCACAACTCAGTTGGCCACAACCCCTTTCAAGTGGGCTTGGGTTTCCAGCCACTATGTACCATTGACGTAGCCATGCCATTTGTGACTACTCAGGTTGATTAGGCTCATGTCCAATCTAAAGCTGACAAAGCGAACAACTTCATTCAGCGCATTCAACACATTCTCCAATAGGTTCATGAAATATTGGAGAGAGCCAGTGCTAAGTACAAGCAACGACACGATCAACATTGGGTGCCACACAACTTCCAGGTGGGTGACAAATTGTGCCTACATTTTCAAAAGGAGCACCTCATTGGACCTCACCACAAGCTTCACCCGCTCCGATATGGGTCATACACCATCACCAAGGCTGTAGGGAACAATGCCTTTAAGCTCAGTGTTCCACCATTCCTTGGTCCGCACCCTGTATTCAATGTGTACTGCCTTCTTCCCTACTTCCCACCCCTATTGGACACCTCCAGCATTGCAAAACAACTCACACCAATAGAGTTAAACCCAGACTGCATGGAATAGGACACCACATATTGTATGGACATGCAAATCAAGAACACTCTCTAGCAGAAGATCCAATTGTATCGGGTTGTCAAAGTTGGCCAACTCTTGCACCAAGGCAAGTGGTTCACCAGGGACGGAGTTCAGCAGAAGTTTGATCATCTCATGGAGGAACTCAACGCAATGGGGACCATTGCTTCCTAAGGGGGGAGGAATGATCTAAGTGGATATTGGTGGCTGCCCACCTATTCCACTTGGGGCCCCAGTATTTTTTCTTTCAGTTTTTTAATTTTCTTAATTATAGCAAAGTTTACTATTTTTAATAGTTTTTTGGGACATGAACTTCCAAAGTCATTTTGAGGTCCTAAACGACGTTTTTTGGGAAATCCAAGAGCAACATGGGTCCATGGACCTATGTTTCTCACTCAAAAGTTGTACTCCTCGGATAGATATTTCTAATGAGGAATTGAACGCATCAAATGGAGATCGTATGCCAAAGTTAGATGCCTGAGAAGTTGATGTACGAATTTACCCAAACAAGGCCCATAATTTTGGCGCTTCATCTCCTAAGGTTAGGTTTTTGAATGTTTAGAGTTTTCCATTGTTTCTCAATAATAAATACGCTATCGAGCCTCATTGTAACACAATTGAGAGGCTTGTAGCCACCACATTTCTTCTCAAAGATAATCTACAAGCGCCCTAGCTAGTTTATTTCCATTCTATATGTAAACATATTTCAGTTCTTTGATATTAATGAAATGAAGTGTTATTTCCACTGCATCTTTGTATTTATGTTTATATGTGTATTATTTTGTATTCCTGCATAAATGTGGATCACACATTGTGTTGAACAATGACATCTTTTAATATTGGCATAGCATCCTTGGAACTTAATTTTTTCGGAGTTATTGCAAGTAATTATCATTAATGGTTAAGTATTTTGATCTTGCTACCATTGGACAAAGCTATCTTTGGATTGTTTGATATTCAAATTTGGCAATTGTCCCCTCCTTGGAAATAAAATTGTCTTTTTCATTTCTAAGTACTCGTTGTAGTAATTAAAGATAAATCATAACTAAAGTACTTATATCACGTAATAAATCCAAGAATTCACTTACCTATCTTGCATAAGCATTCTAAATCTTGTTGCACTAATAATTTATCTCTAGGAATAAGCTTGGATGATAGACTTCTAGGGCTACCATTTATCACTTAGCTTGGGGGATTCAACAATTTCTCAGTGGTTTAAAATATGACCTTGCATTCATTAGAGCCACAGTCTCTACAGCGCTGGAGGCACCGGGTGGTTGAAACAAAGGGGAGTTATCCTTAATCAAGCCTCTGCTTGCTTCCTGTTGGCTTCCATCCCCAACCTACTCTTAATATTGGTTCCAAAACAATTAAAAGGTAGATTTCATTTAGACTAGGTATATAACTTACAATTAACCAAGACCCTTGCATTACACCTAGGTATTAGGATTTGCATAGGATATAGGTTTGTTAATCATTAAAGTATTAGTTTTCCATTCGGTCAATTGGATCTTAATTAGCAATAATAAAGAAATTGACACGAAAAGTCCCTAGTCTCAAAATAAATTTAATCTAACCCTTCAAATATTGCTTGAATTAACCAAGTAGCTAGGTCACTCAACCGTGTCTCCCAAACTCGTTGGTTTCAAACTTCTCTTTCACCCTATCATTTACATATGGACTACCCCCCATAGCTTATTGTTGGGAGACAACTAGAACAAAGTGGTCAGGGATCAAAGTGACAACCCCCACCCTAATTCATTGTCGCGGTGATTGTACAATATTAGTGACAACAAGGCCATTAATATGGTAATGACCCCTGGTATCCAAAATACCATGGTTGATATTCCGTACACTACTTTCACTTATAGAACCAGTGTATCTACGTGGCACTTATTCATAGGATACACATATATTTTCTCAAACATCACATTTATCATTCATCTGTCTTTGAATTGCCATTTCTATGTTCATACCATTTGTTGCATTTGTACCAATTTGCATTAGATCCATGATAATTTTGACATATTTATTAAATAGGTTTCCATCAAGGACAACACCTTAGCCATCATGCCAACAATTTTATGTATGAAACACTCATAAAAAAGTGTTAAAAATGTTTGGAATCAAAAGAAAACTGAGAGGGGGTGTGAATTAGTATTATATAAATTTGTATACTTGTCTACTCAAGTAATCAATAAAATGCAATCAATCAACACAACAAGTCACAATTCACAAAAAATTTCAAACATGAAATAAAGAGGAAACCCATACGGGAGAAAAAATGAGCTATGTTTTGATTATGATGTAATTCTGAGATCCAAGCACTGGTTAGATTAATTTTTGTGAGTACCAACTCACAGCACGCAAAAACCTCCACATATTTACAAGCCCTAACTTTCTTGAGGTACCAACTTGAAACAAGAAATCATATCTATATTTCATTCATTTTTAGACTAATATCTCTCGCATTAAAGTGTTCTTGAACAATTTGATAATTCTCTAAACTCTTTGGTGTCTTCAACGACAAATCATGTGTTGAACATAATGTTGACATAGATGAAAACAAGAAGTAATTAATGTCAAATGGGATGTCTAAAGAAGCAAAAATATCACTCATCATACCCAGGGACACAACAATACACTCTATGAAATACTATGATAGTTGGATCTCTTATAGGAACTCATCACATGAAGATACAATGCCTGAAGTTATTTTAGTTTTTTAATGCAACTATGATGTGCAATTGATCTTATAAATAATATGATAGTGTAGGTCTTGTTGATACCTTTCCAAAAATATATCATGCTCTAAAAAACTCCTCCCATATGAGAAGTTATGGTCATTTGAAGTCAACATTAGCCAGAGGCCCAAACTACAAGGGAGACACCCCAAATACTAATGTGTTAGAAAGTGCACACATTTTGCACACATCAATCATCCATTTATTAGGTCAATGGTGGACGATTGAAGAACTTGCATGACCTTTAATGTAATTAAAAAGTGCGCATCTCCCACAAATTAGACCACGGAGATACCATGAAATCAGAGATCAATACCCAATCAAATAATGACACATGGTATCATTTCATATGATGATGACATAGATGCTTTTAAAGAATTACACGAGTCTTATTCACATATCCAACATTAGTTAGCTTGAAATGTCAACATATGACATCATGGAAATGATGTGGTGCCATCATGGGCTTCCATGTGGTGCCATCATGGGCTTCCATGTGGCAAGGACATTTGACACATTTTCATTGGAGGAAAGTACGAAAATAGGTGACATGTGGTATCACCCACAAGTTGTCATGTGGCTCATGGTCGACTTGACCCAACCACAAAGAATACTCTAGTCATATATATATATATATAGAGGCTCATTCATCTCAAATACACACAACCTCGTTTGATTGAAAAAAAAAAATCTGAAGAGTGATTTGTTTCGACGTTATCTACAAAGTTTTGGTTCATATTTTTAGTTCGAGGATGAGTTCAATGTTATAGTTTCATTCGATAATATATGTTATCTTTGTTTAAACCTAGTGGATTCCCTGATGGGTTTCCAAGTTTGGAAAAGTTCATCAACAAGGTTTGGTTTTCCACGTCATTCGCATAGAGCATGGTTTGACTTGGATTGTTGTTTTCGGGGGTCATAACGCATGGTTTTATTTCACTCGTCGTTGGTGTAGGTCATAAGCTCGTTTGATTTAGCTTGTCATTGGTTGAGGTAGTAGGCATGGTTTGCTTTTTCCAATAGGATAAAACCATACAAGCACTAGTTTATATATGTACAATAATGACATGACTATTGGATATATGAATACGTAAAACCCATATGTTTTGGTTTCCTTCAATTCCACGTAAAACTAGACTTGCCACTTGGGAAATTGTGCCACACGATTGTCTGATATGGTTGGATACCAAGTTTGGCCACCCTATCATGATTTGTTGTATAGTCAGATGTGCATATGACTACACAAAGTAGGTAGTGTGTAGACCGTGATGGAAATAACAATAATTTGGAAGGCACTTGGTTCAAGTCACATAGCGCGGGTTGATTAGTAGAGGTGTGTATAGTGCTGACCAAGAAGTTTGAATCCTGTCGGTGATTGTGAAGTCAACATTTTCTTTTATTTTTTTTCCCATATAGTCAATTGTTGAATATTTAGTAGATCAATGGTCTATATCTTGTAGCACAAGCGTCGAATCTTGAGTGATTTCCAGAAAATCACCTGGAAATTGGTATTATGTAGAATGATTAATATATTATATACTTGTATATGGTTATTTTGATCTTTGTGGATCATTATTGGTCCACATTAAATTTTGAAAGAAGCATGATGTTCATGGCTTAAACGTTGATGCATTCAAACACATGGAATTCACAGTTGAAACTTACTTCGTAGTGACAATATATTTTATGTGTTTAGGGTCTATGTGAAGGTTACAGTTGTTTCAAATACATTGTATAAACAAGATCCACGAATGGGTTAGAGTGACCAGATTGATGGTATGATTGAAGCAGATTACAGGCAGCAGTATGACAACCAACAATAGTGATTCATACAAATATTGTGACAATAATTGTAGTATAGTTGTTGCATATTGTGTAAATTAAGTGGTTGCAATTTGTGGTACTAATTGTGATTTTTAGTTGATGCAATGACAAGGAGTGTAGGCTACACATTTTTACAACACTTATGATTTAGTGATTGACACCCATATGATTGATAGTGGATCCAGTTTTAAAATGATATGAATAAAGGTCCACAAGGAGTTAAAGGTTGGAGCCTTAATCAAGTTGGCCATGCACATCACTAAGGTTGGAACTTCAATCAGTTTGGACTCTAGAGCAAGTTGGTGCGTTCTCATCATCAAGGTTTGTGCCTCCATCAGGTTGTAGCCCATAATGAATATTTTCTTGCATATTTTTGTGGTTGGTTCCTCAATCAAGTTGTATCCTGCCGCAAGTGGTAGCTTGCATATCTTAAGTGTATTTTCCTCAATCAAGTTGTACCGTGAAAATATATGTATTGAATTGAAGATAAAGAAGAAGATTTGTGATTTTCTTTTGTATGGGTTTCCAAGTAAAACTCTTACGCCCTTTGTGATGTGATGCCTTCTTGATGTATTATTAATGTGATGGTAGCTTTATTATACATTACGCCTTCCAATAATATGTTTCTCATGGTTATGATTCATCGTTACATGATTTCTTGATTATGAAAGGTTAATCAATGGTAAAATTTCTCTCAAACTAATTTAATCACCCCCACCCTCCCCCCCCTTTGAATGTGACCTTTGCATCAATAAGTGGTATCAGAGCTAGGTTAAATTCAAAACAATTGACTATTGGAAGTTTTAATTCAAGGAAAATGGTATTGACTAGAGACATGGATAATCCCCCAATGTTTGATAGGACAAAATACGCATTTTGGAAGATAAGGATGGAGACATGTCTCATCTCCTTTGGATCAAAGGTTTGGGAAATTGTGGTAATTAAATATGAAGTCTCATCCACTATTCCAATAGGTTCAACAAAGCAGGAAATATACACATTTAATGCATAGGCTAAGCATGAAATCCTAAGTGGCTTGTTAGAACCAGAATTTGTCAAAGTAGTGCACTATAAGTCAACCCATGATGTATGGAAAAATATCAAAACTTAATATGAAGGGGGTGCAAAAGTTTGAAGATGGAATATTATGTTGTAAGCTCTTAGATTCCAATTCAAATGTTTGAAGATGGAAGAATATTAGGATATTGATTCATATTTTCAATGAGTAAATAACATTGTTAACTTTATTTCAGGTCTGAGTGAAGAGGTCAAAGACAATTTCATTGTTCATTAGGTTTTGAGATCCCTTCGACCAAGATTCAATCCTAAAGTATCAGCCCTTGAAGAACTGTTAGAAGTAGATAAGGTGTATGTGCATAAAATTTATTAAATTGTCTCTACATATGAGCTATGAATAAAGGAAGAAAAATCAAGTGTCAAATAAGCAGCTTTCAAGGCATAAAATAAGATAAAAAGAATAATGAAGAATAATCTAACACCCATGAAGAAGAATTCAAGTTTTTCCGAAAGTTGAAGAAAGGAAGCCTCAAGTTCAAAGGTAATCTTCCTTTCAAATATTTTTAATGTGGAAAAAATTGTCATTGTGCATCTAAATGTCCTTGTGATAAGACGAATGCTAGTAATGATGAGTCAAGATTCAAATCTAAGCATCAAAAGAAGAAGCAATAAAGTAAGAAAATTAATTTTTACTCAAAAGAACAAAGTGACAATGAAATCAATGAATGTGTGATTGATGAAGGAAGTAGTTAAATATTATTCATTACTAAGGTCAAAAAAGCTAAAACATAAGTTCCTCCCCTAATTAAATATTATTATTTGGCACTCCCCGTATCCCTCCACCTATATCACTCCATGTCTTTGTTCTTCCCCCATGTATATCTAAAGTTAATATATATCATGATATATTAATATATTTTATAATCTAATAAATAATATTAATTCAAAGTTATTAAATTTAATAATATTAATGATGATGATGATGATGATGGTTAACATCCACTGAGCCCAATCTTTGGTCTATCAGACCTAAAGAAAAGAGTTATTTTGTTTGATTTAAGATTTTATTCCTATACTCAAAAAGCTTGGAGAGAAGCCTCTCGAGCTCACTATAATTTTGACATCTTAGAAGGCTAGGAAGGTTAGTATTGCAACAAATATTATGAAATTGAGATTTAATGTGGTTGTACGTGGGGCACTATAAGAGGAAGTGATTTTCATCCTCGATGTTCATATTCTCAAATGTTATTAATGTTTTGCAATGCAACATTCTTGTTGATCTTCCAATGGTTTAACTAGGCCCTGGTGTCTTTATACTAACCTCTTTTAAGCCTTAGGTGGTTTTGGCTATAATTTAAAGATAACTTAGGAAGTCTATGGTCTCCTATGCTATTGAGCTTATTCTTGTACAACAGAAGCCTAGTCATAGCTAGGCTCTTGATAGGGGAAAGACCCACTTCTATCAGGAAAATAGGATAGGGTGTATTGCTTTTAATTTTAAGGTTATACGTTATAAAATGCTTCTCGATTTTCTCAATATTTCTCTAGGATTCTCTAGAGATGTTGCAACCCCAAACCTCAAATCCATATAAGATAACAGGAGTGATTAAAGTTTCAAAGAGGAACTTCTTTCTATCCCACATTATGAGGTTTGTCGTTTTACAATTATTTTCAAGACCAAAATAAGCTTTCCACCCCCCATTAATCCTTTTCTGACTGCTATAGTTCCAGTTGAGCTTGTGATGAATATCAATTCCTAGGTACTTGTAAGAATAAACTTCCTCCAAGTTACTATTGTCATACATAAAATTAGCGTAAGTATCTTTGGATTTCATAATCATAACCTTTTTTTTGTTAGTGTTAACATACATACCCATGGTAGAGCATAAATCCTTAAGAAGCATAAGTTTCTTATCAAGATCAGATGGGAACCTTGCGAGAAGAACAATATCGTCAGCATAGAGAAGAAGGATGATGACTATCCTAGCTAAGATTGTGCCAGCACATCCTGCTTCCTCTAAAAAACCTTCTAGCTTCTTGATGTAAATGCCAAATAGGGTAAGGGAGAGGGGGCAACCTTGTTTAACTCTGATATTACACTTAATATCTTTCGACCACCCCTCATTGCTCTTTAACTTGGCAATTACATTCTCGTAATATCTTATAGCGACCACTCTTAGCTCGAAAGGAACATTTAGCTCTTCTAATCTATTCCATAGGTTGTTTCTAGGAACCGTATCGAAATCCTTTCTAAAGTCCACAAAGCAATAGAAGAGTTTGGATTTATCATTACGACATTCCTCCATAATGATCCTAAGCGTAACGAGCTGGTCTGTTGTTGAGTGTTGTCTTCTAAAACCTGCTTGGCCTTTAGCCCGCTTACCTTCACTTTCAAGCCAAATGCTCAACTTCTCTTCCAAAATAATGCCATATAACTTGGCTAAGAGAGGGTTGTTCATAATTTTCCGATAATTAGAGGGGTTATTTGTATCCCACTTTTAAAAATATGGATAATGAGGCTCTGAGTCCAAGGTTAAGGGAACCCTTGCTTGAACACTTGGTTGAAAAGCTTGTGGATGTGGGGGATGAGCACAGGACCTCCAATTTTTAAGATTTCCGCCTGGTAACCTTCGATGTCTTTATCTTTCCCATTTGCCAAGCGTTTAACCCCAAAATCAATGTTTTCTAATGAGCAAACTTCTTTCATTGTGAGCAAGGTTTCAAAGTTATCCCTAACATTTGGAGATTCATAAAGATTTTTAAGGTAGGAATTCCAATCGTGTAAAGCAATTTTATTATTATCTTTAGTTTTCCTAGTTAGAATCTGCCTCCAGAATTTCTTAGGAGCCACCTTAGAGAGGTGTAAGAGATTCTCGTCTTTTACGAATATATTGCATTTTTTCCTTTTTAGTTAGGGCTTCGTAGATTTTTATCTTGTCAATTTTGAGAGATTGATCAATAGTTTCCTTAATTGCTCTCCTCGCACTTTTACAATCTTTGTCATGCCATGGGTTGGTTTTGCTATTTCTTTTATTACTTGAGACTTCAATTGAGAACTTGTTAATAGAATATGAGAGGGTTGTAGTAAAATTATGATAGAGGTCATCTAAGTTGTCTATACTAGATAAAAGAAGCAAATTAGTTTTTAATAATAATAACAACAATAATAATAATAATAATATTTTACTATTATTATTAGGGTTAATAATGTTTTTTTTTGCATGGTATTAATAACAATTTGGCCCATGATATTGAGCCCATAGACTTCACCAAAATAAATCCCTTTTTTGAGTGATAGTAAATATAAATAGGATTATTGAGTAAATATAAAAAGATGTTTTGTTTTTTACCACACCTATGGTGTATTTATATTTATATTTATTTACCATACCTCTTTTATAAATATGGTATTTAACCCATTGTATTAATAATAATTTGTCCCATGACATTTAGATTATAGGCTTCACTTAAATAAAAACTCCTTGCATCATAATTTTTACCATATCTCTAATTTATTTATATTTTTATTTATTTTTATTTTTATTTATTTATTTATTTTTTAATATTCATAAATATAACTGCTTGTTAATAATTACAAATATTTTAATTTCAATTAAACCAATATTATTACGAATGTTTACATAAAAAAATTTCTTACATTACATTTAAATTTAACTCTAAATACATATGTTGTAGGAGGACATCCCAATATTACGAATGTTAACATAAAAATTTCTTTATTACATTTAAATCTAACACTAAATACATATGTTGTAGGAGGACATCTCAAAAACACCGATAAGTCCGCACATTTTGGCGTGTTCCCCAATTTTGCGGGGACGCCATTGGGTCACGTCCAAATCGTTGTCCTTGCCATCCCGACTCTCGCTAACTTCCCAGACTTTTTGTGTCTTGTTCCACCGTCCCCCTAAAAACCTTTGCTTTACTCGAAAATTTCCGTTGACGTGATTTATTTATCACGCAGTTTTTTCGCATGCCATAACCTCATTTTACTCACCGTTTCTCCATACCCCACCGCATTTCCACCTGAAATCTTCGACGCCACAAACGCAATTTTATCTGCCGAAAGACGTCCCGCGGTCTATTCGCTTTCGACGTAGCAGACGCAGACTTATCTGCCACAAGAGCTATCGCAGTCTATTCCCACAAGAGTTATAATATAATTTGATATATTATTATTACATAATAAAAAAATTAACAATCATAAATTTCAAAATAAATATATGTACATATATAGATTTGAAGGTGCCCCTGATTTGAAGGTGCCCCTCTAGCTTACAGGAAACTCGTCCCACCTCTATCTGTTCCCTGTTCCGAATGGCAATGCCACATAACTAAATACACTCAATGCCACATAACTAAATACACTAAACCTTCCGAAACTATAAGAACTCAAAGAAATAAACGATTTCTAAACAAACCTATTTTTACAGTAAAACAAACTTATTTTTTTATTAATAATTGGGCCGAGTAACTGGCTGATATTCGGATTTTTATTAATTAGGACAAATTTCGTAAGAGAAGTGGCTGATATTGGATTTTTTTTACCAATTAAGATGAATTTGGTAATTGTGATTTTTTTCATAAATGTTTTTTTTGCATTAATCACATCATTAGGATTTGGTCATTAAGATTAGGTTGATTTTTCAAACTATTTAATGTGGCTCATTTTTAAGACAAAATAAGGAAGGAAACCTATCTCATTGAATAAATATAAGTATAGGTCATTACCTAGTTATTCCATTTGGTAAGTTAATTAGTTATAGTATTACAAGTTCTAAGTTTTTAAGAAATATTATTAAAAATTGATTAAGGAATATTTTAATATTGAATAATTAATAAAATGATTAAATTTAAGTTATTATACAAGAGAGTAAGGGTAAATAATCATAAAGTTATTAAGATTTTAAGAAATATTATTAAAAAGAAAGTTATTGAATAATTTAGAATAATTTAAAAATGAATAATTTAATAAAATGATTAAATTCCCAATTACTATAATAAGCAGAGAAAGGATTAAAATAATAATAATAATAATAATAATAATAAATGAATATATATTGGATATATAAATATTTTAATATAAAGTTAAGAATCATTATTGTAATATAATATATAACATAATGAAATATATAAAAAAACTTTAACAAACAAAAAAAGTCAACCAAATCTTAATGATTTGATTAATATCAAATATATTTATCTACATTATGGATCACAAAAATCTTAGATCCAAGAATGATATTAACTGTAGGCCTTGGATGTCAGTTATTTTTTTTAATAGAACTTGCTGGAAAAAAAGTTAAAAAACTAGAATATTAGAATGTTTAAGATAGTGAAAATGGATTTAGCATCATAAAAAGGTGGGAGCCAGGGGGCAAGGGAGCGTGGGAGCGGCCTATGCAAAAGCTCCCTACCAATTTTCAGGAAAAGTGGGAGGATGTCGGGGTCATAAAAATTATAAAATTTAATATTTATAATGTAACTGTATTTTTGCAAGGAATGTATATGCACTCATCATACACTTACATCATGAAAGAAAAATCATAAATCCATGAATGATGAATCAAACAAATTTTAAAACTTAAAACATACATCATACAATCATACATGTAAGTTTGTAACTATAAAATCATTAATGTAACTGCTAACAATGTACAATGAAAATAAAGTTTAAGATATCATATGACATATTATATCAAGATTCAAAATAAAGTTAAACTGAAGTTTACAACTAAATTCTGAAACATAAAACTTAAAAGCAAATAAGTTATGTCTGAAACATTAAACATAAAACATAACATATGAATATCAAATGATATCATTATAATGATAAATGAGCATAAATGCTCAAGGTAATGCCCCACTAGTCTCTACATCCAGCTTCTGCACGAATATATCAAGATCAACCATGTCACCATCTGAATCAGAATCACTTGGATTCTCAAACATGCTAAGTGGCACACCAACTTTTAACACGAAACCATAAACTAAAAGGGGCGTGAGGGGGCGTGAGGGGGGAGTGAAGGGGGGTGTGCGGGGGCATGAGGGGGCGTGAGAGAAACGTCCCCTAGAAGTCCCCAAGACCCCGGAGCGTGAGGGGGCGTGAGAGAAACGTCCCCTAGAAGTCCCCAAGACCGCAGAGCGTGAGGCGGCAAGGAATCTAGACCCCTAAGTGGGGGGGCGAGACCGCGTGTAACACTGTAAAAAGCTTTTTGGTAACCAAAATCTTGAAATTTGACAAAGATAATTCAAATTTTCAAAAAATTCTCTCAAATTTTATCATAATCTATACCAAAAATATCTATTATTTTCAAAACTACTTTATATGTTCTTTAAACCAAACTTTAATTACATAATTTCTATTATTTTCCAAATTACTTTATATATTCTTTAATTTGTGTGTTCTTTAAACTAGGCTTTAACTGCATCTAGAGACAAAGTTATATGTTATCTAAGACAGTAACATTATTTTCGAACTTATGTCAATGAATCAATGTTCCTATGCATTTCAAAGTACTTTATATGCAGTGGAGGCATCTTTGGCTACTTAATGTTACCTTTCTCTCAAGCTCCTCTACTTCAGCAATTAGCAGTTCAGTCTGAAATTCCAAACAAGGAACAACAGTTAATATTCCACCGTGACATCCCAAACCATAAACAACAATTAACATAAAAGATAATTGATTATAGGATTTGCTTTTATCCGTGGAAAAACAAGTTACATATGCCCAATATTAACAGAAGCTGTATCTTATTATAACTACCTTTCGTGCTCGTATATGATCCAATCGCCGTTCAAATTGAATCTCCAACTCATCTAGTTCCTGCACTGAACATGTCTCTATATCCTCCCCCACCATCTTTCTACAAGTGGTTGAAAGCAGAGTAAACATCAGATGCACTCTTTATCAGATATACATCTTCAATAAAATTGCATGGATCGACTCTGAAAGTAACGCTACCTTTGTGCTGATTCGAGGACCCTCATCTTGGCTTTCGTATTTGCAATTTCCTGATTTAAACGCTGTATATGAAAATAATAATTATAACAATTTGAATCATCTTAAACTTGCATTCATAAAATTTACTAAATACCCAAGAGCATTACTTTTTTTAATTATTTCCTTTTATCTTTCCTTCTTTTGGACAATAAAAACAAGGCGATCAAACTTAGATTTTTTTTTTTCTTCTTAAAAGTCAATAGACACCATTTGTCTAATTAGACAGTAACTATCATTAATTATATATATATTAACAAATTTCATTAATTTTTTTCTATTAATTTATAATTCTGAATTTTATTAGCATTTAGATTTAGATTTTTTAAATGTTCATATAATTTCTTTGACATCTCTTCCATATCTTGTTTTAATATACCTTCAACTTAAACCATAATTAATTATAAATAGAGAGTAATTTTTTATTTGTAACTAACTAATAAAACTAATTATTTTTATAATTTCATTAATAATTAAGAATTAGTATAAATATTCATTATTATTTTTATTACAAATTAATTATCTTTTTTTTTAAATCAAAATCTAATTTATAATAAGAAATACATCTTAATTATTGTTATTATATATTCCCTAAAATTAATATTTTTTTTCATTTTTAATTTTAATTTAAAACATAAATCTTATTTAAAAAATATATATATTATTATAAAATAATTTGTTTGCTATAATGATTTTTTGTTATGATTATTATTTATATACGGTCAAATGGGTCAAAAATCACTTCTCTCTCACGAACAAGCCCTGGAAGGTTGGGTTACCTCTTGGGGATGCCAACGATATAGTGTATGGTATGTTTATCATGTTTCTGTCGGTTCCACTTCCTCAAAGTCATCTAGGAGGCTTAATCTCATATTAATAGCCTCTTGTCACATGTTTACCCCGGTTAGCCGGTTACTTGAGTAGGCGTGGAAAGAGGGTGTTACAGTTTTGTATCACCATATTCAAAAAAGTTTAAGCCCAATACAAGAATATAGAAATAGGTTTCTTGAACAATTTTAGTTTGAAAGAAGAGGGAATCGAGATTTCAATCATAGCTTGTACTAAGACAAACAATTATTTGAGGATCCCTTGGCCCTTAAACCATGATCAAGGATGAGGGAAATAGAAAAAATGGGTTCGAAAGAGCGAACTATTATAATCAAATGATTAAAAGAGAACAACAATATATGGTGAAGGGAAGGAAATATCGATGAAGGACGCCAGGTAATCATCTAGGGGAACAAGGCCAGCAAGAGAAACCAAAGAGTAGCTAACTATGCAGGTGCAGCAAAAAGAAACATCCACAGGGAAGAGGGATGCTTGATTCGTACCTAACAAGGGAGGGCCCTCCTTTCAAGTAATTGGGGGAGCCACCATGAGAGTTACCTCTTAGAGATGAACATGTTTTTGAAAATAAATACCCTCCAAAGGGGTTGTTGGGCTGAATAGAACATGCCTATCAATTGAAAAAGACATCGAAATTAGTGGCTCTTTATGAACCCAATTCTATTTATCCTCAACCAAAATATTTTCCCTAGTTATCTTATGTATTGTGCTGCCTACAATTGAAAGAGATTCCCTCGTAATCTAGAATTTGACAGTGAACCATTCGGATAGACCTAATTGATTGCATATGACAAACCTACTGAATCATTGAGACCAACCACGATACAAGAGATCCCCATATACCAAAAGTGAGTTTAACATTGTGTGTACTTAAAAATATTGAATGGTATATTCATAATCTTCATGTTATATTCATAATCTTCATGTTATATGTTGACGATAAGATTGTTGCATGCAAATAATGGATGTGATCAAGAAGTTGAATACTTAAACTGCTAGGACTTTTCATAGGAAGGATATAGGAGTAGCAAAATAAATCTTGGGAATTAAAATATACAAAGGTGAAGAGAATGGTAAGCTCATATTTTCACAATATAAGTACGTTAAAAAAATATTTGTAAAATTTAGGATGAATAATATAAAACTTATAAAAATCCCTTTTTTTACATTATAATATTTCTTCAAGGCTATGTCCTAATAGTAATAATGAAGGATATGATTATATGTCTCATTGATCTCGTATCTCTAATTCACCGAAATTATCCAATATATTTTCTTCGGTTCATGTTAACATGTTAAGCATAATTGAATGAAAGAGTATGTAAAAATAAGGTATGAAATCACATAAAGAGATCATAAATACAATGCACACAAAAACTTGATAATGGAGTTCATTTAGTGTGGACTACATCTTTAGGCCCTGCTTCAATAGTGGAGAGGTTACTTCATTCATATCATAAAAAGAAAGGAAATTACATGGCAAAATATATCATTATACCTCCATCCTAGGAGTGACATGATATATGGTTACTTAAATCGTAGCAATCACAACACCAATAGATTTATATCGCCCTCCTCATACTTTTGACTATGAACATGACCTCTTATGACAGGTGCATTAATATCTCGAATGTTGTGCCCAACTATTAATGATGAAGGTGGGTTTATGCGATGATCCCTGAATTCTGCTACCCATGTGCAAAATCTGACTACACCATTGTGAAATTTTGGTTAAAATGAGTATAAACTTGGCCTCATTTTGACACCTGGAAATCTAGCCCCATAGGGAATCTAAGATATTTATCAAAGATTTTTTGGCATATTATCACTCAAAGAACATGCAAGGTTCCACTCTCGTCTTAGGGTTCTGCCACTACTCAAGGTTCCATTTCGTTCTGGGTTTTGATGTCTTGTGGAAAAGTTTCGAGATCTCTGGGTTCCAATCTATTGGTTCCATTCAGCGTCCATGTCTCTCATCCCACTGAATGGTAAAAATTGGGGTCTAAATGAGTTCGGGCGAGCAGGCTTGCGAAATCCGCACCTCGTGGTTCATTTATAATAGTTTCAGTTGTTTCGGAGGTGACCTGGGGTCGTACCCCTTGATGTGCCATATACACGATTTTAATAAAATAAACTATGCCAATAATATCCTCTCACATCAATAAAAATAAACAATTTTATTTGCCGCATTTGTGGTTGTAAGAACTATTTCCCGTAATAATGGATTTCCTTGTGAGTGATTTGTTGCCATTAACCGCCACTTGATAAGCCTAGTGAAACCCTCGTTGTGTTAATTTAGATCATTAACTATGTGTGGAACTCTGCCAACATGATTATGCTGAAAAGGTTTGTCTTTGTATTTGAGGTCGGTAATTAAAACAAAATGCCACTGTCGGTCAACACATAACGTAACCATTTTCCATGTTGGAACTTCACCAAATGAGTTCCTCGACAACCATCGGTTACACATTTTTTATCAATGACATTTAAAATTTCACGTAATATGTCAGCTACCATCTATGGTTTGGCATATAACTTCACTACAAATTGATCACTTCATAACCGTTGAATAAAGGTTCCATACCATAAGCATATATGGTGGTAAGCGCTCGTTGTTCAATCAGTTTGACAGTCACCCTGCTTTGTGTATTGTCATTTGGTTGACTATTTACCATCGCGGTTATGTATTTGCTTTTAGGTTGGGTTATATTGCCAGTTTTTGCACGATTTTCACCTGGCATATGCCTTGTTCAATCCATTGTTGGGTCATCGTAATATATGTTGGCGTTTGTCGGTTGGATGGTGTCTTAGGGTCAAGCCCCCAATCCTCCTATTTTTTTATATATTTTCCACTGCCAACCTTATATCAACAAACGCATCTCCTATACATAGCAAGCGAAATGATTGGTAAAATGGTATATGGTTTCGACGATACCCACGAGGGCGAGATTTTGACCCTCGCCCATTCTAAAACTTGTCTTTTGGTTAGAATAGAATGACCAACATGATTAGGGGCACGTGGCACCCACTAACTGGGCCATGTGGCACCCAAGGATTGGGTTGCATGGCCACTCTTGGTGTTGCCAATTGCCGTCATCATGTACAACCACATGGCGGTCCTTGACCATGCCATGTGGCAGCTTCTTACTAGCCTCTGAGTTATTCTACAAACTACCACGTGTTGAATTCTGATTTTCTCACATCAACTTTACTTACTACTATGATAGCAGTAAAAACCTGCCACGTGTCATGTCGACTTCGTCTTGCTTTGACTTTTTTCCTTTTGTTCCAAAAAAATTGACTTTCCATAACTTTTTCATACGAAGTCGGATTGAGACATCATCTACGCCATTGGAATCAGGATGAAAATCACCTAGATCTGGTCCTATTTTTTATGATATCTGAAGAATTTGATTTTTTAGCTTCTTGAGAGCCACCTAGATCACTCATGTACTTTTTGCTAATTTAGTACAATGTTGGATTTATGCAACTATATGCACTAGACCATATATTCACATGGAATGGTTGTTGTCAATAGGTACATGTAAAATCCAACAAGACAACACTAAAGTGTAGTGGAATGGGTTCTTCAATATCTTACAAGCACAAGTGATTATTGAATCAACTTTAATGATAGAAAAAATTATATATGTGGTTATGTTGATTTAGATTTTGTATATGATTTGAACAATTGGAGCTCTGCCTCAAGCTATGTATATACATTTGGAGGAGGATCCATTAATTCGATGCCAAAACTTGAGCAAATGGTTTCTTGATCTACTAAAAAGGTATTATGGGTGAGTGTAAAGGAGCATGAAGCAATATAATGTATTATGTGATTGTCAAAGTGTTGTTCATTTGGCTACAAATCCAGATTATAATAGAAAGACATAAAATATTGATATTAACTACTGTTCTGTAAGTTAGGTCATTCATGAAGGTAGAGTAGATATTAAAAAGGCCCACAATTAAGAAATATATGCAAATATGTTTATAGAGCCGATGTTTCTATGGAATTTTGTTTGTGGATTGCATTATAAAGAATTTAATTTTAAATTTATATAAAATAAAAAATACACATAATCACATTTCAATAAAAGTAAAACATTTTGTTCTAGACTCACCCATTCTATTAAACTTCACCACAATTACCTTTGCATGAATATTAATACACTCATATTGACTCCTTAATCATCAGGATTTGAAATAGAGGAAAAACAGATGCAATCAACACTTAGATTATGGGTGTTAAGTTAAACATGTCAACAACTCAACCCAAAAATATTTCATGTTAAATTTCATAAGTTAGCAAAGTGGATAGGAAAAAAAATTTCTTCCAAGCCAGTCTCATAAGTCTTAATAGTATTAGAAAACAACTTTCCAAAATCAAAATTTCCCTATAAGATTTCGCACCACTCTTTTCAAAATACTAATTCCATTTCCTCAAATATATTTTTTTCTTTAACTTTTTTAATCTTTGATTCTATGCTCAAGTGTCATGGGATCCATAACCCACCCTGATATGTTAGGTCCCTATAACACTAGTATAACCCCTTATTGTTATTGTTGTGCCCATGTAGTCCCCATATTGTTATTATTGTGCCCCAGAGAAGCCCACTATTGTTATTGTTGCACCCTTACATTATTTATTTTTTTCTAAATAAGTTTAGATTCTATTATATGATACAAAAAATACAGAGGTACATTGCATCTTCGAGACCGGAATTGCTAAGTTAGCCAATTGCGGTGGGAAAGAGAAAATTCAAAAATACAAAAATGAGACTGCCCCTTGGGGGAAAACTAGCCCATAAACCAATCTATATAGCATAATAAGCATTGCGGCCCCTTAAGGGGAAACCAAAATTAAACAATAGAACCGAGTAGCCAAGTTTATTGTGCAAGATGTAAATAAGCATAAAAACTATAATTAAGCTAGAAAAACCTAAAAAAGGAGGAACCATGGCGCTAGGTGTTCTAGTCCGTTGCTGCATCCTGAATTTTTTGAGGAGGTTTCTCTTCCTCTATGTAGCAACCATAATCGGAGGAGTTGTCCTCTGGCTTGAAGAGTTTTGTTTCTATCTCAGGCGTGTAGGTGGAATGAGCACGTGTTGCTTCTACTTTTCCCCCTTCTTTTGAACTGCTACTACCTCCGCTGTCTGATGAATTCTCCATAGTTTGGACGGGCATAACCACCATCTTCCTAGGTTGTTGAGGGGAGGAGGGAGAGAGAGTGGATTTCTGCATCCTCTTCCTGGACCCTGAACCAGAAGGGAAAGATTGGGCTTCAAGAATACAAAGAAAAATATGGGCAAAGAGGTGCTGAGGGTCAAGGACCTCTGTCACATCCATGCTCAAGGAAAAATCCACAGAGCTCTCCACCATTGCAAGGTTGGGAGGGCGGGCTGGCGAACCTTGACCTCCACCTCTATGACAACGCATACAATGGCAACAATTCATGGAATCAGCAGAGTGCTGAGAATGCAGGTGAGTCGAATGAGGAGAATGTGAAGGGCATGCAGTGAGACTATATGCAGTGTGGAGTGAGTGGGCAGAGGGAGTCTAAACGACTAACAGAGGGACGGAGGTACAACAAGAAGAAGCAGAGCCGAGAGCCAACCTGACAGAAAACCGGACAGAGAAATTCTAAGAGGAGCCATTGTCATTGCCCATAAATGGCGAGGGCGCTCTGCAAGAAGGACGAACCAGAGAGAATTCACATCGAAGGAATTGAATGACAGTTATGGCACCAGGCTCCGAGACCATCAAGGTGAATTTAATGGCACCCATGCCAGGGCCATGTCATGCCTCGTGGCGAGGACAGTTGCTCGGCATTGGGGTGCCCATATGGCATGCCGCCCTTTCTCTAGGAGTCACCCGCATCCAAGAATGCCCTTACATTATTATTTTTATGTAGGCTCTACTTATATTGGGACCCTAGTCTCCTATATATAGAAAGTAGGTTTTTTCATTTGTATCATCCAAGAATTGTTCATTTATATAATGTCAAGGAGGATTCCCCCTCGAAGACGTTGATTTATAAGTCATTGATCTATCTTTTCTTCAATTTTTGTGAGATGGTTTCATAAAATTTCGTATCAAAGCTTTGGATTCTAGGGTTTCGCTGTTGCAAACAAGCTAACTTGGTATTTGGGTTATAACTTTTTCCTGTGAAGGTTCAGAAGCTCAAAAAGAAATCCATTTGATCTAAAATGACGATAAACTTAGTGTAAACATTACAGAACTTGGTTCACTATATTTTGGGAAATATGAGTTGTGGAAGTTAGGGTGTTTGCACGATGCAGAATTTCATCTCAAACAGATGGTCGAGGGAAAATTGGCATAACTTCCGTTTCATAAATTGGATTGGAATTCTGTAAAAAGAGGCAAAAATTGCACAGACATTAGTATCTTGTCTATAAATTTCAAAGTAAAATGTTGAAACAATGACACATGGCACACCATACAATTCTGATCTACTGACCTAGTCCATAATTAGGAAATTGTGGTAAATCAAGCATAACTTTATCTTGAAGAATCCAAATTAGTTCTGACATGTTTCATTGGAAAGAAGACTTAGAGGGATACTACAAAACCAAATATCAAATCTTGTGGATCCGAAATCACAGAGATACATTAGTTTCAATATCGACCTCATCAAAAGCAAGAAAAATGTGTGTATTTTTTTTTAAAAGTTGCGTAAGTCTTGTTTGAAAAATCAGTTTGAAGTGATTCCAAGGGAATTTTGAAGCATAGATATCAGTATTGGATTATAAAATTTCCCCCAAAAACGATTCCACACCAATTAAGCCCTCGGAAGGCTCTACTTTGACTTCATGAAGATGAAGAAGTGAAACATGATATACCAAAATTATGAGACCAAGTGCAAAAATTTCGTTCTCACAAAGAGTAACAAAAAATTAAATGGAAGCTAAGATGGATCGTTTAAAGAAATACATGGATGGATTGAATAAAGGCATGGAAGCTAAGATCGATGTTTTGAAGAATGAAATGGAAGCTAAGATCGATGGTATAGAAGGAAATATGGAATACATGAAGAATGGTCTAAAAGCAGACATGGAAAGTTTGAAGGAAGGTTTGACAAAGTTGCTACAAGAAATGATTCCTAGTGGTGAAACAGTAATAGATGAAATTGATGATGAGAACAAAAGAAATCCTAATCATAGTGTCATAGACTCTAATGTTGGATTTAAGACCTACCATATTACAAATATCGATATGAGGAAGTTTGATGACAAGTATCCGGTAACATGGATAGTACAAATGGAACAAGTCCCAGTTCAAAAAATATTGCTAGAACTTCATGAGGAAGGAAAAATCATATTGGAATTTTAAGCAATCATAGAAAAAAGAACTCGACAGCTACGAAATCGATCAATTTCATAGTATCCCATCAAGTGGAAGAACTTACTAGCAGAAGATTCCACATGGAAGAACTTACCAGCGGAAGATTCCACATGGGAGGATGAGAATTTTACACAGAAGCATCCAGAAGTAATCACACGTTGAGGACAACACTTTTTTAAAGGCGAGGGGCATGTTTGGTCCATATAATATTAGTAAAACCCCTTATTGTTATTATTGTGCTCATATAGTCCCCATATTGTTATTATTGTGCCACATAGAAGCCCACTATTGTTATATTGTTATGCCCTTACATTATTATTGTTATGAAGGCTCTGATTATATTGGGACCCCTTAGACTCCTATATATAGAAAGTAGGTTTTTTCATTTGTATCATCCAATAATTTTTCATTTATGTAATGTAAAGGATGTTTCCCCCTTGAAGAGGTGGATTTCTAAGTCGTTGATCTATCTTCTCCTATATATTGTGAGTTGGTTTCATAACATTGTCTCAACACAATTCTTAGTGCATGGTACAATTGACCTAGCATACAACCAACAAGTTAGTTTAAACTGACTTGTTGCTGAGAAAACAATAAATTAACAAAACCATAATATAATTGGTTGTGAAATACACATAATAATTGATCAAAACAACCCGAATATAGTTATTTTTTAAATTATATACAAACAATAATAAAATCTTAAATAAAAAATAAGACAACGTAAACATTCCAAACAAAACCCTAACATATGAGTGAGTGTAAGATAAATATAACACACTACATTCTAACATTTAAACATAGTTTAAGGTCAAAAATGTATATGTATGTGCTTCCTCTAAGTAAAGGAAGAAACAATCATAACAATACAACATAAGAGATGACTTTATACTATTAAGATGGGCTTGAAAGCCTCTCTTTGGGAGGAACATTTGTCTCCTTGTGTTCACAAGCTATAAATCTTGATAGGAAGAAGCAAGGTTCCTTTTTAGTTAACGATAATATGGAAATTAGTGATTATGCAACAAAAATTTGATGATAGATGAGCAAGAATACTACTTTCAACTCTCTAGGAAAATTCTAACCTAACCTTGCTCTTTATTTTTTATCTTTGCTAAAACGAACTCCGTGAACTTTATTTATAGGTGAATTTAGTGTCACCCTTTATCAAATCCCGTAACCAGGTGAACTCTTTCAATTTATTAACCTAAATTTGTAATTTTAATGGATACCTTGGAATAATAAATCAACGTTACTAATGAAATGGGGTTTTACAATGTCTATGAATGTTCACTATTGTGTAAATAACCATCATTTCATGTTCACTATTGTGTAAATAACCATCACTTCATGTTCACACCTCATACAAAAAAAGATGGATAATATTCTCACATTAAAATGCGCACATGATAAGTAGAACTAGCTAGTTGGGGGCATCATATGGCCATATAATGATTGAATGGGTTATATGGGACATTCACTCATATAAAAAAAATGATTTACTTATTACACGTCAATTTACTCTAACTTACTATACACAAGAAAGTTCCATAGAACATTTGTATTAATAACCCAAGAAGATTGAAATGTTACCAACTGTGATAAGGATGATGCTCGTTAGATTTACTGCTATACAGGTCCTTGACCATACTCCACATTTACAAAGTAAGGTTATATATATGTATTATTATTATGGCACTAATGTTTTCAAAGGTTGTTCTATAGTTACAATTATACCAATAACTATATATGCTTTATAGATGTTTGATTAACATAGCCTTTTCGATTAGATAGTTCGCACTTGTCAGAATTCATGCTTATCCCAACGTTAGTATCTCGCTGTCATAATAAATATGGTTATTTCTAATCGATTTTCCAGCATGATCTCATCCTACCCTAATCTTATCTTAGGTGATTTAATACACAATTATGGGTTTGATAATTGGTAAGGGTTTGACACTTGCTATGGTTCCCACCGTTGGGTTTACCACCGTGAGATCGATGAGTTCAGTGAGGTTTGAGTAGGGTTAGGGTAATGACCCGCACCTCAACCCTAACCGCTATTCATTTTTCCTCTTCGAAACATCGAGAGGGTTTGAATCTCCGTTACTCTACAACTTTATGCTTCCATGATTCCATTATGATGTTGGCTCATTTGTCAACTAGTTTTACGCAGCCACTCACATGTATTCTATTGCCTCACCGCCATCATCAGGCCTTGGGGAGTCTCCGGATTTGCCCAGCTAATCACATGTACTCGAATGTCTAACACCGTTTTCTATTTGAACTCCTTTCGAAAGTTCTACATTGTTATTTGTTCCCATATTTGTCTTAATGTATTTACTTGAGTTTTTTGTCATGGCTCTCTTACACGCACACCCTTATCGGTCTTTTTCTTTGTTTAAGTTGCAATTGCGATTGTTTCATGGGCAGTGTTTAAGGGTTCTTTTATTTAACCATCTATAGGAACAATATGGAAGCTTTCTTTCTAACTGCACAGGTTATTCAAGCAATCGTCCTCATCTCCTTGTTTACAGGTAATTTTTTTCGGCTTTCGAAATGTTATTTCGGTTGAGATGAATAATTGTTTTAAGAATCAACATTCCAAGTATTTGTGCCTGACCTACTCTGCTGCCATTTCCAAGCTCTCAGGTCTTCAATGTAGAACCCTATCATAAATCAAGGTATGCCCTATTCTCTTTTATAGTTTAGTCTGAATAGTTTACCCCAAATGTTATTACACCCCATAACTTGGATATTTTCCAAATTTGCATTTCAGCTAACTTACAGTATCCCTTGTTACCTTGGTGCTCTTCCTAATTTCGCTTTCATGCTCTTGAGCAATGACCTTCTCTCCTTTCCGCGCACAGGTATCGTGAACTCTGCGAAATTTTTAATTCTATTTGAAGCATTTCAAGCTTCTGGGTTTAAACCCTATGTTATCTTAGTACTTCTCGAAGGAAGCCTTACTTGCTCAGTTATTTAATTTATTAAATGTAAAGGACTATTTCCTTGAGAATAGTTTGTTCTGTAAAGATTCTGGGGTTTTGTAAGTTATGTTCATACATGTAAGGTTATCATAGTCGTGCTCAAGATTTCTCATCCAGCTAGAATTTGTATTTTTTCTTGTGTTGGAAATACTCGTATTCTTGTTTATGGTATAATTTAAGAAAGTGTTTTCCGACACAAGGTTATTTTGTTGACTTACATGAGTTTTCTGTGAATACTGCCTATTTCAATATTCTGATTTTAGTATAGTAACACTAACTTATTGAGTCCTTCCTTCACGGTGCTTCGACTTTGTAATTGAACTTATTGTTACACACAATTTTGTCTCCCCATCTCGCCCATTGGAGGGTCATTTCCATGATCAATAAGTAGTGTCATGCTTTGCAAAGACCATCATTGTATCCCTTTACATGAGATTAATATTCCTTCTTTTGGCAATTCCCTGAGCAAAGACTCAAAAACCCTTGTTTTTTCCTTGGCACGAGTAGTCAGTTATGCCCTCGCGCCAAAGAGGAAACTTAACATTGGGCCTTGCGCCAGCGGGCGCTTTGTCCCAGTTTTCCACCCACACCAAGCTGTTTATGGAAGGTTTTTTAAAAATAGAGGCGGAGATTCCACTCCAACCACCTCGAGGATGAGTCATTGGGAGTGATTGAACTGATAAACCATGGACTCCCTCCTTTAGTTTATGATTTCCACCTCTTATGGGAACTTCGTAAATGATAGGCCTCCGTCCCACCTTTGTAGGGATACTAAACCTCCTCCTTTTCTTGTATAAAAAGAAGCCATCTCTCTTTGCACAAACTAGCTGAATAGTTGAATAGCTGAATCACTGAATGGTTAACTAGCTGAACTTGGAGAAATGCTGGAGAGATAGGATAAGAAGGAATTACGTTGGGAGAGATTGAATCAATGCCTTCCGAGAGAGCTTGATTCCATGCCTTTCTGAATTCCCCGACAAACATTTAAGACACACTCCGGCTGAACCCCACTTGAGGAGACCTTGACGTCAAATATTTGGTTGTATCTCTTCCTTTCATTAATACATATACGTGACCACTGTTTGGTTCCACTTTTGTGTTACAACGTTTGTTTAATGCAATTTGTTTAGCCCTCTTTGACTGGCTAATAGTTATGAATGAAATGTTATTATGTCGTATGGTGTTCTTATTTTATGATTCTATGTGTAGGTATCCGAGCATGACTGTGAAAGGATTGTGACTTGCCGAGACAGGGGCGACAGGCCACCACCACTACAAAAACGACGATAGCATTGGACTCCAGGTAGGTCGATCTACTATGTCCTCTTTCATTTAATAATTAGGAATCAACATTTTAGCATGTCTCTTTGTTTCTAGACCCACTCTAGGTCTAGACGGATCATCTCTATCCACAGGGAGGATTTACCTGCTTAAGACTTACATCTATATTTGGTCGACTGTGCTAATACTATGTTAAATTCTTATTCTGTATCAAATTATTTGCATGCAGTTCCTCTACTTGTTTTTCTTCTGTAATAAGATATTTGTATGCTTTCGTGTTTTGATACACTATAATCTTATACAGAGTTTATTACATTTGTTTATTAAAGATAATGCCAAATCAGTAGGCTACTCGCATCTTGACACACAATAGTTTTCATTCTAGTTGTTATCTTCTTCTCAAATTTGTCTAGATGTTGTACATGTTAGATGATCGAACCATATTTAATGGTTCTGTTACCTTCTATAATTCCCACAGGCCGTGTATAGTCATTTTTTGAATAGGGAACAAACAGTACAGTGCGGAGTTTCCAACCCTGGACCACCTAACATTTCCCTTCCCAATCTTTTCTGGTATTTATAGTTATGACCCTAATTTATTCTTTCTACCTTGACACAACCATTCTTGACTCAATACTTCAAAAAATATAGAGTACAAGAAATAATATATTTTCCGAGACCAGAATTAATTAATCTTCTCTTCACTGCTATACATCGTCATTCATATTAAAGAAATATATTACACAAATAGCTTTATTGTTTTTCTCTATGATCAGCTCAAATTACAAAATTTAACATTTTAACTAATTTGAAAAAGAAAGTACAGTAAAGTTCACATAACTGCCTAGAATCATGCTTGAGTAACTTATCTCACTTTAGAATGTTGATGATTGCCTCCCAACCATGAGAGAGGCGATTATGTCCTCAACTCCCTCCGTGCTCCGCACCAGAGTAGGGCTTAGATAACAGTGTTTCTGGATTAGACCTCAAGACCCTCGGTCTAGTCTTCCTTTCCAGGTTCAAGTTGTTGAGTTTCATCTGACTCCAACCAACTCTGGATTGACTCCCACCTTCAAACCTCCTCGCTTTCCTCTAAAATCACAAAACCCCTTTTCCTCACTGGGATTTTCCTTTTATCCTTAGAGGAAAGGGTAAATGTCTTTAACTTCTTTTGCCTAACTACTCTGGAATCTTGGAATACTTTATCATCAATGTTTATGGAAAACATTCCAAAATTAATTCTTTATTCAAAAACAAGAAATAACTCATGTTCATTACTAGATTAACTTTACTTGTTAATATCATTTAGAAATTAAATGCATAATCCATTTTTAAAAGAAACAGAAATAGTTTAAGGATCAAATCCAGTTGTTACATTCTATGAGGTAGTTTACGAAAAAAATAGTGATGTTTTCGAATAAAACTATTCTAATAATATAAGTGAATAAAGAGAGTTTGATAACAATGGATCTCAATTACCACCTACATGACGTATGTTCAAATTTTCCATACTCCATAGCCTATATGTGTCTTCACAAATTTCTTATCCCAATAATCAAATGGAATTAAACAAGAGCCAACAAGCCACTTGCATATTGGTTTATTGGTTGAATCAATTATGATTCTTCACTATCAACCAATTAACATAAGTTAAAATCTCATCAACTTGTAGCCAATGTCCTAACACGATGTTAGACATGCTTAACTAAATGGATTCCATTACCAACAAATAAAATCATCTTCAAGTATTTTGTGTTTCATAATGATTTATGCTTCTCTACCAAACAACCAACATATCTACAAATATTGTGGTCTACGTACTCGAACTACCTCTTAAGATATTGATTTGCCCCACAATTGTATTTCATATTGGTTTAATTGGTTCTCTACCAAACAACCAACATTATCTTCAAACCTTGTGGACTTTGTACTCCAACTATGTCTTAAAACAATGATTGGCCCCACAACATCAATGAATTTAACTATCAACCAATAAATCATTTTTAAAGTGACTCATTAGTTGAACAAGTTATAACAATTTACCAATCTATGTTTAAATACAATGAGAACCAATCTATGTTTAAATATAATAAAAATCCATAATATATATCTCTCTTAAAACAATCACCAACCATATAATGTAGATAGACCCAACAACAACAAGCAAATCACTTTTTAAAGAAATTTATCAATAAAACAAATTCTAAATCTTTACTCCACGACCTATGTTCAAATCTATTGTCCTATATAATTTACAAGACACACATGAAACAAATCACAATAAAATATTTTAGTAACTCATAAAATACTTCATTAATCAAATTATTTACCAACCTTCATACCCAATCAACAAACTTATTCAAAGTATATGAACGTATACCATTACAAAATAGTCTACCAGTACACCCATAAGCCAGCCTTAAGCTAGTACAACCTAAATTATTTATCAAAAATTATAAGAACAGACAGGAATAACACACAATAATTATTTTTCTATATTATAATAAACAGAGATACATCAAATATATATAGTTTAACTAATTCAATCTTAGAGAGACAAGTTGAGAGAATCTCTCAACTTCCTCAACAAACCCAATCCAAACTAAGTAAGCATAATAAATCCTAATACCCTAAATTAATGCTTACTTTACAAAACATATAATACTTAATCACAATTACAACACTTTTAACTTTCGTCTCTTTGTCTGATCTGGTCTTCATCAGCAACTCTACCCACTCCGCAGTCTTCTAGACTTCGCTCTTTCTTTCTCCACATCTTCGAGCTTACCTTTCAACCCATTTAAAGTACACCTGATTCTGAACATCAATGCTGAATTTGTAAGATTAAAGATTCTTGACACCCCCGAAGAAGAGTCTCGACACTGAACTACCCTATGGAAATATTTCCATCTGTGAAATAACCCCGAAGAATAAATTTCAACAGTCTATAGGAAAATATTCTAGGTACAGAATATGATCAGCGATCAATCCTACCAAATTACCTTTACACACTTACAAACTCACAAGGTAAAGTAACCTGTAATTGTCGATCTTGGAGCACCGAAGTACAACAAGAGTCTACAACATATAACAAATTCTCACAATCAAATTAGCGATACTTCCTCTCGGCACCGAAGAACGTCGAAAAACACTATTTTAAATTGTGTAAATCTATTCAATAATTGGCTCTTCTTTACGACTTAAACAATATTAGAATAACAAAGTTGACATAAAACTCTAACAAATGCAACCAAGAAAGCGAATTTATGAAACAAATGTGATCTTCAACTCCTGTGCAATTCCAATATAAATGAGATTCTGATTTTATTTTTCCCATTTCCTCCCAAAGAGAAGGGATCTCTGCAATATTTATGAATTCCCATGCTAGCGAGTTCGACAGAGTCACCGGGTGGCATAATTCCCCACTCTAACCGTCCACTTTGCTCTTTTTGGCAGCCCACAGCCTGTACTGCATTGGCCAGTTCTCATCCAACAACACAAAGCACGGAGAAAACAAACTTTACTCACTTGAGTCTGCGTGGACTTCTTTATGGGCATGATGAATGCTTGCGCCCTACTCAAAGGTCGGATTTTTGTTGTTCAAGTATTTTATTCCAGCAAAACATTGATAACTAGAGAGCTCGATCTGCTGGGATACACAATTCATTCACTGACAGGAAACTGGTTCACAGCAGACCATCACTAGAGGACCCGAGTGATTCATTCTTCACATTTACTCGATCTTGACTGTTTAAAATTGGCAGAGACTAAATCCGAAAAGCTCGATACAGTCATCCACATCGGACTGGCTACTTTGGTCTCTGATTGGTTGCTGACTCATCTCAGAGCCGAAAGATGCAAAGAGATTTTTGAGCCCATGCAGGGTCACCTTCACAACAATAGTGGCGAGGTCATTGGAGTTTGTAGCTTTTCTGAATTCTGGATGTGCTACGAGAGTCTAAACGTAGACGTCCGGATACAACGTGATGTTGCACATTGATTCGATAATGCTAGTGGCCTCCAATTCATTGGGGTTCATTGCCACCCCATTTTGGAGCTCAATGGTCAAGCGCTCAAATTGTGCCGCTCGCGGCTTTTGGGTTGAAGCCAGAGGTCTCTGCTTCTCTCTAAGAAAACCCATGGAAGAATAGCAGACTGCCCTTGGACAGAAATCTCACTCATCTGTTAGTATTCACTGTCGCAGTATCCCCTGACAAGAGTAAAAAAAAGGACCGATGGATAGTACTTTTCCAGGAAATGACAGAACTGCGACTGAAATATCTGCCCAGCTTCCTCACAGTCACAGACTCATCGCAATTCTTGTTTCATTATGTCAAAAAATAAAATGCCGAACAGAACACGCTCCAAGCATTTCTGGTTTTTTTTTTTAAATAACAATCCAGAATATAACAACTTTTTTAGTAATCTAATACTAACATTCGAATCAAGAAACAAATATATAAAACACATAAAACACTTCACTCTCACGCTTATGTACATAGAATCGATTGTCTAGAAACTCGCATCTTCCTGGCCATCCCGTGAGGGAATCAAGCCATATCCTCCTCTGACACCATATCAGAAATTATAAGAACAGACAGGAATAACACACAATAATTATTTTTCTATATTATAATAAACATAGATACATCAAATATATATAGTTGAACTAATTCTAATCTTAGAGAGAGAAGTTGAGAGAATCTCTCAACTTCCTCAACAAACCCAATCCAAACTAAGTAAGCATAATAAATCCTAATATTATTTACACATTTAAACTTACACCCATAAGCCAACCTTAAGCTAGTACAAGATAAATTATTTACACATCTAGAATTTATAAAAATACATTTTTTTTGCAATGGGTAAACATCAACAAATATACGAGATATCGAAATAAGAGATTTGTTGGAAAGAAACAAGTCTCTAAATTTACAAATTCTCTAGAAAGCCCTCCCTAATTTGACATATATATATATATATATATATATATTCTCTTGGAAAGCCTTCCATTATTTGACTTTTTAATTGTTTTCATCATTCTTATAATTTTTATATTATATATATATGTGTAGGTTATCGTTAAAATTTAAAATAGCAACAAATAGAAAGTCAAGCTTTAAAAAAAACTCTATATATTTCACCATATTTGCACTACTTATCCATAGATATTTATCATTTGTATTTAAAAAACAGACCACAAATATCGCATATTAAAAAGGGAAAGGAAATACCTCGTTATCTTGCTCTTGATTAGGATCATTTCTACTATTTTGCTGCGAATACTTTTGATACTTCTCCAGCAATTTCTCCATGCTTCACATAACATTGACAATGGTTAATTCAAAACAATAAATTTATATATGAAATAATGAAATAAAATGAATAAATAAAGATTGCTAGATTAGTGATAAATTACAATAATACAAATTTGTGATGAAATATTATAATAATTTTAAATTTGGATGCATATATAACTAGCAATTGCACCTGTGGTGCAAAGGAACGCCGAAAGGAGACGAATGGTGTATTTTGGGTCCCACTGTCACACACTTTTGACAAACGCACCCATGGTTTTGAACACAAAAAACTGCTTATGGAAGTACTTATAGCAGTTTCTTGAGAGAAGATTAAGTGGTGCCGCAATGCATGAGAAGCGTATATTTTGCAAAAAATGGTTTAAACGAAACTATTTTGCGGGGGCACTATCACATGCACATGACAGTTTGAAACGTAAGCGTATAAGCAAGTGGAATACATTGATTGGAATTGTTAATGGTACTGAGCAAACACTAAATAGTAGATACTGAAGCCTGAAACAGCAAATTAAAATTGCATAAGATTAGTAAAGAGTGACTTGCTAGTGCATACTTGCAATATTCGAAGTTTTTTTTTTTTTTTCGAAATTATTGTTAATCATATATGAAATGATATATGCACATCACAATTTGAAATGTGTGCATATACCAAAAAAACAAAAACATTGATTGAAGTTGTAAATAGTACTAAGTAAATACTAAATAGTAGAGAGAGTAAGATTGAAATGGCTAGTTTGACTCAAACAATTAGAAAGTAATTTATTTTATTTTAGAAAGAGTGAAGCAAATGTACTAAATGTCTTTGCGAAAATCACATTAGAATAGATTAGGTTGAAGCGTGTTTATTTATTTATTTATTAATCTTTATTTTATTTTATTTCTATTTATTTATTTATTTTATTCTTATTTTTGTAATGAAGAAATTTTTTTTAATCTAATTTTTTGTTTAATTTTAATTTTATCTTTATTTTATTTTATTTCTATTTTTTTATTCATATTTTATTTATTTATTTAATTATTATTATTATTATTATTAATAGTATTATTATTATTTTTTTCTATCATAGCATGTAACTATAAAAAATGAAATAAATATATAAATTGAAACTTTAAATATTATTTAATTACTTTTAACATTTAATTTATTTGATAATAATAAAAACAAATGAATATCCTTTGAATAGTGCACCCAGGCTATCTCCCTCTTTTATAAAGCGCTCGAATATTAATAGATATGACAATAATTCCAAACCATCCATAGATATGACAATAATTCCAAATATTAAGAAAATGCTGACATCGTAACCATTAACTTAGTAACTAATTTCTCCCTGTCCAAGAACAATGACCCAGCATCATTGAGCACAATCGAAGGTACTGGAATATGCTATTTATATATATACACGCATAGTACTCTTGAAACCATCTAGCAATATGAAGGCAAGTCCAAAAATATTAGGAGAACGCCTCCCATAATAACTGTCCAAAATTTTGATTAACTTGCTTCGCTCCTCTCTAAAGCTGCAAGGCAAAAAAGCAAAGAAAATATAAGACCATTGATGAATAAACTTTTAACAATTGATGGATACATTTAAGTGCAATTCCTGTTAAAAACCAAATTTACACAAATAAGCGAACAACTGGATATGACAAAAACAACAGTACAAGTCCTGTGAATATTAAAAGCATAAGACTTACTGTTGAATGGATACCTCACTCCTAAATCCTTGTTGTTCTTGAAAACTCTGATAGGGACATCAGATATGTGCGTTCATCTCTGCCCCCCTTTCCTCCACTGAAAACATTAGTTTGGAGAATGTAAGGCTGTCCAGACCTATTGCCCAAGAAGTCAAAGTCTATTACATCATGTTAAGAGTTCTGAGAGGACAGTTGTTCCAACAAAGGCAATACACTATTGTTTTGATGCTGGCCTCTTTAGCCCCTATTTTCCCTCCTGGTAGCCTTGCAGGACAAGTGGTTGTTTTCGTCATTATTGGCTTTGTTTTTTTTATCGACTTTCTTGTATGACACTATGCTTACTATGCTTGCAATTAGTTTGAATTTTTGGAGACATTCTGGGGGCATTGAAGCTTAACAGGTACATGTAACGGCATTTTAATTAATGAAAGATATATTGTTTTCTTAGCTTGAAAAAGGTGCACACTTCAATTTGCATAAGCTAATCCACATTGTGCATTGGCTCATAGAAGCTCTGAAATATAAATGCATTTCATCTAGTTTAATTCAATGTTATTTATAAAACTTGAAATCGTACATTTGGGTCAACCTTAAACAGCCATTCCGCAAGAATTAGATCAATTGATTATGTTGATTTCAAAACCCCATGAGACACTGATGCATATAACTCAGTTGGGTATGCAAAATTCACCTTTGTGGGGCGCATTGCAAAGTCCAAAGATGAGAGGCGTCGATCAAAGGAACCCAGAACGTTAAGCATGGCGTCTGTTACAGCCTGACTCTTCTGCAAGCATTCCCTCAATTTTTTAGCGCTCTCCATCTCAACCTGCATTGTGATCAGAGCACAACTGAATTATGCTTCTAGATGAATGGCTGAATGCTCGCATTCCAAAGCTTTTATGTATTCTGTCGTCCTGAAATATGGCGCGGTATGACGAGTTGGATATAGAAACTGCCTGAGGCTCGCCATCTTCTTTATAGCGGTCTTGATGTTATGGGCGATCAAATTTGGAAAGATGCACGTATTGAAGGTGGAAAAGAGACAACGAGGTTGTTCTCGATGCATGGTGGTCTGGACATGTAGAGTAAAGCGCAAGACATTGGGTTTTTGGAGACGATGTCGTTGAAGTAGCCCTGGTTGCAGGGAAATTATGTCGAATAACCCTGTTTTTTCCGGACTTTCCAGCAGACAAACCGCTTCTCTGTCTTTCAGGCCTCCACTTTACTTCCATCCAATGAAAAAAAAATCGAAGATGACAAAATTGGGTTGCTTTTCTTCTCACAAGCAAAAGCATTCTCATTCAAAGCAGGCCTCTCAAAATATTTATGGTTGACCGTCTCGGTGCTGCAAGTGGGCACCTTATCAGCAGACTTAAGCCTTCGGGCCATACCCTGGTAGCTGGTAACCCCTTCCATTGCATTCAAACCAGTGACATCAGGTTCGCATTCGAATTCGAGTTCGAGTCCACAGACTGTATAAAAAAGCCATTCTGCATCGAAGGCACATCCCTGGCCACCACATCCTCTGGGTTACCTAAACAGGGGTGCCTACCTCGCAGAGGTCGAATGCAGCGCAGACATGGAACAAGGGAAACCGACTGAAGCCGGTTTGTATAGAATAACAGTGCTAGTTGTAGCTCGTCTGTCAAAATAAGATGGTTTTCTTCATCGAAAAGGGAAATGTAAGTAGAATGAACTGAGTCAGAAACCTTTATGTAAAAAACTTTGTTCTGCCAAAGCTCGCTCCCAGACAATGCTGGAACAATGTCGATCATTTGCAAAAGCAAGAAAACTGTGTTCTCCAACGAATTTCACATCGGACAGGAATTCCAACTTTCCTGTTCCAGCGTGAGGTGGATGCGCATGAGTGTGGTGAATGCCACAACAACGCGAAGAGTGAGAGTGGGAAACTTTGTGAATGTCTTTTGCCGCTGCCTCTGCCCGGTTCCTCCACCCGTTATCTGCGGCTGAACCTGAACGCCTGGAATCTGAAGGAGAAAGGCAGAAGCATTTGAAGGAAATTCGTTTGCATCACAGGGAGAATGGCGCCACATCCTCATGGAAGATGGTGGAGAAATGGAGGACGTCACCGGCAGAAACTTCGTGAATGCAGTGAATTACCAACCCCAACCCGAGGGAAATGAATGAGAAACTACAGTGGGCATTGAATGGATGCACAAAATATCTAAACATTGATGGATATTGGATACAACAGGACTTCTGATATTCACATGGGCTGAGCGATGTTAGATCAAATCAATCAGGCCAAGTCTGCTTGCCTCCCCTGGACGATCAACGATGACTTTGAGTGCAGGGATTTATAATTGCAGTGCAAAACTTGGAAAAATGCAGCAAACGCCATTTATATTCTCGTATCCTTCGTTGCAGTGAAAATGATGCACGACCGCACCAGCAAACTCAAGATAAATTAAGAAATTGACCCTCTTTATGTTTCACTTGTAGAAAAATTTTCATTACTGTGATGTGATAAACACACTACGTTTTTATTTGATGGGCTCGAGTTCCAGTCTGTTGAAGTTAATGCCGAGGAAATATCGAATAAGGATTGAATAAATGTGGAATAACAGGAGGAAGAAAGACTTGGGAAAGTATTCCAGACCAATTTCGACCACTTACAGGTCTCTTGAATGTTGTGCTAAGTCATTCGGGTAGCTTTGACATTGCAACTGCAGAGAATGTTGTTGTGTGTGGGAGTTTGGGTTCAGCTCTTGAGATGCTTGCAGCACCTCCATACTCTATGTCAATAGAGACAGTGTTCCTAATTGGAGGTGATAAAACTTATCTTTCAAGTTTGGTTGGATCTTTTTCCAATATCATATTTGGTCTAATTTTGGATTATACTAATTCTCTTTTTTGTCTTTCTCCAGAGAATCACTCTCTACACCTAACTGTGATGCAATTCACATCACTGAGATAGATAATGCATTTGAATGTGATACATTCATCACACCCATAGATGCATCCGTGTTTCGGCCTTGTTATTTGTCATTGTCAAATCGTTGAGGCATCCAATACCACTGTGCTATGCTTTTTAGTTCTAACATAAGAAGCTGCATATTGCCATTCTCTATTTGGTGAGATGCATCATTTCTGTTACTATAAATTGAAAATGTGGTTTTAAGTTTTGAACATGTCTTAAAGTAAAATTATTATGTTTTACACATGATACTATAAGTCCTAGAGGACCGGTGTAACATGATTTCTCATGATATCCACATAGCTCCTAAAATGTTTCATTATAAAATTTTAACACTATGGAAAAGCTCAAACGTTTTGCTTTTAAATGTCTTCACCTAACGTGTGGAAGGAACCACTTTGAGAAAACCCTTCAGTCCAAACAGCATAGGTGACTCTCTGCGTGGTGCTTTAAAAGCAAGTACATAAAGGATCATCTCCAATCAAATTTATTTGCTGTCAGACAAAGAGGCAGCACTTTTATTGTAATCTATTTCTTTTTATTCATCAATATAGAATTTAAGATTAAGAAAAAAAATGAGAAAATATTTTAAGCATATGTTATGTTTATAGGGAGTTATGTTGACAGTCCTCATCAATTTGAAGGGAACCCCTGCTTGGACGTCGATGACGAAGAAGAGAATCCTAGATTGAATGTCGAGATCAAGTGGAAGTGTCAAGGGCAAGCTCAGCTCCCCCTTCAAGCGACAACGTGTGGAGAGGAACTTTACGGCTGAGCAGAGCATTGGGGAAGATGGCGTTTGGGAGTGGATCTAAACTGAAAATTCCAGCTATGTCTCTATGTTTAGAGTACTGCAGCAGAAATGCCCAGAAAGTTGGAACTCTACATAAAAGCTCCATGACAAATACGGAGGAAATTATTATAACATCACGCTATGGTCGGAATGATTTGGTGGGAACAGCAGACTCAAAGCAGCAATGCAAACATTATCCTGCACACAGAGCATACTCATGGATGGAATTTTTTTTTTATTTTTTTTTATAAATAGCTTCAAGTTCATGAGCGCATGCGATCCTGGAGACCAATATCCTGGAGAGGAAACAATATCCTTTGCCGTCCGACTGGTTTGAAAAACCCAGTTCAGTGAGTCGACAAGTGATTTTCGTGACGCGGACTTCCATGAGAACTTGATCTTTAACCTCTGGTACCGGATCCCCATTGTCCAACTACAAAACGTCATTGGCAGCCCCGTATTCCTTATAAATCAATCAGGCCAAGTCTCAATGTACAAGCGTTTCATTAACTGGTGCGGATCTGCACTGTCGCGTAACGTGGTGGACAGATGACAACTACGACCAATAATCTATTTACCTTTGTCAAGATATTACTCGTTACAAGGGCGATGAGAAAGCCCTCCCATTGGCTGAAAGAACAGTCACATTCGGCTAAAGCCGGTAAAGGTGTTTGCCATTAACCACACTTGGCATTAAAAATCTCTTAAATAGAAGAGGAGACCTTAGTAAATGACAATGTTCATATGCAAAATAGAAATAACTTAATAATAGATCAAAAAATTAAGCTGCTATGATAGAATCGTGATTCTTTGTGCATCAATATAGTGAGAATCTGAATAAAACTTGTAGCTAACGAAATGTAAGGAAAAGAAGGGCGAAGAAACAAAAATATGGTTGCAACAAATACAGGTCTAAATGCATTCACGGCAAAAGATTGAGAGGCCCATTCATGATCATTAATGTCGAATGGAGAAAGCCATAACTTCCTCGTGTAACTAAAAGGAAATAATTCGACAAGTTGGAACTAATAGAGACTCTGATTTCCCATTTTCAATGCACTATATTAATACCAGTTGTTAGAGCATGTAGTATATTAAGAGGCAGTTTTGTGACGATACAAATAGTGAAGAGATAAAAACTCGTCAGGATGCACCACTACCACCCCTCAATTACATTGGTGGACTCGACGTCTTGTTGGATTGACCAAGACCTTTCAGGAACTTCTTAATAAGAGATTATCCAAACAAAGTTATACCAAAGATCCTGATTGTCAGTAAAAATAAAAAACAAGACAAAGAACATAAAAAAAGCCCTCCTCTTCGAGCCCAATGCATCTTATTTAAAGTCCTTAAAACCCTGCAAATACAATGGCAGATTGCCCTGTCAGCTGACAGTGCATTAACTGGCCCTAGTTAGATTGTGCCTCAGTTCCTCTTTAGGGAATCTATGACAGGTCCCATTTCGGTTTAGTTCAGTTGAGCATTGATGGAAGCAAATTATATTCTATTAGATCCCGGCTTATTTTCTCTAATCCCTGAATAGTTGCTCCACTTAGATCTCTGGCATGGCGATTTCCCAAATGCGCTTTTCATGTTAAATGCGTATTTATATTTGCACATTGGAAAATTAGGTTTGAAATGCTGCTGCTTTTGGTAAAAGCAAATCTTGAATATTACATCAAATAGCAGGGAATAGTGCATAAAGGGTGTTGTAGAAAACTTACTCTGATGGAAGCGGACGCCATCGAAGTTTGTGGAATCCATGGCCACGGTTGAGACTGCTGAGAGGCGAGGCGGCAGAAATTTGAGCACCCAAAAACTGAGTGGGGCAAAGAGCGAAGGGATTTTCAGTCCCTGACTTGCAAAGACGAGGCGAAAGTGAAAGAGCCATCGATGCTCTTCTACTGAAACAGAACGTTGAACCAAAATCCACAGGTCCAAGCTGCTCGGATTAGATCGAAACTTCCTTGGACAACGCAGAGAATCTCCAATTAATTGACAGCTTGGGACAGAACGCTGAACCAAAATCCACAGGTCCAAGCTGCTCGGATTAGATCGAAACTTCCTTGGACAAAGCAGAGAATCTCCAATTAATTGACGGCTTGGGCATCGTGAAACAGCCATTCAACTTCGTCCTCAGCTTCTCCCACAGAAAATTAGTGTGGGCTCTTACCTTCACGCTGCTTCTTCCACTCTCTTTTCTAACTCTGGGTCTCTACTTCAATCTCCGCCCATCTGGTCATCAAAACCAATGAGAGGGAAACGTATTATACTATGGAGGCCAACGCTCTCTCCCGCCAGAAGACTCTGCGTGAATTGACCTCCGAATGGAGCGAATTTCTGGTGTTCGTAACGTTATACAGAGATTTCGTTTTCGTCTTGCGGATGCTATCGACGGCGGCTGTGGCGTGCACGGTGGCCTCCAACTACAGTAGGGCCAACACCAATAAATTGGAACTCTTGGACAGCTGACAATTTTCAAGATATTACTCGTTAGAAGGGCGATGAGAAAGCCCTCCCATTCGCTGAAAGAATAGTCACATTCGGCTAAAGCCGGTAAAGGGAACGCCTTTCGGCGTAAATATTATCTATTTTATATAAAAAAAAAAAAAAATCAAATATTATAGTTTATTTTATAAATGAAATAGATGTTCTCATTAGTACCATGTGTAAAATGTGAGAAAGTGCTCTAGGTTGACATGCTTTCATTTTAAAAAAAAATCTTCTTTTACATTAAATTCTATAATGTTTCAAATAACATTTTCATTACTATAACTTTATCATTTTTCAATATTCATCTAGTCCTACATTATTATTTGGGAAAAAATATTTAATTAAATATTTTATAAATGAAATATAAATGATACAAAAATGAAGGTTGAAGAGCATATCGCCACGAGGGGTCAAATATAGCCATTATAATGTGGTGACCTATAGATATGTCAACATTTAAACATATAATCTTAGATCCATCTAATATCAGATCTATCATGGGTTGAGAGAGATCAAATACCTCAAGGTGAAAACCTTTTTTTTGGTGCGTAGAACTTGAGGAGAGGTTTGCACCTCGAGGGATTTGTTCCCTCTCAACCCATGATAGATTTGGTGTTAGATGGATTTAATTTTGTTCCAGTTGAGGACAACAATGTCACATTTTTAGATTATCATTGTTATGTATATTTTTGAAATAAAATTCAAAATTCACATTATGTTTTCTTCACATGGCATGACCATATCACTCTTTTTTTTATTTTTTTGGCCTGTATTACTTTCCTTTAATGGTTTGTAAGTCTTTGTTCAGATGCTTTGAGTGGCTTGTATGTTTATATGTTTGGATTTGGATAGTAATGTTTTTGAATGTTAGAGTTATTTTGTTATATTTTTATATGTGTATGTAATTGTTTATTAGTAATTTTTTGGCGATGAAGAAGGGAGACAATGTTGATATTGCACATCTATTTCATTTAATGTTAGGTATCACAAATTTTGACGAGTAAGTAATTCCAAATAGTGTTCTTCCAAATATTACAAAATATGTATTGAAAAGTAGTTTTAATAATTTATTGTGTCAAGATTACTTTGGAAATAATTTGTTTCTTTGTTTATGTTTGAAATAATTTATTTCCTTCAATAATATTTTGATGATTTTTTTTCATCTATAGTTTATTTTTCAAAGTCAAGAAATAATGTATTTTTCAATATTTTTAATGAGTGGGTATATTTATAAAATATTTACATTATTGTTTTCGCCAAACAATTATCACATCTCCTTCAAGAATAGTTTGATTTCTTTTGATATTTATAAATATACATTTTTCTCTTATAAATATTTTGAATGCCCTTGAGTCTTCGAGGTCAGGCGCCGCCTATTACGCCGAACGGTTTACCGCACGTACCATCCAGAAATTATGGGGAAGTACGCCCGGATTTCCCGTGAACTTTGTTCGTGAATTATTATTACAATATTAAAAAAAAAAAAAAAAAAAAAAATGGAATGCATTGTTGTACACAATTACTTTATTAGTAATTTTGAATATATATAATTTTTAATATATGTAATTGTCTATTAGTAATTAGTTGATGATGAAGGAAGACCATCTTGTCAAGGAGTAATTTTCATTTTGCAGGAGGATTGATTCTGCATATATTTTTCATTTTAGTTGTAGTTATCGCAAATTTTGACACCTAGTTATTTCTTAATAGTGTCCCTGTACCCATTACTAAATATATCTTGATTTGTTTTTTTTTAAATAATCTATAGCCTCAAAATTAACATCTAATGCATCTAGTGCAAACAATCAAATAGGATTAGAAAACAAAATATACATTGAAATCAATGCATCTAATGCAAGCAATCAAATCAGATTAAAAATCAACATCGACAATGAGATCAATACATTTAATGTAGACAATCAATGGTATCCACATATGAGCTTCAGAATGATTTCTAAACTCTCTTCTTATTATAAAAAATAGGATAGTGTCTAAGCGTTGAGGTATGTATCAAGGTTATGAACAACACAAAGTGGAGAAGGAGATTCAATATCTGAAAGAGGATATTATTTAGTATCTGTTAAAGTATAATAAGTTGGAAACAAGCCTTGCATCAACCATGGAGTTCAAATTGGAACAAGGGGCACGTCTTCAACAAACAGAAGAAAAATTGGAACTCTTCGACACCGAGTTGAGAAGATTTGGCATGGAATGGACTATGACAGATCAATTTCCCCTTCTAGTAGCAAGTATTTTATTAACGATAATGTAATGGTCCTTTTTGAATGTTATTTCTTCTCATTTAGAACTAGAGAAGTTCCATAGAGTAGATAAACATAATTTGCAAAATTTGTTTCCATCGATGCTAATTTTTGTTAGATTTTTCCCAAAATTCATAATACAGTATACCTCTTCCATAGGACATCAGATGACTCTAAAACATGAATACAATTTTCTTCCAAACCTGTCTAGAAAGATTTCTAACTCTAAAAATTTACATGTTGTAACTACTTTAGGATTTTATATCTATGCTTGAAAAAAATTAAGAAAAAAAATTCCTAAATCAACATATATTTGATGAGCTAAAATTTTAAGAAGGTGGTTAAAAAAGCTTTTAAAATATAATCTAGTTATATAAGAAAATATGTGTGTGTGTGTGTGTAAAATGGTTGCAACCAACTTATAAAGTTATCCAAATATATGTGTGATGAGGTCACTTCTATAGAACAAGAGATGCATCAAAATGGCTCATGTTACATATTTGTGTTATGTTTACCACCATTAGAATTTTTCTTTGCTCCAAAATCGAACAAACTGATCTAACTTAGGATGGTAATGCTTCATCCATATCTGTTTCTACATGGAATACTACTGATCAAGATCAATATCCAAAAACTTTCTAAGATACCCTAGAGTTGCACAACATTGCCTTCTTTTTTAGCCACATCTAAAGTCTTTTGAAATGTTCACTCTAGTGTCATTGCACTTTAAAGATAATATAGTAAATATGCACATTGATATATAAGTACTTCAAGAAACTCGAATATTCACCATATTGTGCATTGTCGATTAGTAGGCTACTCCAACACAATAAATCTAATGCCATTTGGATGCGCTGATTCAAAATCCACACTCTAACATCAATTAATGGCAATTGAGATAAAGGAAAACATACTACAATGCAATATTCCCATGAATGAATACTCCTACATCTCCACACTTTTTAGAAAAATTATCTTGAATAAATAATTAGGGAGCCTTCCATAATGTTTGGCTTGGTGACACTATCCCAACATGTAGCGAATCATCAACATATCTAAATGCACTCCTTCAGTTACGATTCCTAGGAAAAACTACTTTCATGATTATAAAGGGCCAAAAATCGTCATCCACAAAATTTAGATAACTATAAAAGAACAATTATTAATTTTTCCTTGATTCTTAAACATCCTCCACCAGAGGAATTTTTCGCCATGGCCTAGTTTAATAATAATATTCAATGGAATTTGATTTCCCACTTGCTACCCAAAATTTTGACATAGGGGTAATATTAGTGAATTTCTTCATTGTCCCTCGTGATTTTTATAAGCCTTACATAATTGAGGTTCTTATTAGGCTCCATGGATTATGATAAGCTAGAGTGTTCGATCATGTTGATGCATCATATGATCTAGTGTGCTGCCTCTTGAGCATTTTCATTCATCTACATGTTTGGCCATATTAATAGTACCCAAGGTGGTTATCAATTCGCATGGCATCCTCGCATTCACATATCTCGAGGAAATTCATGTTTCTGAGACATTAGTCCAAATATTTTAGGGCTACCTGTTCATGCATTAGTCTTATTATACCATACCACATCCTAAATTTTGGATCTACCAATTTGTTCTCACATTTTCAAGCAAATATCCCCTTATTTGAATGATGTCCACCCTCGAGGATGCATTGCTTAGACATGAGGGTGTTGTTTTCACTCATTTGGACTTGTTTAACTATCCCACATGTTAGGAGCTTGTAGGAAGTATACCCCTTTCGAGGCTACATTTTTCACTATGGGTATATTTACTCCTTCATTAGTTGAGATTACAATATCTTTTTGGAATATTTCACTTGGGTTATTGTACATTTGGCTTCCCAGCCCACTTTTATTATATCCTTCCCAACGCTAGATCTAAGGAAATCATAATTGAGATCGTTATTCTATTTTAAAGGAATGCTTTATATAATGAGTTTCCCTTATTCACTTTGTCATCAATGGATATTTTGGGCTTCCACTCCATATATAATGAAAAACATATCCTTCTTAATGCATGTTGTAGTGTAAATGTTTCAGTTTTTGTACATGATGGTTGTAAATTCATCAAGATTCTATATCCTAGTTATTATTTGGTGCATCAAGGTCGATGGTGAAATGTTCAAGTCTCTACAAGCTACCTAAATAAATCCATTGAAATATTAATTCTACCTCTTACAAGGATGACCTTATAGAGTAATTCCTCTCCTTCTTCATTTGTTGGTTTTGTGATTATTTGGTACCTTAGTTTGTTTATCCATATTGGAACCATAGGAACATGTATTAAGTAAGATTATCACGCCATTATTGATCTTGTGGTGAAGGTGGTTCCAATAATAACACATTCTTGTTGGGCCTTGATTTCCATTGATGGTCTTCATTGTATGGGGGATTACTCTTCTTCTTGGTTTTTCATCTCTAGGTTGCAAATTTTTAATAAAATAGGGAAATTTTTAAGAGGTTTCTTCTTAGCTCCAAAACTGTCCTTGAATCACGATATCTCCATTGTTCTTGGTCAATTTAAGACTAATGTGTACTTCCTTCCATCACCTATTATGAAACCTGAAAAACAAAAAAACAAAAGAACTAAGGATACTTTGACTTGAATTCATCTCTGTGTAATTTATTCTCCTTAATAATCCTACTAGGGATAGCCCCATCAAGCCAAAGGGAAGGTGGCCTAAATTGTTGAGGTTTTAACACACCCCAAACTCACCTTTGGGCATGTGTTATTGCAATACCACTTCAATAAAAGCTATTATTTTAGAAGTATTTAACCTCACATACTAACATTATCATACCATGATTAGTTATGCCCAACAAGGCTCTAACAACAACTATAAAATTTCCATATACCTAGTCTAAGCTCTAATACCATAAGGTGATAACTTGTTATGCATATGAAACATGTATACTATATGAAAAAACCTATAGTTCCATGTATAAATTCATAATATACAGATACATAGCATAACAAATATTATAAGAACATAGAATAACACTTTTTAAATAACATAAAAAGAACATAATGATAACACTTACCTTTTATAAAAGCACCAATTGGTTATATACCTTACGCAATCCACCCAAACATACACATTGTTGTCTTAACTCTCTCAGTGTTTGGTTGTCGCCATGTTGCAATTATGACTATGTTAGGTTGAATGTTATGTAAGTCAACTAAGTCTCACAATTAACAAAAAAATGGTAGGCTATTGTATCAAATTCTAGAAGAAATTCCGAAAAACACTCTCATCCTCCTCAACATGCACAACCCAACAAAGTGTGTTTCATTCTCCTCGTTCATTACCTTGGATTATATCTTTACTTTTAGGGCTCTTCACGAAGGATGTCTCATAGTTGTGGATCGATGAACTCCAACTACCCCAAATAAATATTCAAGCATGCTTTGGTCCTGAAAAAATGGAAACCTTTCTCCAACAACTCTCCCTATATGGCTCTAGCCTTCACAAAAACAACCCAAGGAGAATTGTTCATCCAAATCCACCTAGGATTCACAAGGTTTCCAAATGCAATGAGTTCACTAGCTCACATGTTTCAAACCCGACTGATAGTGGTAACAATCATGAAGAACAAAGGAAATGCATGGCCTTTCAACCAAACTCTCATTTTGTATATGCATCTACATTTTTTCACATGCGACACTCTAAAAAGTCTTCTCCCACTACTTCAAAACTTTTCCTAACACTTATAAGCATATAATAAAATCATAATATAGTACTAAGGACTTCACAAATATATTAATTTATTCCTTCCCTTAAGCCATTAGTCCCCCTTTCCTTCCATGGAGTCTTAGCCCCGATACTCTCCTATCTAAATTGTTTTGCAACAGGGATGGATTTTATTAATATATGAGGGTGTTTACAAATAACATCCTTAGTGTCACCAAGATTTCAACATATAGGCTCTCAAACCAAATATCACCTAGGCACTCTAGTATAAAACATACACGCACACACGCACACATATAGGCTCTCAAACCAAATATCACCTAGGAACTCTAGTCTAAAACACACACACCGATATATATATATTGTCAAACAAAAATTTACAAAATAAGGATAAACAATGAATTGCAAAGATACAATGATGATCAACCCAACACTTGCACAATTGAACCTTGAATTGTACCTATTAATTAGAGTTTTTATCATGAAGTACAATTTGGGTCGAAAAAATACCTTCCCACAAGATTTCTAAACATCTTTTCCAAAATTTTATGAAACAATAATATGTTTTGTAGAATATACATAATGATTTTACCAAAATTTTTCTTCATTGTAAAAATATAAATGTTCTAATGAAAATAAAAATTTTAGTTATTTTTACCACACCACAACACAATTTCAAATAATATTCAAAACCAAACACATCATCAATAAAGTTACAAATTACTGAAAATTTACCTTAAAATCCAAATAAATAAAATAAAAGAGAATCTTAAATAAAAAAATTCATCTTATCCTTTTACGACTTATGAGATTAAGGATCCTATAGCCATAAGAGTTTAAAGAAGAATGCAATCAACAAATATATTGACTCCTCTTTGGGGCATATAAAGATTAGCCTTATGAAAAGAAAAGCTATTTCATTAGTGACTAGGAGATATCCACACCAACATAGTCTCTCTTCCATAGAATATGAAATGAATCTTATCAAGTTTTCAAAAAATCCAATCAATATATTTTCTATTTCTTGATACGAACTTTCCAACAAACCCGCGTTTTCTAGATTGGAAGATTTAATGTGTAACATATGTAAGATGAAAAATAGGTGTCTATTTTGGCCACAAATTTCATAACTGTAATTATACTAATTATATCTATCATGCATGACACCCAAATAAAAAGTAAAATCTAGTGACAATCAGTGTAGGAACTTGGAAAATTTAATTCCTACATGTCTTTGGTGTGCTAATAAAATATAGAATGAGTTTGGTTCCTAGTAATTATGAGTTTGTTGAGGTCTAGTTCGCTGAAAGATTCTCTCCAACTAGTTAGATTCCTATATAGGTGTGTGGTTGAGTGAATTTTATTTAGACATAACTTGATGCATTTATATTGTATTATTATTTTCATGTGAATAGAATTTGGAGAGGTTTATGAAAATCTAAATAGGTATTATAGAAATAATTATTTATTACCAGATATGATGAAGACATGAACTTGACATAATGATGGCATCAAAAGATAGTGATTGGGGCAGCATAGGATATTAAAGGATGATGGAAAACTAATTGAAAGATCGTGTGAGTTAGTGTGAGTTTTTAGGATAGACTCAAAAGCATGTTGTATTATGAGTCACACATGTTAATTGTAAACAATTCTATGGTGTTTGGTTGTGGTCGTTGAAGGGTTTGTAATATTATGTACCTTAAGTTTTATCGTTAGCCTTGCAAGGCATGTGTACCTCGATGAAGTTCGTGGTAATATTAAAACCACTTTGTAATTGCGAGTTTGTGGTAAGCAAAAAACCAATTTGGAAGTGCAAGTAGGTGGTAAGCCTAAACCCACTTTGTATTCTATTTTTTTTGTAAGCCAGAAACCATGTACGAGAAGGAAGTGGACATGGATTCCTATAGCATGGTTTAGGGTCAACCGAGAAAACATTGGACATGGTTTAGGGTAAGGCGATAAAACCCAGAGCATGGTTATGGGTAATCCGATAAAACCCATGATAACAATAATGGAAGGGGGAGTTGCAGGTATAGGTATGGGTATGCAGATAATGGTTGACTAAACAATGTACACAAAGGACATTCTAGTAGACTATCGATTACAGCAGTTAGTACCCATGCATTCTGGTAGATTATTGTTCCTTTATATGAACATCGACATATTCTTTTTTATCATGTTTGTACACATGAGGACCACATTTAGAATTCGCTGATTGAGATAAATAGAAGTATTCGTTAAAAAGGGGACTTGGAAAATATAATTCCTACTTGTCTTTATTGTTCTCATCAATTATAAAATGATTATGTTCCTAATGTTTAAGAGTTTGTTGAGATTTAGTTAGTTGTGATATTCTCTCCAACTAGTTAGCTTCTTATATTGGTGTGTGGTTAAGATATCCACTCAACCAAGAGATTGTATGTCCAAGATAAACTAGCTATCTCGAGACATATCTTGATGTATTTTTATTGTATTATTATTTTCATGTGAATACAATTTGGAGTGCTTTATGAAAATTAAAAATAGGATATATCCAATGACATATCATATGAATAATATTGAACACTGATTGTCTAAGCTAAGATTAATTTCAATTTTAGGGCAGTTGTTTTGAAATAATGGTTAATTTTTTTAAATGAAATTACTAACGAATACCAAAATAGATATTAGAACTTTGAAGATGACGCTTACTTCAAAAACCTTTCATAAAGATATGATTTGCCTCTTTTCAGTATCAAATTAACCACATAGATTTTTCAAAACCCTCCCCAACATTCTATGTAAATGAATTGGTAATTGATAACCTCAAATTTGATTAAATATCTCTCAACACCTCTATGCTTAATGTGTGTCATTCTAGCAATGTAAGACTAAATGAAACCTTCACAAGATCAAGTCACTTGCAAAACCCACTACCAAATCAAAATTTAAATATGATAACCATGCATACAATCCACCTCCATCCCATACACCAAAGCCATGTCCTCCCACTTGCATACATGCACTATTTATGGTTTATACCACCATGCTGAGTTATGTTCTTTTTCCTTAATATCGGATGAGAACCTCTTAAAACCTAAGGTGTGATAATTTCATGGTGATATGGTAATAATTCACATTATTTCTTGGATATATGCCTGAAGTAAAATATTAACATATATAACAATTATTTCCATTCATGGTGGGTTTGAGATGCAATTGTTTTTTCATATGTTTTGTGAATTTTTTCATTGTATGTTGAATGTGAGATATCAATCAAAAGGAAAGGCATCCCAAATCTCTTTAGTCTTAAGAACTCCGTGTCGCATTCGATGTCTTCTATAAAAATGGAAGATTATTGTTGGAGATACGAAGCAATGATTGATTATATAAATCACATCGATTTCAAGGGATGCATGGGTTCTTTCTATCTGTGTTAGATATCTATGTATGAAATTAAACAATGATGTAATAAATTTTCCATGCAAAACTCATATCACCACAACTCAGTGTTAAGATATCACAAATAGACCAGCATCAAATTATCTTGAAAAGAAGTGTAATGTGTTTGAGAAATTTGTCATTCAAAGCCACTAGCATTTGACCTTGAATTGTGATAGAAAATTTTATTGAATAAATATCTATTATTGGAATTTTCTCGATTTGGATTTGAATCATATTCACACGCATTTAATTATACCACTAAATTTATTTTACAATATTCGATATAAGTCAAATTGTTTATTATTCTCCCCGATTGGGGTGACATGCGAGAGATGGGAGGCGTGAGGTGGCACGCGGCAGCGTGTACCACAAAAACACTCGAGGACAATTGACGGCAAGCGACCGGAGGGAAAGTACCACCACTCACATAATATAATGGCGAGCGACGTATAGGGTGGAGGACAACTAACCTTGTCAGAATGGTATGGGAAACAATGTCGATGAGTTAAGGGGTTTATGAAGGCATGTGAGGGAAAGGGCAATATCATTTTCTGGCTGAATTCAGAGGAAGGAGGAGCAAACGTTGTGCAGGAGAAGGTTGGAACGTTGCGATCACACCCTGTCACCTGGTATGTGGTTTGTCTCCTAACTATGTATGCCATGGTCAACTTAACAATACTTCCGGTTTGTTACAATACATGTATCTTCGAAGAGATGTTTCCTTTGTTGTATAATTGGAATTCCATAGTTCATTGTGAAGTTTTGGATGAAGGTTGTATAACCTTTGTTTGTTTGCATGGCTAGTTCGCGAGTCAGCTAATCGACTCTAAAATCTAGTCTTTGTTTAAATTTTGTTTATTTAGTTCTCTGCATGGCTTCGACTCAGTTGGATTCTAGTTCATTTACTTTAGAGCCACTATGTTTCAGGTATTTCGTTTTTTAGCCCAACAATCTCTTGCATTGTGTTTTTATGTTTCTTTGCCCCATACCTTCATCTATTTACTCTCCCTGGCCCATGCATTCGGCGCTTTAGTCTCCCTGTACCCCACACCTTATAAGTAATGTGAGGGCTTTGGCTTTCTTGTCCCAGAATTATGAATTACAGTGCATGGCAGTCTGAACCTATTCTCCCTCGTTCATTTCATCATGTGGGCGTTTATCTGCTAGGGATGTGGGCTGATTTTTGCGTCTTACTAAGGTCTAGGCCAATTCTTAAAAGATTTATTTCTATTTATAGAGGTTGTAGTTCAGTTTTAATGGCCTCTACGTTATTGTGTTGAAGTTCTATCCATACCTTGTCAAATTTTTGTTTCGAGAGAGGCTTTACTATTTGTGGGTTTATAACCTCTTGGTACTGATGAATTTCAATTTTTATATTGGAACTCTTTGGCCCTGGAAGGTGGCTAACACGCCCGAGTTGAAGAGTATGTGTCTTGCCATGCATCTCCATTTCTGTGAGAACAAAATTTTCAACCATACCACCCTTCTTTATAGTCTACTGCTTGGAAGGTTTAATGTGGACACCTCTTGCTCTATTGATTGTCATGATGTCACGCCCGGCAATGCGGGTCCTTTTCACTGTTGCTTCTATAAAAGAGTTATTGACTTTATGCTGCAATATAAAGGTTTCTATAAATTTTATAAAGGTGTTACTCAACCACTCGACAAGTACTTGCTACAGAACTGTCAGTTTATTCAACGGTTGGTACTACTGCATGCAAGTATGGTTAAAGGACAGAAAATCAAGAAGGAGGCTAAAGACAAAGGGAAACAGAAAAGAAAAAAAAGCCTATAGTGGGCCCTAGCAAGAGAGGAAGAAAGTCAGGAAAAGAGGTAATGGAAAACCTCTTTGATGCCTATTCTATTGCCATTCCGTCGCAATTCTGAAACCTTATCTCTGGATGCGAGAGAGATTGGAATACCAAGGAGGAAGGAGAAATACAGGAGGAGGCAACAGATTTCTTAAAATACCCTGGTAACACAAGAAGAAGATTGTCACTATTCGACCAATCTATCCATACCTACTACACGCTTAAATGTGTTTTGGCCAAGGTAATCATGAGCATACAAAAAATTGGAGGAGACACAAAAGGCACCTCCATTTTATAAGAGATAAGGAGAGAGATCCAAGAAATTTACGTGTCTCATCATCATGGTATTGTTCTTCTAGGCCGCATAGACCATCAGCTGCAAACCATGCATCAGGTGGACATGCCCGGTTCTAGTGTAGAAGGTTTAAACTTTTTCAGTACTGGTTGGCTTATAACTCTTTAAGGTGGCCAATAGACCTAGTTTCTTTCGAAAAGGTTGAGGCCATCATGTTTTGATAGGATGTAACTTGTTGTTTCTTTATTAAAAAAAAAATAAAAAGGATCTGCTAAACTTACAAACCAAAAAAATAAATTATTTATCATTCATTAATAATTATTTGATAATTACTCAGTTCTTAGCTACAGTGGTTCAAATCGTGGTTTTCCAATGTTTTGTCATCTTATCTACTAGGAAGGATAGGTGTCCTATTGGTGTGTGACATCTCGTCTTAGTAAGGCTAAAAGGACAGGCATCCTGAGGTATTATACCATCCCCACTTAGTAACACTGAAATGATAGGCATCTCATTGATGAGTTTCTAATATATGTGGCTTGCAAGCTATTGCATATATCTCAAGAGGTTTCCAGTTCCCATTAAAAAAAAAAAATCATAATTAAATTAAAGTTTTAAAAACCCTATTCCAAAATAAGGATGTTATTAGCCATAATGATTCAAATCTACTCGTTGGTCGTTTCAACCATATTTAAGTATCCTAAATGAGATGTATTTTTATTTGAAAAAGAATGCTTACCAAAACGTAGCACAAGACCATTACTTCTACGTTTTTGTTTTTGTTAGAGAATGAAAAATATGGACAAGAGTACTCTTCTCAATATTATAAAACAATTAAGTACGATTACACAAGAGACAACATTAATTAATTATTGGAGTGAAACTCTCAACTAAAATTAACTGAATTGGACTAAATTCAAAGTGACTATGACACTTGGATGGACAGCTATAAAACCTAGCAAGTGGTTGGAATTAGTTTCTCCAACGCTCCCCCTTAATTATAGCCACAAAAATTTAGACTAAGATGTCTACTATTCAGAGTCTTAGCTAGGATTACAATTTAAAAAAATTGACATCATAGGGATTAATGTTTCCTTTTCTTTTATTCAAGATCATGTAGCCTCTAAATTGTTCCAGCTTTTTCTTTTTGTTGTAGGCTTCAAATTTCAAAATCTTCATCTCATTGTAGATCTACTGCTATAGATCCACCTTTATATTTAACTGAATTCTCCCCCTTACACCAAAGTTCCTATCAAGGATATCCCAAGCCTCCTTGGCTAACTTTGAATCTGCTATGAGGGGAAGAATCTTTTCATCCACACATTCTTTTATGCATTTTAATGTGAAAGAATTATTTTTCCTTTTTCATTTCAACTCTTCTAAATAGGTTTGAAACAACTCTTGTTGTCGCTTTTATCTTCTAAGCTTTGTGAATTTTCCCATTTATTGAGAACTAACTTACTACAACTCGATAAAAAAAATTGAACTTCAAACATAGTATCTTCCCTATTGTCAACATTTGGCTCTGATAAAAAATGGTTGTGGCTATGGCTCATGGTTGCACCATATAACCATTGAAAGTAAAAAAACAACACACATTCACCTTTACCGTGTCAAAGGCCCACAAATAAATATTATCATGCAAATTTGTATTATAATCTAAAAGATACCTCACATATGCACTTTTTTAAATCCACACCTCACATATGCTTCATTTGCATTGGAGACACATTAATGTCTTGAATACATCTTCAATTTGAGCCACACCTAAAAAAATTCCCATATTTTAAATTAAAAGCAAAAAAAATTTGATAAAAAATAACACGAAAGAACTCAAAAATTACCATATACCATGATATCATTGACTTCAATAAATACCTTTTTGAGTTTCTTGAAAATTTTCAAGACCTTCAAACTGATCTCCTACACGGCTGTTGTCTTCATTAATATTTACTCAAGCAAGAAACACGGATCTGCACGCAAGCTCAGAATTTTCTTCACACTTCACATCTGCATCTGGGATCTGCGTGTGTGCAAATGAAATAGCGTGATATCATTTGTGGGTGGTAATATTGCCTTCGTGTGGTTAACTTATGTGGTTTCAAATAATTTATTTTTGATGTAATTTTACAATTTTTTTTTTATGTAATTTTACGGGAGAGGTTAAGGATGGAAGTAATTTTGAAATAGTATATTATTTTTAAATACTTATATAATTAGTTAAAAAATTATTAGGGCTTTAGTGAGCATCTTATAGTAATAATTAAATTATTTTTAGAAGCATTTTTATTGAATTTGGTACAATCTTTCTATGTTTAATTATTCTTTTTCTAAAAAATAATTAGCTCGTTATTTTGATGGTGTTGCATGAGAAGAATTGAAAATTGAAAAAAAGTGGAGCAGAGGATTACTCTTCTCAATATTACGAATTAGTTATATAAGATTACATTGGGAACATCAACAATAAATGAATGTAGTGTAACTAAATTAAACTGGACTAACTAAAATAAAACTGTGACACTTGGACGGATGGTTTCTACACCTAGCAGTTGGTTGGAATTAGATTATCCAACACTCCCCCTTAATTACAACCACATAAAAAAATTTAATGAAGATAAATGATGGTCTATGTCTCAGCGAGGCTTACAATTTAAAAAATTGACTTCAACTAGATTTAGTTTTCTTCTTCTCTTCTTCCAAATTCTATAGCCTCTAAATTGTTTCAGATTTTTCGCTTTGTTGTATCCTTCAAACCTCTATTTCCTCATTTTCTCGTGCAGGTATTCTATTTTTCCAGACTGTCTAAGCATGTCCTAGACTTCTTCAAAAAATGACTTGTATGTGGCCTGCTACCACCTATTATCTTCTGTATTGTGTTTTTCATCATCAATCTACTGCAACATAAGATGAGAATAATATTTTTCTCTTCAAAACACCAATAACAGAAAATTTCATTGATGTGATCATTATGCATGTTGTCTCCAACATTTATATCTATAGCTTGTGTGTAGACCTCATCTAGACATGGCATTGCAATCCATGTTTCAAGTAACTTTACGTTCTCTTCATAATAAGTTTTTTTGCTTTCACATTCGAAATCAATGGTAAGTGTAAAAACATCTCCAAAACCACATTAGTTTTGTTCCTTCTACTCTGCAATTGAAGATTTCTCATGTTGCGCTTCCTTCTCTGCTTCTGCCTCTATCTCTGTTTCTGCTTTCCCTTTGCAGAATTATTTCTTTGCATCTCTCTTTATCTCTGTTTCTTTCTCTGTCTTTGTCTCTTCTTCACTAACCTATGTTGCTGCAAACAGGTTGTCTTCCATTGACTCAAGTGGGGTTATCTCACCAAATAGCATCATGCTAATATGATGTTTTTGTTGCATCATCTGCAACCAAACATCATTAGCCAGAAATTCTCTATCAAATTTTGCATCAGCAAGTTGTGTTGTTGGATCCACTAGATCATCATTAGCAAACTCTGTTGTTGGAATCACCAAGTCACCATCAGCAAGCTTTGTTGCTGGATTCATCAAATTTTCGTCCGCAAGATCTGTTGCTAGATTCATCAAAACTTCCTCCACTTGTGGTTGTGAACAGTGGGGTTCACACGCATCTTCGTGCTCTCTCGCAATTGCTTATGAAATTTCACAGACATCATCCACTTGTGGCTAAGCACAGTGGGATTCAATAAAATTTTCATCTCGTTGCAGATCTGCTACTTTAGATACACCTTCATCTTCAACTTCAATGCTCCCCCTTGTACCGAAAAACCTCCCAAGGGTATCGCATGCATCCTTGGTTGTCTTGGCATCTAAAATCAAAGGGAGAATGATGTCATCGATAGATTATTTTATGCATTTTAATGCAAAGGCGTCCTTTTGCCTCTTTACTTCCAGATCTAAAAAGATCTCAAACATCTTCGCTTTACCCTCTTGGATTTTCCCATTTGTTGAGTGTTGGCTCACAATGACTCAACAAGTAATACAAATTGTAGACATGACATCGCTGCTTGGCTTCCGTTAAAATAATTTCCTGCAGACTCTTTTCTTTAAATAGTATAATGCCCACAATCAATTTTAAACCTTTTAAACCATACCTTGAAGCAGCATGGCTCCGTAACACAACCTCCACATTGGTTGCGCCGAAGGAAAATCACTGTAAGTCTTTTAATGGATCAGCGTCGTCATCTTGATGGAAAGTGCGCTAATTGGCACTGATATTTGCCTCAAAGTAGCGCCAATGGGCGCGGATATTAGTCTGAAACTAGCGCCAAGTGCCTGATTGGCACAATTTTTTCCTTTCAAAAGAGCGTTGATTAAAAAAAACTGAAAAAATAAAAATTTTCACTCAACTATCAGGGGCTTCTTCTTCTGCTAGTTCTTCTTCTTCTTTTTCTTTTGGATCTCTGCACCTCAACAATATTTCTTTGGATCTCACGCTCACCATGCGCTCACCTTGCGCTATCCTTGCTTTCACATTGTTTCTCTGGAGTCTTACACAATGTATCTTCGTTCTTTGATCTCTAATACTCTCAACGAGTCTTACATAGGCTAAGCTCTGTCACTTTTAGGGAGGAGGCATCTTCAAACTTCTTCAAACTTCTGTTGCTCTCTCAAAGAGTATTGTGCATGCTCGCCTCTTCTCTCTGCTCCTCCAACATTGCTCTCGTTGCTACTCTCTCCAGGAGTCTTATGCAAACTAACTCTGATACCATGACAATAATTGAAAACTAAAAAAAAGTGGAGCAGTGTATTACTCTTCTCGATATTATGAATTAGTTATATAAGACTACATTGGGAACATCAACAATAAATAGGTGTAGTGTAACTCGAAAAAACTGGACTAACTAAAACTGAAATGTGACACTTGGAGGAATGGTTTCGACACCTAGCAGTTGGTTGGAATTAGATTTTGCAACATTGCATAGAGAGGTTTATGTGGCTGTGGAGTTTGGTTTAGGATATGTAACAGGATCCACTTCAAAATATTATGGCACCGTGAATTTAGCACAAACATGAATGGAGATTTTGGCTCTATAGGAACTTTTCTAATCTGCCAAAAAAATAATTTTGGATTCTATTCGCTTAAATGGAAATTCTAAGCCCCTCATTGATGGCTTATTGGGACACACTTATCTCACTCCTCATCTAGACTGATTGGATCAACCACATCAGCATTCTCAAGAGATCCTTCAACACATTTACAGGGATGATTCACTGTAAAAAAAGATCTAAACGAGGGTGCAGATTTTATGCATTGCATGTATCTGGACGAAAATACTATTAGAAAGGATAGCACGATCCAACTCCATAGTTTACTTTGATTGCAATTGCGATTTATATAACGATATAATTGATAAAAACATTTTGATACTATTATAAATTTCTCTGAGACATGTTTTATTAGATAAAAACACTAAATGCACTCATATATTTTACACTAAGGTGTATGCGACAATACACACACACACGAGTTACATTCATTTTACTCTAATATATAGAGTTTCTAAGATCTAACTTGTTCCTAAGTTAGAAGGAGATGTTTAGAGAAGTTCTCAACCATCACAAACTAACATCTCAAATATAGGATGTAAGCATTAATTCCAACATCCCCTCTTAATGCTTACATTAAATAAATTTATTGAATACACAATCATTCTTTAACTCGTTTACAACTTATCAATATAGACTCCATCAAGTTGCCTCATAACCATCGTAAAGGTGTAGTCAACAAGTTGGATTCCCGAGTTCAACTCCTGAACTCTCGAATCAAGGACCTCCCGAAGTCAATTACCCGACACTGTCCCAAACTGTCGCATAACCTCATTAGAAGACCTCTCCACCTCTTGCATAAATGAGGGATCCTTCCCTAGATCCGCAACTGCCATACTATCTGGACAACCATCCATATTGAGTCTTACTTCCACTCAATCTCTTAAATATTGGCTTCAAACACAATTGATTACATGTTTGCAATAGCTGAACTACTAGTCATTCTATGGACAAGCTCCCATATACCAAGATACATGGGTGCTAACCACTGTACTCGCTAGTAATATAGGGAAGCCGCCTAGATACAGAATGTATCTAGAATCAGTATTACAAAATGACCTCCTTATGTGATTTGAAATTCATCACCACTTAATTTACAAACAAATTATAATAGTAATAATTTAACTACTCTACACTACTATACCAGCAATTTACTTCTCACATTACTCAGTTTCACGCCAGTGTTGCGTCCCAGCGGATCATCACCATCACTGGTCCACTGTAACTCCACGTTGGTCGACGTCCCACACTCCAACGTAGATAGTCAACAGAAATTTGTTCAAACCCAATCAACTGTCATAATCCAATCACATGAACTCCAAAGGTCGGTTGTGGTTCTCACATGCTCTCTAAACTGCAATGCCAATATCCACAACTCCTGCCACTCATGGGTATGATGTGTGCAAACAATATATTCAAAAGTACCAACTGCCAATGCGGCATTTCTTACAGCAGTGACCAAAGATTTTATTGTATACTCAAAGAGAGATCTTAGGCAGAGATCCACCAAATACCAAATTTCTTAAAACAATGGTCATGAGATTGAGTATATCCGACCCAAATTGAAGCCACGCTTCTATTGTGCCTCTACTAATAAAAACAACATAGATTTGCGTACATTGTTGGTCTTGATGATGTCACAATCCTCGCAGGCTACCATAGATCCGCTCCAACACCAACTCAACCCCACCATCGTTGCAGTCAATTTCCGGCCTACTCGACTCATCTCCTGATCCCTTGCTGTCCAACCGACCAACCAAGGGACAAAATTCCACTAGAACCAACGAAAAGCTTCTCTTTAGCTTCTCCACCATCATACAAAATTCAAATTTAAATGTTTTATAGAAAAGAAGACACTCGGTGCCAACACATGCATTCTGTACGCAACAAAGATCTAAGCTGAGGAGGAACATATGTTGCCTGGCACTGAGGATGGTTGGCAAAACAAATGAAACCATAGAAACCTTTATTTTTCTTTCATTCTCTAATTCTGCCAACTCAACAACACTAGTCTGAGCCTTTGAATGATAATCATGCACTAACATCACAGGAAGTGTCACCACACAAACATCGACAGCATAGGCCTCTTCCAAGACTGAAAAATTACATAAACAAGTTTTCGAGGTCATTTTCTTCACGTTGTCCCGAGTTTCACTGAGATGGTTGTGTGCTTAATGTCAAGTAAGCATCTAATTTGAACGTTTTCTAGTGGACACCAACAAACATGCATTGGAAAAAAGTATTACACCTGCATATTAAAAATAAATAAATATTTTACTATCTCTGACAATCCTTGTACAAGCCTAAAGCTCTCATACCAAGATAAAAACACTAAATTCACTCATATATTTCACACTAAGGTGTATGTGACAATACACAAACACGCAAATTACATTCATTTTACTGTAATATATAGAGTTTCTAAGATCTAACTTATTCCTAAGTTAGAAAGAGAAATTGAGAGAATTTCTCAACCATCACAAACTAACATCTCAAATATAGAATGTAAAACCATTAATTCCAACATTATTTTGAATGAAGAGAAACATACTTTATTCGGGTTTATGGAATGGTTTATGGAATCTATGTGGAATGTTATGTCTATGGAATGTTTTTGAAAACTGTACTAATACCTAATATAAACTATAAACAAGTGTTTTTTTTCGTGAAAAGGTAAAAGGTAAGAGTATTTCCGTGTTATCCCACATGCAATTTCAGAACTCATTCTTAAAAATAACATGCGCGTAGTACATGAAATCGGGCCTACGTGGTCGAATACTAGTGTTTCGTTGTTGTATGTCATCATCACATCTCTTTCTTCTCTCCTCATTCATAAGAACAAAATAACTAGCATTTGCACGATGGTGCAAAGGGAACGCCGGAGGCGCATTGAATGGATGGTGGGTGGAGTTAATGACAGAGTTGACAAGCTCACAGAGATGACAAATTTCAAATTTTTATTGGTTGGAGGGACAAACACATGTCAAAATCTCATTGGCAGGAAGGGCAATATTCAAGCTCTCTTATTGGCTGGGGTGAACAGTGTTTGCCCACCCAAAGCCAACAAAGAGAACGCCTCCGGCGTAACTATCTTATCTCCTCGTCTGTAACAAAATGAAAAGGAACTCCCATGGAGAGTTCCAACTAGGAGACGACGGTTTATTGACATTGTTATTATTTAAATTGTATTTTTTTTAAGTGTAATAATAGTTTAGTATTTAATTAAAAAAATAAAAAAAATTGACAAGATTTTAGGATGGCTAGGTAATTTGTTCGTATTTTATTCAGAAACTGTTTTATTATTTAAATAGTAAATTGCATTTTTGAGTGTAATAATAGTTTAATATTTAAACCAAAACAAAACAAAACAAAAAAAAATAACAAGATTTTAGGATCGCTAGGTGATTGGTTGGTATTTTAGTCAGAATCTGGTGACAATATTTTTGGTGAGTTTATGCTTTCAAGAATTTTATAATTTTTTATAAAATTTCAAGATTGCTAGGTAACTTTTTTACTCAGAATTGGTAATAATATTCTTTATAAGCTAATAATGTTTTATTGTTTAAATTGTCATTTTGAATGTAAAAATAAATTGGAAAACCTCCAAGCACTGAGAATGCATAGGTTGAACAATTTAAGACTATTTTTCTTCCAAATTCACTTAATTCCATTAGAAAAACTCAAAAAAAAAACATCACCTCCTTATATTTTGTAGATAATCATTCAAAACAAAATTATATTGCATGCAGAATGTCAAAAGCTGAACTTTCTAGTTTCCAAAAGGTTACTGTGGAGACACTTGGAGAAAATACATAAAAACACTTATAGATTCATCCCCAAATTCTCATGTCTAGCCCACTTCAGGGTTTGACTATGCTGCTTTACTCTCACAGAGAACTAGAACGTCTTTCTGTGTAGGCCTTCTCGAAACATCTCAAAACTTATTCTGGTAAAACCTAACCTGATAACCCAATGACTTTTAAAAAACATAAGAACCCTATTTCTACTTTAAAGCTAAACCCTAATTTGATAAACCAATGAGTTTGAAGGAACCAGGAAACCTTATTTATAGTATTTATGGTAAATTGTATTTTTAATAAAAAATGGTTTTGGTATTTTGTAGAAAATGGGACATTCATAGATACAATCATTTAAAATTAATATTTTCCCAATATTAAGAGAGATTTGAATTTTAAATTTTATAATTTATATAATACTCATAACCTGTAATGACCCATTAAACATCCTTCTTTATATGCTTTTTAAACTGTAACCTGTGATGGCCCATTAAACATCCTTCTTTACATCGTTTTTAAATTATAACCTGTGATTGCCAATTAAACATCCTTCTTTATATGCTTTTTATATGCTTTTTAAACTGTAACCTGTGATGGCCCATTAAACATCCTTCTTTACATCCTTTTTAAATTATAACCTGTGATTGCTAATTAAACATCATTTATATTTTTATAAAATCATTTTCAAAATATAATTACTAAAGAAAACTCTATACTTCTACTTTACGGATTAAATGTCATATTTATCTAAACAGGATTCCTCCGGAATTAATACGCGTTAATTTATACATCCAGCCCCTCATCTCAAATTGGAATCAGAGCTCTCTTCTATTCTTTAAATGTCCACCTCTGTTGAATATCATAGTTCCTCTACTACATTTTTATTGGTTTGTTTTCCACAACTTGGGTTGAAATGGAAAACCCATCTTCAGAAAAGAGAATTGTGTGAATCCTATCCAGGCTTATCTTGATGAGTTTTGATTTGACTTTCGTCAGGTTTGATATCACATTCACACACTTTTAGAAGATTATGACTTTAGAGAATAAGAATTAAGTTTAGGCAAAAGCAGCATGCCGTGATTTTTATTGTCTCAATTTTTTGAATTTTCAATAAAATGCAAGCATGTATGTAGATGAAGGGTAATTTCATGCAAACCGTAGCCATTAAATGGTATTAATACTCTGCCTTCCATTATACACTCCATATTTACATAGTTGTATATTGATATGTCTTCGGAGTAAATAAAACCATGCACAAGATAACAGGCCCTTCAGCATGCCTTGTTTGATTTTTCTTATTAAGAGAATATAATAAACGATTACAATTCTTCCTCTAGTTACATATGGTTGAGGAAAATCGACCGTGCTTACACTTTTAACTAATATTCTAATTATAGTAATGGCATGAACCAGTGGAGTGGGTAATTTTTGGTCCACAGGATTAAAAATATTGGTATGTTTAGAGTTTATGTCACACTCCCAACAACAACTTCTAAGCGTTTTGACTTATTGTCATACTCCCAACAACATTGTTAAGCCCTATGACTTATATCAGGGTTTTAAGAAAAATGTGAACCTGAGAATTCAGAAGTGGTTTTTTTTGGTAATTTTTTAATATACATATTTCATAATTTATATTCAAAATATTTCACTTGAGATGTCAAGTTAAGTCAAAAAAAAGTCAAAAATTTCAAGGGATTTATCCATTGTATCAGTTTATTTTAGAGAAGGAATGTACCCATATTCTCAGATCAAACATCTCTAAGGCTGATCATGGATAATTTGAGGTCAATGCTAAATCAAGAACTTTGATACAAGAGCAAAAGTGGTATGTCTCTCTTTGTTAAGGAGGGTTAAAGGGGCTGGATGCTTTATAAATATTGGTTTTTGTTAGATTAATATTAGTGAATGTAGAAATGGAATACTATAGATATTGTAGCATTTTGTTCAACAGCTTCAAGGTCAGAATTTTGTAGATACTTGTTGATGCTTACTCCATTTAGACCCTGCCCACTAAATTGAGCTTTGAATCAGTGTCTTTTAATATAATAGTATTCTCTGTTCTTGAATAATTACAACAAAAAAGAAAAATTTGTTATTAATCCACCTATATCAATGGAAAGCTTAGAAACAGTTAATTTATCATACATTTTAATTTAAATTATAACTTTGTTTTAAATTATTAATATTATTGATTATAAAAAAAATTAATATAGAAGTTATGCATCTATATATTTAAAAAAACATGTAACAAAATTTTTTAACCATGAATATTCACCTCCACTTTATCACGCACATTTTTCACTTGTAAAAAATCTTGTTACAATACTATGGACCAATTATCCATATCACATGCCCAAAAAAACATAACATATTTCATATAGCACTTCTTGATATGACATTTTTTTAATCAATTAATTTAAATAAAAAGGAATTAATTTAATAAATTTAATTAAAAATGAAGAAAATCCATAATTATAACATTTTATTTAAATTATTCAATTTAAATGAAAAGGGAATAAATTACATAATTATTTTTGGGATAAATCTCTACCATTGATTTGTGACTACTACTAAAATTATTTTTAAATATTTTATAAGATTAAAACAATATCATCCTCCTCATAATTATTGATAGTTAAATTAAAATTTAAAAATCCTATTAAAAAAAACCTATAAACATAATTAAATAATTAAAAACCCAAAAACTCAATAACTAGAAAATAAATACCACTATAATAACTTAAAGAAACTTTCCTCTTAGCGTTTACTTCTATAAGCCAATAATAGTAGTGCATACACAAATCATACACAAATATAAAATCTTCAATAAAATCACACAAACTCAGGGTTGACTTCCCAATGAAACAGATAATGTATCCAACCAATAATCCACTGTAAACCATTAATAAATCAACATTTCGCTATAACTATGCCATACTATAAAACCCAGTATTTATTATAGCATCCTACCACTAGGGTTTCACACCAGTAGGTATGAGTAATATCGATTTCTGAATCTTCTAAAATTCTTGACCAACTCACGAACTAATTACTTCTTCACTTGTCCCTAGAAGGGGTTGGTTGTGCCTTAATTGTCTACTACAAGCCCTCAATACTTAGTACAAAATAGCATGTAGGGCTAGAAGAATGCCCAGGACTTGCAGCGGAGCCCATTGCTCCAATCCTCCCACGTGGTTTTGTATGCTGGTAGAATCACAATGTTGCACATATTATATTCGTTGTTCATACGTGTCCACCTAACAAAAATAATTATGCTAATTACCATTGTCATGTTGATTTCAAACATATTAAATTCCATGTATTATATATGTATTATATGTCCGAATTTACTGTAATATCCCGTTTTGGGGATATCTCTAAAACAAGGCAAACTCCAACCAAAGATTGACTAGGAGGGCATTTACTAGATATGTCACCTCTAAAAGAGGACGAGATCCGAAGGCTACCTGGCCCTTTCTAGACTCTGTCTAGGAGTGAAATATAAACACACCAAGTGGTATAGAACTAGAGCGCTCAAAAACAATAATAGAAATAGAAAGAGATTACAGCAACTACGGCAACAACGGAAACTATGACAACTCAACCAGAAAACATAGAGAGAAAATGTTGAGCCATTTTACTAATCTGAGAAATGAAATGAAGTACAAGAGGCGATCTTGCGCAAGGCAAGTGAGAAAACACTCTCAGAAAAGACATGAAATGGCTACTCTATGGACTGCGTCCCAGCTGCTAGAAAAATGTCGTGTAGCTGTTACTGTTGGAATCGACTGAAGATTAGGGGCTGATCCCCTTGCCGGAATGAGATGAAAATCGGAAAATCTCCTCTCCTCGACAACCTCGACAAGATCCACAAACCATTCCAAGAATGGCCAACCCCAGAAATCACCAGAAACTGCCTCCCCAGTGAATTACGCTGGCCTCCAAGGCACTGCGCAGTGGCTAGATAGAAACAACTGAAATACTGCCACAAACTCACCAAAAACCTCCGATGGGCAAAGGCTGACCCTTTGCTCAAAATCTCGGTGAAATCACCTGCGGAAACCCCAATCCGAAGCTCGTCCACAATGGACTGCGTCCTCTATCCTAGTGACTACGCAGTCTCTATAAGCTCCAGCTCCGCAACAAACCCAAACAATGAAACGACTCACAAAATACTGAAAAACAAACCTTACCCGAGCAGCCACTCGAAGTCCCTCGTGGCTAAGGGCGAGATCTCCAACCAGAGACACTCAATGCACTAAACAATGCTGCAGACAGGCTAAATAGCCAGTGTGCTCAAGAAGGCAAAATTCTCACTCCAAAATCATCAACTCAAGAATGATCCAAATGAGGAGGCTCCTCCATCTTTTATAACATTGGTTTCCCTCCAAAACCCATCGTAGCCTCTCTCTCCTCCACATCCTCCTCCTTATTTGCGCAGAAGCTTCTAGAGTGCACGTAGGCCCCCCTTCTCTACGTGGTGTTTGGCCCCCTTGACTCCCCTTGAGTCACAACATTGTGCTACTAGGCGGATGTCTTATTCTACTTAAGTGAGTTAGACCCTCTTTACTCACTTTTTATTTATTTACAACCCATAGATGGCAAAACTATACAAAATCGAATATTCCAATTAGATGTCGCTAATTAGGAATATTACATTTACCCACATTTTCCAAATTTATGATGGTGTACCTTAGTTTTAACTGGTTGCACATATTTAAAACGAAGGTACACCATCATAACTCATATCCCCCGATCGGGGTTCCATGTGGCAAACGAAGGTCATCGGGTGGTGTCACGCCATGGCGAGCACCACACCATCGATTTAAGCAATTACAAATCCACCCTGCAGCTGGCCGGAGCCAGGTAACTTAGCATGCCAATTAATAATGGCTACAGACGAGCGCCAACTAATCATGTCACACATACATTGGAAAAAGCGGAGCATTCGATTAAGGCAAGAAGGGAAGAGGCCGCAGAGCATTTTTCACCGCCGACAGAATCAAGAAGGATCTGAGGGCAAGGAAGCGGCACGTCTGCAACAGCTCCAGCTTCTTTGGTATGTTATGGCTCTGGTTACTTTCATTGTTAATTTACCTCCTCACTGTAATAACAATGGCGATCGTAATTTCATGGGTAGTTTAGATGGTTTGCATGCAACTCGTTGCTGTAAGGGTAGGCATATTTCTGATTTCTCGAAGACATTAGATTTCTTCTAGTATGTCATTAAAGTAGGGTATTTTAAATTGTATAACACGCAGTTTATGGTGATTCTAGTTATCCAAGCTCGGTATGTTGACCCGTGTTTCAGAACCCCCTGCCGCCTTCTTTTTGTTCTCATTCTGATTCCTTGGGCAAATTACTCTTCTGCTTTGATTTTGTGGCTATTTAATAATGAAATCACATCTCAAACCTATGAGACTACTTGCATGGCATGCCAGGATAAGCTTGCCTGAGTTTGTAACCTCACCTCTGCAAAGTGTGAGAGGAGTGGTCTGTGTCCGTCAGTTAGTTACCTCGATTTTTGTTACTGCAATGTTGAATCTTGTCTGTGGCCTGTCTGGTAGGGAGATTAATAGTTGCTTTTGCTCTTGCTCTCCTTGTCAATCGGTCTGTGGGTTTGTCTCGCGCACACTTCCCTCTTCATTCTACCTGGTCTTCAAACAAGCTGGTTCTACCACCTTTATCAGTAATTGCATTGCAATCTGCACTGTGATTTTGACTGTGACGGAAGATGTGGGCCCCATAAGAATTCCCATGCATACTATTATTGAATTTCTCTCACCATATACAAGCCTGTTAAAATTTCTCACAGGTGTACCTCAGTTGCTGTCAGTTTTTGTCTATCTGAAAAGAAAAATGGTAAAAGTTCAACCTGTCAAACGACAGCCTAAAGAAAAAGGGAAGCAGAAGCTTCCAAAAACAACTGCCAGATCCAGCAAGCGAGGTAGAAAAACGAAGAAATAGGTCATGGAGAATCTCTTCGATGTTTACTCCTCACGAAATCCACCACAAATTCGCAATATAATTCAAGGCTCGAAGAGGGAAAGTAATAGCAAGGAAGAAGACATAGAATTACAGCAGGATACCATGGATTTCGTTTCAGACCCCGAGAACACAAGAGGGATACTATCCCTTTTTCACCAATCCATCCATACTTACTCGGCTCTCAAATGTGTGTTGGCCACGGCTTTTCTCAGTTTACAGGAAAATGAAGGAAAACCCAATGTGGTTTCAATTCTGCAGGAAATTAAAAAAGAAATTAAGGATATTAGTGTATCTCAGTACCATGCTACAACACGAATTGGAAGAATTGAATGGCAGCTTCAATCTATGCAGCAAGTTGACATGCCTGGCTCCACTACAAAAGACTCAGATTCCAATGAATTTTGTGGCTAGCTTTTACTTTTTTCAGTTATACTTTGATAAACAAAGTTAATTGGATATAGCGGCTAGTAGATAGAAGAAATTGTTTCAATACTGGATGGCATTTAACGCTTTAAGGTGCCCAACAAACCTGGTTTCCTTCGAGCAGGTTGAGGCTACCAAATTTTCTTATGTTGCAACTCGCTCTCTTTTTTGATAAATAGAAAATGGTAAGGCACTATGAAATTTACAAAAAAAAAAAAAACTAATTGCACATATCATGATAATATCAATAATTATTTCCATATTGGTTCCAAACTAATCTGTGATGATATTATTTTCATAACTTATCCCGATAATTTAGGAAATTATCATGATAATTTCAAAATTATCACCATGTCTCTATCAATTTAAACTTATTACAACTTTTTAAACTTCAATTTTTTAAAAGTGAGTTAGGGGAGTGAGTTATGATGATACTCTTGCTTATTTCCATCAAGAAAACTACGAGCAATATATTGTTTTAATTTCTCAAGATTCAACTCATGTGATACATACCCTAGAAGATAATGGTAATATAAAATCCTTGGAGTAAAAATGGCATTTTCTTATATATTTTATCTTCATCACTTTACTTATGTTTTTAACAATACCACTAATAGACTTGGATTTTTTGAGAGTGGTTCTACCTCACTCTATTTCAAATGGAAAAAGTGTAATTTTAGATCCCACTGAAAATGAAATAGACTTAATAGTTTTTTATATTTCAAGATTAGCAAGATTGCACTGTTTCTATTGGATTCTATGAGGTATGAGGGTATGGAACTACATTTAAGAAAAATCACCAAACCCTCTATGCACCTTAATGTTGGTGGCATTGATTATTGAGCTCCTCTTTCACGACTCCAGTAAAAATGTGCACGCGGCTCAAGTAAAATTATTGATTAGGATGTTAAGATTTTTCTATCTTATTTTAATGCTTAGTAGGTGACCTCAATTAATACTATCAAAGATTTTAATTTTCATGCTTATAACCCCAATAGTTTTAAAATAAATGTTATTACCCATTGGAACAATTCCATCGTCTGCTTCATATGAATAAAATTACATTAAAGGAAATTTCCGCCTAAAAGTTCCCATGAATTTTTCAAGTAATAAGTCATTATATGTAAACTAATCAAAATCCTTTGAATTTAACAATAGCTACATGTAATTTTTTTGAAGGGAAAATAGGAAAAACTAGTTTTTTAATTGTATTTTTTAGCTTATCTCCTTATAGGTAGGTTTACTCAAATTTCAAGTGTAGACACTCTTTGGATGCATAATTAAATTATAAATCCAACGAGTACCCATTATGCATTCTTTTGAGAAGACCCACATTGAAAAAAATTGAAGATACATTAAAAAAACATGTTTAACACGTATTTTTAATGTATATTCATTTTTTTATCAATGCGGGTCTTCTCAAAAGTATGCATAATGCGTACTCGTTAGATGTAGAATTTAATTATGTATTGAAAGAATGTCTACACTTGAAATTTGAGTAAGCCTATGAGAAGATAAACTAAAACTACAATTAAAAAAATAGTTGTCTTTTCTTCCCTCCAAAACTCATCACTCTTATTTTATTATTTTAACTATTATTTATTTTTTATTAGGAAACCACTTTTGGGCTAAATTGTTTTCTAATGTTTTCTATGCATTCATCCGGATTGAATCACTATATTATTTTTCATCCATCTTGATGCATTCGGAGTGGAAAAAGTGGAGGAATCATCTCACAAGACCGTGTTTACCGACAGGACCGAGTTTGGCGAAACGAGTTTTGAAACCTTCGGGGATCGTTTGAGGCATCAAACAATTTTTTGGGGGGTACAACTTTGTCTCTTTAGCGCCACACCTTTCATGCTATGCTACACATATAGATATTTCCAACGACACGAGAAGCACAACAATCAGAGTCCCTATGAAAAAGTTATGCAACTCAGAAGTAATCCTTCCTATTTTCACACCTATAGTTCAGGCAGATGTCGCGTCAACCCCCATTATCTATGGAAAATGGGCTAGCCACGTGTTTGTGATATAAAGGACTCTAGAAGAGTATATATTCTAACTCTTGTTAATAGTTTATGTAGTCAAAATTAACCAATAGTAGACTAGCGTGTTGTGTTATAACAGTGCCACTTGGAGGAAAAGACATTCCATTATTTCAAGAAAAAATATTTCCATAACTGAGCAAAGATATCTAGGAGAGATAAGAGGTAGAGCACACAGAGAGGATATGTACATTGTATCAACCCACGAGCCACAAACATTACTTCTTTGTACCTACCGCCAGATTTCCAGAGAGGGAAAGAGGGTGACACAGCCTCACCTTCTAGGTGGGTTTTCTCCCAAAAGGATTTCCTATAGATCATATCTTGTGTGTCATGTTTGTGTGTGAGGTTATTTTTTCATTCTCTACTTTTTTGTATAGTTTATATTCGCATTAATACACTAATTATAGTTAAATCTATAGATCTTAAAGTTTAACAAAATGATAATACTGTAAAATTTTAGTGTTTTGATATATTATTATCATATCTATTGTGACGAACTATCCAATGGAATATCCATGATAGCTTTTAGATCATGTATGCACATATGATGAGAAGCACAAGAATCTAACAACCATTTTTCATAGTATTTAGGAACATTACAAAATTAAGCTCAAATCCATTCCCTCAAAAACAATGAAAATTAAGCCCAAATCCATACTTTCAAAAAAAATGAAACCCAAAAAACATCCAAAAAATGTATCACAAACCTCCATGAAAATTAAGCCCAAATCCATACTTTCAAAAAAAATGAAGCCCAGAAAACATCCAAAAAATGTATCACATACCTACAAGAAATGTCCTTTGAATGTTCCTCCAAGAAATGTCCTTTGAATGTTCCAAATTTTTTTCAAAAATGTTCTTTGAATGTACCTCCAAGAAAATTCCTTAAACCCAAAACAATTCTTTGCAAAATCAGACCAAGACCTTTATAAAATCAGACCAAATGTGTGGAAATATTAGAAAATAATGAATGATTTCGCAGCAATTTATATTGTCGCGAAATGTTTTTTTGGAGGGACTCCGTGGTATTTTCCGACCGACAAAAAGTCAGGTAAAAGTTCGGATGAATTTTAATAAAAAAAATTCGGCCGAACTTTTACATCGTTAGACTTGACGGGCTGTTAGCGCAAAAAGCAATTTAGCCGAACTTGTTTTAAGAGTTCGGCCGAACTAAAACATCAGTAATTATGCAGAACCAAGCTTTGAATATGTATCTGCAACTTTGGACTCATTAAACTCCATGAAACATTCTGAATTAACTGTCGGAACCAAGACAAGCATTTTCAGAATTGAATCTACTTTCAAGAAATATAATTTTTATGGAATTTCATAAATATTTACTAATTTTAATTAATTTTTTTATAAAACGATTGCAAATAATTTCTGAAAGTCGTTACAATTCAATGAAATCATAATTTCGTATCTTCCAAAATACATTGTAAAAAAAATTGAAACAATTATGGTGCATTACATTGGTCTGTCGTCTCTAATGGGTAGTTTTTAGATTTTTAGTTTATAACTAATATGTTAAGAAATTTCTTGCATGGCGAAACATATTCAAAATATGAAGTTTTTTCATATTGGACCAGTTCAAAAAATTCTAGTAATTATGATATGCATCGTTGGATTTGTAAATATGATGAAACCGAAGTAGACTCTGTCTAGATTGTTGTAACACATTTTTTTTTCTCAAAACCACAAATTTTCAAAGAATAAAACATTGTGTATTAACATGACTTCTTATGAATCCTTTGATTGTTAAAACATACACACTCAAAGAAATGCTAAGTTGACATATCAAATCTCTATAAAAAAATTCCCAAAAATAAGTAATAAAAAACTAACAAAATTTCTGATAACTAGTATTTTTATCGCAAAATGAGATTCTAAACAGAAAAACTATTTTAGCTTGCAAAAAGTTGAAGAACAGAAAAAAAAAAAAAAAAAAAAAAAAAAAAAAAAAAAAAATGAAAGTTTTTTCTCAAAAAAGGGCAAAAAAGTGTAACCCAACTTCACATTTTCACCCATCAATCATACAGTAACCTAATTGGTTTGCTTATTTGAGTCTTCCTTAGATTCTTATGTCTTCCAACAATTCTTATCTTATTACAAAACCAACATATGAGTCTGTTGTTCTTATCTTTTGACTTTGATCTCGATGTATCTCTAAACTTTTATTCTCTCTCCTTGGATTGACTTCTGGCCACCATTACTTCAGATATGGACGTTTCAATACTTGATTTTCTCCACAAAAAATCCTCAGAAAACAATGCTCTAACAACATAATCCAATTAAACTATATCAATTGTACTAAAGGTAAAGGAATTTGCAATATGAACCCATGATTCGATAACAAACACAACAATACAACCACCGTATCTTCAACATCAAGTTTAACATCTATAATACTCAAAAGAAAAATATGAGTAATAAACACATTAAATATACCTGTAATTTCAAAACTTCTTTCATTATTAGACTATGTAGAGGCCTCTTCATGAATATCTCATTCATCAACGACTTCATCATACCAAGGGTTTCCATCTTTTCCCTAAGCATATTGTTGTTACTTCATCAATAATTTCAAACAAAACATCATATGCAAGACATAATTTAATAGTGTTGAGGGCTATCACATCTAGGTCTCCCCATTCTTCATTAGTCATATTTGTAAATTTCATCCTCCTTCCATCTAATGCCTTATACAACCCTTTTTGTACTAACAAAACTTAAGTTTATGTTTCTATAATTGAAAATTATATTTTCCACTAAATATTTCAACCTCAAATTTGGTATTCATCACCTTCACCATTATTCTCTATAGACAAACTCTCCCTCCAAATCAAAACTCTCTTAATATTTCAATTTAAAAATTCTTAAAAAAAATACTTTCACACCCATTTTCACAAACCCTATTTCTTAAAACCTCACTTTTCAAACAGTGTCTTGGAAGTTGAGTATATATATATAAATACAATCCATAGTCGAGGGTTTTGATGACACAATGTTAACTAAGGTTACTCTATGGGCTGTTCCTCACTGAAACTCGATTTTCGGTTCTACACATCTACCTGCACCTCCACAAGCCTCATCGAATTCTTCCACGAGTTTATTCTCAACAAATTTCTCTACTACGTGATGTGCCTACCTCTTCTAGAATTGTGCTCAGAGCTCCATGAGTTGGTAGTGGATTTCCCTCCACGACCAATAATGGCCTGCAGACTTGCTCCACACGATGGCTCAACCCAACTCGAATGATAGACAACATTCTAAACCTTTTAATCTTCGCTAAAATTTGTGGCCCATTTCGTTTTTCCTCTGTGTGTGGACTTGGAATTGTGGCTCTATAATAGCCCATTTACTCTCCCTTATGCTCGATTTAACCTTAAACTAAATAGATTTCTTCTCTACGCAGACTTAGGGGCATCTTCACTAAAAAAAAAAAATTGAAATAGACATTTGTCCACACCTCAACAATTAATATGTCTTTTCTTCACCTTAATTTCATGAGTGCAGAAGAGTCAATGTGGGATCATAGCTTTTCTATACAAACACACTTGGCCCTAATGTAAATTCAAGTCACTGGTCTAGGTATTTTGGCTAATCTATTAACGTACCAACTTCGATTTAGATCTCAACTTTATGATCTCATACACCTCATTGGTATTGGAGAGTCTACAAAAATATTAACAAGAGTAGAGATATAATGACAAGATTCAAAATAACACACAATACATGAAATTTATGTGGTCGTAAAATCTTGACAATTTACCAAAAAAATATTCACGAGACATGGTAATGTAATTTATTAATCAAGAAGAATTTACAATAAGACAAGCTTCAATGATAAAATGAAATATTCACCATTTCATTAATTATGACAAAATTTATTGGTTTTGTAAGCAAAGGCTTCAATGATAAAATGAAATAGTCACCATTTCATTAGTTATGACAAAATTTATTGGTTTTGTAAGCAAAGGCTTCAATGATAAAATGAAATAGTCACCATTTCATTAGTTATGAAAACAATTATTGGTTTTGTAAACAAACACCATGAAAATAACCATATAATTTACTTTGGCCCATTTAATTATTTGGATTTTGTTTTCAAAGAAAAAGAAGGCACATCTCCACCTTAAAAAAGTCTTCCAATAATCGAATCCTATGAGGATGTAATGTGTATATCAAATGACAAGGATCATTAACTTGCCAAAACGCTAATAGCATTTGATGCATCTACCAAGTAAACAAAACTTGCAATAAATAAAGAAAGTAGAACTTGGCCAACCAAAAACATTTATATGTGTTTTTTTTCATTTTTGCCAAAGATAGAACGAGGCCAACCAAAAATATTTACATACTTAACTTTTACGAAAATGAACATAATACAATTTTGCAACCTAAAACACTTTAGGTGTGCTTTTCATTAATTTTGAGATTCCAAAAAAACATTTTACTTGTATGTAAGTTTATTTTGAGAGATTTATAGAAGAGAATAAGTAATGGAGAATAAGTCAATAAATAATTATTCCAGATAAAAATAAATTCAAGTCTATAAATAGTTTTTGAAATATTGATTTAAATAAATGTGATATTATTATTATAACTTTTACGAAAATTGTCATGGATTTGAACCAAATTTACCTTTACAAAGTTAAGATCATCCAATAATTAACTTACTACACAAGCAAATTGAATAAGATTGATTAAGTCTCTTTGTTTTAAAATAAAAATCAAAATGTCCATTATTCCCTATATAACTTAAAACAAACTCTTACTTCTTTGAAAGGAAATTTTAAAAAATGATAATTTCACATAATTTTATAATAAATCTATCTTTTTATTGATTTTAATATTTTAAAAAAAATATATTTAATTTACCTAGAACAAACAAACCAACAAAACAAAACCCAACCCAAAATCAAAAAACCTTTGAAAGATTTATTTTTCCTCTCACTAGGCTAAACGATATTGGTAATTGGTAACCCAATCTACATGTGCTCTATACCTATTACTCTCACGTCGACTTGGAACGTATCATACGCTTGGTAGATGAGACTAGTATGATTCGTTTAGAAATGGCCAGCATCACGAGGGGTGGTTAACCATTTTCTTCCCAGCTAACTACCATTTAGATTATGCGACTTAGCGTGTCTATTTGCACCACCACGAGGTGATATTTCATATCTTCCTGATATGTCTAAGTTTTATTTTTCTAGCAAGCCTCACAAAATATTGTAGCCTTAGGTTTAAACCATCTACAACCCAATCAATATAATATCCCTATTAGAACAAACCAAGTAACATAAAACAGCTGTGGTAACTAAGGACGATAACCAAACTAAATTTTATTGGAAACGCCTGTAAAATACCTTAAACTTCCAAAATCCAAAAATAATTATTATATAATATTTTGAAAGCAATGTTAGAATTTTTAAAGAGTCGGGAAAATGTTTTTCCATCACCAAGTTCACACAGAGTTGCGGAAATTACTTTAATCAACACAATAAATTTACGGAAGTTTACACAAAGTTGTGGAACTCACTTAATCCATACCATACAATTGTGAAAATAAATTCAAATCAATCTTCATTTCAATACAGAGTGTCGAAGATCAAAATCGCAACTATGGATATAAGCAAATATAATTAACTAATTTACTCACGGTGAAACAGAGTAAAACGGAGTGTTGCGGTAAAAACGATACGTGGAATTCTAAAACAGAGTGTTGCGGTAAAAACGATACCTGGAATATCAAAATCGCAACTATGGATAGGAGCAAATATAATCAACTAATTTACTCACGGTGAAATAGAGTAAAACAGAGTGTTGCGGTAGAAACGATACCTGGAATTTTAAAAGAGAGTGTTGCGCTAAAAACAATACCTCGAATTTTCACAACTATATCGAGACTAACCAAACTTTGTATTAAATCTTCAAAACATGAAATACATTAACATATGAAGGCTGGGGCTCTTTCACAAGTAAAACAAGACTTCTTACTTGGATTTACATTCATCAGGGTTGCAAATTAACACATAATAAAACTATTTTCACTCGCCCACCAAAATTCCCTCCATGATTTTCTCCACTTGTCTTTCCAAGGCTGCATATTAACACATAATAAAACTATTTTCACTTACCTACCAAAATTCCCTCCATGATTTTCTCCACTTGTCTTTCTGGACTTACATCCGCCACATTACACAACACTCTTTTCACTTACTCTAACATGTAAATCAAAACAACATATATATCTAAGACATTTAATTCATGACAGACACAATTTAATACATAGTATGGGTGAACATCATTTTCTGAACATTACAGAAGTTGCGTGAACTAAAACAAAACTTGCGGATTAAATATTTTCCCATGCTCATTTAATAACCATGAATTAAATTCTATTTGACTTTGATTAATTAAATATGTTGCGGAATGGATTATGTACTTTACTCAATACTTTTCCTTTTCTGCACACATAATTCGCAACCTGCAAAACATTTACCAAGGCATGGTTGTTGCAAGTTCATTTAACGCGGTGGTTGAGATTAATTTTCAACACTCCCACTTAATTGCAACTGCCGCAATTGACCATTCCTAGACAATCTCTGAGCTAAACAAAATTTTCACGTTCTAATGGCTTTGTGAAGATATCTGTAAATTATTCTTGTGACTTGCAATGCTGCAACACAATCACACTATTGTTAACCAATTCTCTTATGAAATGATATTTGGCATCAATATGCTTTGTCCTTTTGTGAAAGACAAAATTCTTTGAGAGTGCAATCGCTGCACTGTTATCACAGAAAATAGTGGTTGCTCCATCTTGTTGATGACATAAATCTCGCAACATCCTTCTCATCCAAACTGCTTGACACGCTGTTGCTATTGCAGAAACATACTCAGCTTCTGCTATTAACAATTATACTATCGACTGCTTCTTGGAGGCCCATGAAATGGCTCCCGAATCCAAATGAAAAACATATCCTGACGTACTCTTTCTGTCATCAACACTTCCTGCCCAATCACTGTCAGTGTAACCAACCAGCCTAAAATCATCAGTTGCAGAGTACAAAACGCCATACTCCTTTGTCCCATTGACATACTTTAAAATTATTTTCACTGTTTGCCAATGTGTCTCCTTGGGTGTCTCCATGAACTTCGACACCAAACTCACTGCATACATTATATCAAGCCTAGTTGTGGTCAAATACATTACGCTGCCCGCCATGCTCTTGTATAATGTCGGATTGACATTGCTGCTGCAATCTTCCTTGCTCAAATTAAACCCCATGACGGTTGGAGTTGGTAATGGCTTGTTATTCTACATATTAAACCTCTCTAAAACTTCTGCTACATACCTTGCTTGAGAAATAAAAATTACATTTTCTGTTTTCCTTACACCTATGCCCAAGAAGTATCTCAATAAACCCAAATCAGTGATTTCAAACTCACTTTTCATCACTGCTTTGAAATCAGCGATGGGAAAATCATCACTACTTGTAAAAATCAAATCATCTACATACAAAACGACAATAAGAATCTTACTATCATTTTCTTTGACGTAGAGAGTAGGTTCACCGTCACATTTGTCGAACCCATTGTCCATCAAGTAAGCATTTATACTTCTATACCATGCACGCAGTACTTGTTTCAGCCCATAGAGCGCTTTTCGCAACCTACACACCTTGTGTTATTAGTCTTCTATTTCATATAGCCAGGAGGTTGCGCAACATACACCTCCTATTTCAGCACTCCATTCAAGAACACTCACTTTACGTCTATCTGATAGACTTTCCATTTCTGTTGCGCTGCAATTGACAACATTGTATGCACTATCTCCATCCTCGTGACTGGCGCAAATGTTTCTGCATAGTCTCTTCCATGTTGCTCCTTGTAACCTTTCACAACAAGTCTTGCTTTATGCCTTTCAATCTTGCCTTCAGCATTGCTCTTGGCCTTATAGACCCATTTTACTCCAATGACTTCTTTACCTTGTGGGAGGTCCACTTACTCCCATGTGTCATTATTTTCTATTGCACCAATCTCTTCATTCATTGCTTCAATCCATTTTTCTTCTTTTACTGCCTCTTCAAAATGGATTAGGTGATAAACATGACAAAAAAAAGAAAATAAAGAGTTCAAACCAACATTATCATTTACCTCTTCTTGCTCATAAATTTCACTCAAATTTCTGAATCTTGGTCTTCTTGGTGTGCTTGGAGTTCCACTTGAACTCGAGGGAGTTTCTGATCCCTGTGGTGTGCTTGGAGAAGCACTTCCTTGATTTCTCAAGGCTGTTATGTTTCCAGCTTGTGTTGTGCTCTATTGTGCTTGTGTAGGTGGAGGAGGAACCATCGTGGAGGAATTGTTTTCTGCTGTGCATTCCTCTTGTTCTTCATGAGACACAATTGTCTTCACATTCACTTTTTTTTCTAAGCTTCCATCCCAAGCTTCTTCTTCAATAAACTGCATATCTCTGTTGATTATAACTTTCTTGGTGGATGGATTATAGAGTTTATATGTCTTGGACTCATCACTATATCCAACAAAGATACACTTATCCCCCTTACTGTCCAATTTCTTCCTTAGTTGATCCGTCACATCTGCATATGCCACACATCCAAATACTTTCATGTGAGTAACAAACTGTTTTGTTCCACTCCATGCTTCTTCCAGAACTCTGTTCATAACAGCTTTGGTTGGGCATCTATTCAAAATATACGCTGCACAATTGATAGCTTCAGCCCACTACTCTTTTGGCAAATGTTTTGCCTTCAACATACTTCTGACCATGACCATGATAGTACTATTCTTCCTTTTTGCAACATCGTTTTACTGTGGTGTGTATCTTGCGGTAAACTGCTTGTGTATGCCCTTCTCCCTACAGAAACGTAGGAAATCTTTGGAGATATATTCCCCACCTCTGTCAGTTCTCAGCAGTTTGATGTAGTGCCCACTTTGCTTCTCAATAAGAGCTTTGAAGTGGTAGAATTGTTCAAACACTTCACTCTTCTGTTTCAAAAAATACACCCATGTATTTCTGGTGTAATCATCTATGAATGTCAAAACATAATGGTTGTCAGCTAAAGATGGTGTTTGCATTGGTCCACACAAATCTGAGTGGACAATCTCTAAGGGTGTCTTTGCCCTTATACTCCTCTGTGTTGTTTTCCCAAGATGAAGCCTTCACAAAACTTGTCAGGTTTCTCAATGAGTGGTAATCCTTTTACTATCCCTTTTCTATGCAAGAGGTTCAAACCTCCAAAATTGAGATGTCCAAAGCTCAAGTGCCATAACCAATTTTCGTCTTTCACTTCTTCTTGAAAGACCTCTTCTGCAACTGCTGCTACCGCACCTCCTTCCTTCAAGTTTGTTCTCATCTTGAGAGGAAACATCCTATTATTTCTCATATGCACTTCTGCAATGACCCTTTTACTTGGAGATATGTCCATTACACACGAGTTGTCCAATGCTTAAAACGTTACATTTCAGGCCAAGTACATAATATACATCTGGCACAAATTTATTATATCCCTTCCTTGTCAATATTGAAACTCTTCCTTTTCCCATGATAGAGACTTTGCTATGAGTCCCTATTATCACTTCAGACTTCACATTTTCATCTAGATTGGCAAACATTGCTACGTTTCCAGTCATGTGGTTGCTACAACCTGAGTCTAAGAACCATACATCTTGTTTTTCTTGTGCTACATTACATGTTAGAAGCACATTACTTTGGTTCTTATCTTCTTTTGCAAAATTTGCATTTTCCCTATTATTCATGTCATTTTGTTTCTTTCTACATTCATTGGCATAATGGCCATACTTTTTACAATAATGACATTGGACTTGAGATTTATCATACCTTTGTCTTTGTGCTTTGATTTTGATTGGTGGCCCTTCCACTTGGGATTGCAGGGTTGTTTCTTCTACCTATGTGTGGGCTTCTTCCTCTTCCTCGGTAGTTTCATCTTCCTCGACCTCTACCTTTTCCAAAAGACATCTGTGTCTTGAAAGCATGCTCCAATGAAGAGTTCGTTGTTCTGTTCAGTCTAAGTTCATGAGACATCAGGGATGCATGAAGCTCATCCATTGAAAATATTGAGAGATACTTTGTCTCTTCTATTGCCACTACTGTGGCATCAAATCTTGAAGGTAGACTTCTCCAGATTTTCTCCACTATTTTTCTTTCCTCAGGTGTCTCTCCATGAGACCTTATCTCGATGACCAGCACAATCACATGTGTGAAGAATGAGTCTATATTATCAGACTCTTTCATATAGAGAGTTTCAAAGTCTCTCCTCAACATTTGTAGCTTTGTTGTTTTCACTTTCTCTGTGCCTTGATAGGTTGTTTTGAAAATATCCCACACTTCCTTAAACCTTGTTGCTGTAGCAATCCTTGGGAATATACTCTCATGCACTGCTTGAAAGAGATAGAAGGTGGCTTTGGAGTACTTCTTATTATCTCTCAACAAGTCTCTTTCTGCTGCTATCAAAGCACCCAATGTCGTTGCATCTGCTAGGTAATTTTTGCCATTAAACTGTGGTATTTGTGGATTGGTCAAGCTTGTGCTTGTTGTTGCCATTTTTCACTCTGTAAACAACTTTCTCACTATGTAAAACTTTTCTTACTGCGTGAAAACTTTCTTACTGCTGGACAATATGTTCCACAAAAATTTTCAGAAATGTAAAAACACTATCTTTTACTGAATTTTAGAATTTTTAAAGTGCAGTGGAAATGTTTTTCCCTCAACACAAGGAGTTCACACAAAGTTGTGGAAATTACTTTAATCAACACAAGACATTCACGAAAGTTTACACACAGTTGCTGAACTCACTTAATCCATACCATATAGTTGCAGAAATCAATTCAAATGAATCTTCATTTCAATACAGAGTGGTGGAGATCAAAATCGCAACTATGGAGAGGAGCAAATATAATCAACTAATTTACTCACAATGAAACAGAGTCAACTAATTCACTCATAGTGAAACAAAGTCGCGACTAACCAAACTTTATATTAAATCTTCAAAACATGAAATACATTAACATATGGAGGTTGCGACTCCTTCACAAGTAAAACAAAACTTCTTATTTGGAATTACATTCACCAGAGTTGCAGAGTAACACACCGTAAAACTGTTCTCATGCACCCACCAAAATTCGCTCCATGGTTTTCTCCACTTGTCTTTCCAAACTTACATCCGCCAAATTAAACAACACTCTCTTCACTTACTATAACATGTAAATCAAAACAACATATATATCTAAGACATTTAATTCATGACGAACACAATTTTATACATAGTATGGGCAGACATCATTTTTCTGAACATTACAGAAGTTAATCGAACGAAAACAAAACTTGCGGATTAAATATTTTCCCATGCTCATTTAATAACCATGCATTAAATTCTATTTGACATTGATTAGTTAAATCTGTTGCAGAATGGGTTATGTACTTTGCTCAGTACTTTTCCTTTTCTATACAAAATTTACTGAGGTATGGGTGCTACCAGTTCATCTAGTTCATTTAACGCGGTTGTTGAGATTACTTTCCAACAAGCAAATACCATTAACAAACTAATATCCAGTAAATTGATATCGTACATATATTTTTAAAATTTAAAGTTTCATTTTTGTTGTTTATATTGGTTTTTGAGGATAACTTTGACACTTTGACATTAGGATGGTGAAAATTTCACAATTTAAACTTGTAACACTAATAAATTTATTAAACAAATTAAATTAAAAAATAAATCCAGAACATTCAAAAATTATTAAAGACCCATCTACAAATGCTCAATCAAGATAGACTTTAATAAATTTATTAAACAAATTAAATTGAAAAATAAACCAAAAACATTCAAAAACTATAAAAGACCCATCTACAAATGCTCAATCAAGATAGACTTTATACAGTTGCAAATATTAAACAATAACATGGTACCCAAATGAACAAATAGGGATAATAACTTCAAGAACCATAGATGTGCAACCGAAAAAAATAAATATGCTAGCTACTACTCCCACTTAGTCTTGGAATGTATCATATGTTTAGTCTGATAATGCAAGTTATTATCAGACTAGTGTGATTAGTTTGGAAATAAACACCCTCTGATAATGCAAGGCTTTATCAGAGTATTGTGATTAGTTTAGAAATAGCCACCCTCATGAAGAGTGGTTAACCATTTTCATCAAAGGTAGCTACAATTTAGATTAGATGACTAAGCTTGTCATATTTGTACCACCACAAGGTGCTACCTTTAGATTAGATGACTAAGCTTGTCATATTTGTACCACCACAAGGTGCTATTTCATATCTTCCTGATATTTCCACTCCCTTTTATCTTTTAGGAAGTCCACAAAGTGTTATTTCATATATTCTTGACATGTCCACTCCCTTTTATCTTTTAATAAGGCTTAACAAAACAATGGAGCTTCCTATATTTTCAAATTTAAGCCATCTACAACCCCATCAATATAGAATACCCATTAGAATAATCCTGTAACTTAAAAGTTTAGCTCTAGCTTTATTAATGTTGTTGGGTAGAGTATCCACTCACTCTTACATTTAAAAAAGTTTAAATCTAAAAATAGACATATACTTTCCATCATTAACAAGACTCCTCGCAAATATATATCCCCATTGCCCACTGAATAGCTTGGCCATTATAACTACAATTGATTGTTATATATTATTGCTAAAACAAGTACAGTTAACCAATCAACTAGTCAACTAATATCTTAAATTTATTTTATTAAGTTTGATTTTTGATTAAATTTATTTTATTATTTATTTATTTATTTTATTAAATCTGACTCCTCGGAAATATATATCCCCATTGTCGAATAAAAAGTGTTTCCATTATAACTACAATTGATTGTTGCCCCGAGAGGCACTCTACAACCTAGTGTAGGGTAGATGTGTAGATGTTTTGTAATGTGGGCTCAATATATAGGGTACATGTGTAGATGTAATGTAAGAAAGTTTGTAAAAATTTTGTAATGTCAGCTTAGTTGTAATCAATATATTTGTAATAATTATCCCTACCTTTTAACCCAAAGTTATATTTACGAACACTCAAAAAGGTATGCTGTAGAGGTATGGTAAATAAATAAAAGCCATTTTTATATTTACTCCATCAATCTCATTATATATTTAACAAAACTCAAATTATTATTAATACCATGGAACAAATTATTATTAATACCATGGGTCAAATACCATATTTAAATAAATAAATATTAATGACGAATAAATAGGTATGGTCAATAAATATAAATATAAATATAAGAGAGGTATGATAAATAAATAAACCCTAAAAGGACACTAAAAAGGGATGTTTTATTTATGCCAAATTAATATTATTATCTAACATTCTTATTAATGTGTAGATGTAATGTAAGAAAGTTTGTAAAAATTTTTAATGTCTGCTCAACATATTTGTAATGGATATATTTATAATAATAATAATAATAAAATATAAGTATATCTCTCAATCTAAATCATGGAAAGAATCTTAACATTATATTCTATCATTGGTGTGTGATGGGAGGGAGAGATAGAGGGAGTTGGGAGAGAAAGTGAGAGAGAGAACTTGAGAGAGAGGAGAGGGGAAGAGAGATGGAGTTGGAAGGGGAAGAAAGACAGAGAGAGAAATGTGGAGAGGGAGAAGGGGAAGAGAGAGAAAGATAGAAGGGGAAGAGAGGGAGGGAGGGAGACATAGATAGATATGGAGAGAGGGTGTGTATGTTTTTGGGGTGGTAAGGAGACACAATGGGAGATAGAGATATAGGTGGAGGGGGGAGAGAGGGAAGAAGAGAGTGAGGAAGAGAGATAGATATGGAGATAGAAGAGGAAGAGAGAGAGAGAGGAAGAGGGAGGGAGAGAGAGTGGGAGAGGAAGAGGGCTAGAGAGAGAGGGAGAGGAATAGGGAGGGAGGGAGAGATAAGTATATAGATAGATATGGAGAGATAGTGTGTATGTTTTGGGGCTAAGAGAGAGAAAGAGAGCAAGAGAAAGAGAGAGAGAAGAGGAAGAGATACAAAGGGACACGAAGAGGGAGAGATATGTAGATAGATAGATATGGAGAGATAATGTATACATTATGATATAGAGAGATAAAGAAGGAGAGACAAAGGGAGATAGAGATATAGACTTAGGGGGGAAGAGGGAAGAAGAGAGAGACAAAGAAAATGAAGAGAGAGAGATCATGACATGTGTTTCAGGGGATGGGATAGAGAGACAAATAAGGAGAGATGAAGGGAGGTATAGATATAGATGGCAGGGGAGAGAGGGAAGAAGATAAATATAGAGAAAGGGAGGGAGAGGTGGTGAGAGAGGGAGGGGGAGAGAGAGAAAGAGAGACGGAGGGAGATAGACACAGCGTGGAAGGTGGAGAGAGAGGGAAGAAAAAAGAGACACATATACACATAGAATTTAGATCTAGAAAGTTAGGAATATTTTGGTTTTTCACTAAAATAGATGTATTGATTTGAGTGTAGTAGTTGATTTCTTTTCCAATTTGATCACTTCCACTAGATGCATTAATTTCAATGTAGATGTCGATTTTTAATCCTATTTAATACCTTACACTAGATGCATTTATTTTAGTTAGATGTTGATTTTTACTCCTATTTGATTGCTTGCACTAGATGCATGGGTTTCAGTGTAGATATTGATTTTTAATAGTATTTGATCACTTGCACTAGATGCATTGATTTCAATGTAGAAGTTGATTTCTAATCCTATTTAATACCTTACACTAGATGCATTGATTCCAGTGCGGATGTTGATTTCTACTCCTATTTGATTGCTTGCACTGGATCCATTGGTTTTAGTGTAGATATTTATTTCTAATCCATTTTGATTGTTGCAATAGATGCATTGAATTTAGTGTGGATTTTTCTTTCTAATCCTAATTGACTGTTTGAACTAGATGCATTGATTTCAATCTAGATGTTGATCTCTGATTTGATGCAACTGGATGTATGATGTACATTAATTTCAAAGTAATTAGATTAATAATGTGCATTGATTTCAGTGTAAGCACATCACTTCCCCCTCAATCTATATCTCTATCTCCCATTGTCTTTCCTTCTTTATCTCTCCTTCTCACCCCCCAAAAATACACACAGTATCTCCATATATATCTATCTCTCTCTCTCTCTCTCCCTCCCTTTTCTACTCCCTCTCTCTCTCTTCTCCTTCTCTCTCTCTCTCTCTCTCCCTCCCTTTTCTACTCCTCTCTCTCTCTAATACTTCTCTCTCCATATCTATATCTCTTCCACCCCAAGCTGTAATTGCATCTCGTCTCCCCTCTATGCATTGGTTTCAGTGTAGATATTGATTTCTATTCCTATTTGATTGCTTGCAATATATGCTTTGAATTTAGTGTATATTTTTCTTTATAATCCTATTTGATTGTTTGCACAAGATGCATTGATTTTAGTGTAGAAGTTGATTTATAACCCTATTTGATTGTTTGCACTAGATGCATTGATTTAAGTGTATATGTTGATTTATAATTTGATGCAACTATATGTATGATGTAGATTAATTTCAAAGTAATTATATTAATAGTGTGCATTGATTTCAATGTAAGCACATCTCTGCCCCCCTTCATCTATATCTATATCTCCCATTGTCTCTCCTTCTTTATCTCGCTATCTCACCCCCCAAACATACACTCACTCTCTCTCTCTCTTCTCCTTCTCTCTCTCTAACACTTCTCTCTCCATATCTATATCTCTTCCTCCCCACCGTGTCTTTGCATCTCTCTCCTCCCTTCTATCCCCCCATCCATCTATATCTCTATCTCAGCCCAAAACATACACACACACTCTTAGTGTGAGCACATAAACAGTATTCATGACATGAATTGACTTATGTGTTGCAATAATTCAACCATAAATTACAAAACAGGGATTTTCATCCTAAATAAAATTTTCACTTACCTGAAATGTCTTCTTCTTGAAACTATAAACCATTTGTAATTGGTTACATCCTTATTATATCCATTTTCCATCACTCAACATTGTTAATCACTTTTCATTCAAACATGATAATAGAGAATAACTAAATGTGGGACAATAAGAACAATAAAATAAAATAGTTTCAGATTGATGGCAATGAACATTGTTTGTAATTGACTTCATTATTATTGCTCACATTTTTAGCATATTTAAAATGATCAAAATAATTAAATGTTCAACAAATTTTGTATGACCGCACATGACTGAACTAGCCTAGATCCATCTTAACCCCGGATCTATCAAGCACCAAGAGGAATCAAATCTCTCGAGGTGCAAACATTTCCTCAAGTTTTTCACTAAAAATAGAGGTTTGCACCTCAAGAGATTTGATCCCTCTGGGAGCTTGATAGATCTAGGGTTAAGATGAATCTAAGCTGGTTATATATTATTGCGAAATTTGATCCCTCTGGGAGATTGATAGATTCGGGGTTAAGACGGATCTAAGCTAGTTATATATTATTGCAAAAACAAGTATAGTTAACCAATCAACTAGTCAACTGACATCTTAAATTTATTTTATTAAATTTGATTTTTGATTTTTTAAATTGGTTTGTATTGCAGATTTAACACTAAAAAATTAAAGAGATATTTTGATTGTGAAAGGTTTATCACTCAAAATATCACACAGAAAAATGAACCATTAACATTCAAAATATCTACTACATCTACAAATGTTCAATCAAGGTAGAGCACAGAGATGTAAATATTAAACAATAATTTGCTAACCAGATCAACAAACTGGAAGAATAACTCATAGTACCATAGCTGTGCAACAATCAGAAATTAATATGCTACTTACTACTCCCACGTCGATTTGAACATTTCATATGCTTAGTCTGATAATCCAAAATAACGGCTGGATAACTGTTTAGTTGGAGCATTGCGGAATCAACAGATTGGCCGTTATAACCGAGATTGATTATTATATATTATTGTGAAAGCAAATACCGTTAACAAATCAGCCAGTCAAAGGAGGTCTTAAATTTTATTTTATTGGCGAAGATTTAAAACTTTGAAAAATTAATAAGATATTTGGATTTTGAAGATTTTATAACTCAAATTTGTAAAACTTACAACAAATTTATTTTGATTTTGATGGGTTCGAAAGTCAAACATATAAACACTAACAATAATAAGATATTTGGATTTTGAAGATTTTATAATTTAAATTGGTAACACTTACAACTAATTTATTTTGATTTTGAGGGGTGAGAAAGTCAAACATATAAACACCAACAATAAAGTTAAGATTTTCTAGAAAACTGTGTATTTTACTCAATAAAATTAATTAAAAAAAGATATTTTCACAATTATAAACATAATATTAATATTAAAATTTTCTGGAAAACTGTGTATTTTACTCATGGAATCTAACATTTCCAATAAACACTTGCCAATAAATTTATTAAACATAAAAATAAAACAAAAACATTCAGAACTTCTTCTCATAGACAGACGACCGGACAGTATCTACAAATGCTTTACAGTTACAAATATTAAACAACAATATTCTAACAAAATCAACGAACGGGAATAATAACTCCAAGTACCATAGCGGTGCAACCAACAGAAACAAATATGCTACCTACTACTCCCACGTCGACTTGGAACATATCATATGCCTTGTCTGATAATGGCTTGCACTATTAGAATATTATGATTCGGTTAGCAATGGCCAACATCATGCAGGGTGGTCAACCATTTTCATCCCGGCTCACTACCATTCAGATTAGTTCACTAGGCATGTCTATTTTTACCACTAAGAGGTGCTATTTCATATCTATTCAGCTTTATTTTTCTAGCAAGAATCACAAAATAATGTAGCTTCAGATATTTTTAAGTTTGAACAATCTACAACCCCATTAATATAAAACCCCATTAGAATAAACCACTAACATAAACCCCATCAGTATAAAATCCGTATTAGAACAAATCCGTAACATAAAGCAACTGGTGTAACTAAGCACGACAACCCACCTATATTTTGTTGGGAACACAGCCGTCTCCACAAACAAACCCTAAACTTCAAAAATCCAAAAGAACGGCTAGATAATTGTTTGGTTGGATCATTGCGCAGTCGACAGCTCCGCCGTTATGCGCAAGATTGATTATTATATATTTATGGTAAATACCGTTTACAAATCAGCGAGCAAACGAACATCATAAAATTTAAAAAACAAACCTTCAATTAAAAAAATTAACATGAACAGAAAAATCAGTCAAGTTAGGGTAAATACGCAAGCAGCGATACCTGGGATTGCCGAATTCGTAGAGCTTTCCTCCTGGCGAGAAAATCACAAGTCCAACTTCTGCATCGCAGAGCAACGACAGCTCGTAAGCTTTTTTCAGCAATCCATTCCTGCGTTTGGAAAATGTAACCTGCCTGCTGGCTGTATTCTCAATCCTCTTCATCTGGATCTTTCCTCTCACCATTCTTGTATCCCCTTTTTTATTTTCCCTTCCAACAATCGCTGACACTCTCAGGTGGGAGGAAGAACAGCTATCTCGCATCTAACGGTAGCCCATTAAAATACCAGAAAGGCCACAGAAAAAGGCCACAAAAAATAGCGTCGCTATCCTCTTTTAACCTAATGGAATCTTCATTTCTTTCTTTACTTTGATAACCTCCAATGAGGGTTTCAGTCTCAAGTATGGGCCGGAGGGCTTGGCTTATTGTCAATCATGAGTACAGTTTCCCAACTGGCCTGTCACATAGTTTGTCCTTACTGATATTCACATCTGTCATCCAATAAAATATATTAATATGCAGAAAACGCCCAGTACGGCCAAACATGTTGCTTAAATTAGCCTATATACCTTGCTAGTTGTGTACGGTTCACAATTTCCTCGATTTAGGTTCAACGCCTTACATGTGCACGCCTTACATGTGCACAGTGCCCTCACGGGTTTAGGGGTTAGGTCTGCTAGAGCCCAGAGATTTGCTGATGAATTACTCAAATGTTACTTAAAACTACAATTTTAAACATCTAAATAGATCAACAACCTTGAATTAGAACTTGCTCATAATTACATGTTGAAATAGTATTTTTACATCTCAGGTAACTCTGACGAGATATTTTGTCAGTTGACATCTCGATTAGAGAAATAAATTATAGAAAAGCTGCTCTTGATCGCACAATTTGCTCATAATCTCTTTTTTTTTCTCTAAGCTAAATCTCTAGGCTAAATAACATCTATGTTTTAGCATGTTTTTATTTTCACTAAATCATGTTGTTTTATGAGGTCTTTATTTTTACGAATAATAGCGCATTCTTAATGATAAGTGTCACCACTGAAATTACGATAGAAATAGTGATTTTTGATGAATCATAATGCATTTTCAATGATAAGTGTTTCAATATTAAAATTATGGTACAGTTCCCACTAGGGGAGAGTTGTCTAATGTTGTGCAGGGACCAATAATTGTTATAGCACTGGTCCCATCAACCCACCAAAAAAAAAAAAAATATATATATATATATATATATATATATATATATATATATGCATCCAATAATTAAACATAAAGAAATAATTTGAAGTGCAAATATATATTAAATTAAGTCCAAAATTTCCCAAGTCATTGGGTGGGTCCACAACTGTCCATAAATAACCCACAACTGTCCATAAATAGTTTAATAAGTATCGAGATTACAAATCCTATCATATCAACTCAAAAACTCATAAAACCATTTTTCCTTTCAAAATGGTCAACTCAATAAGTACAAAAAGACAGTCACTTCAGCCCATCTGATCAACCCTGATGCTGTGTTAGAGAAGTAAATATCAATACCTGCACATAATAAAAAGAAATGTTTCCCCGATGCTGTGTTAGAGAAGTAAATATCAATACCTGCACATAATAAAAAGAAATGTTTGTCAGCCATAATTGCTGTGTTATTCAACATTTAAACACATTGTGTTTAATAAATGGCACCCACCCAATAACAACATTTAAACCCACAATAAATGACACCCACCCAATAAATTCAATAAATGATTTTTCATTAAAACAGATCAAAATAGATCAAAGCACGTGGATCAACAAAAAAAAATTCCTAGCCATTGGATCACATCAAATTCAATCTTGATCACACATGCAAAATGAAGCCATTGCAATCCATGGCCATCATTGTCACCAATTAAATTCAACTGCAAAAAACTATAAAAGGAGTTCAACCACTGCTGAACATTCAAACTATTCACCAGTCCTAGAGACAAACCAACACAGAACATTTCAAAGTATAATTAGGTTAGTTTTCTCAACAATTTTATTTTAATTTCTAAGTATTTATTTCTGATTCTTACACTTTTATTTTCATTTTTGAGCCTTTATTTCAATTGTCTTACAAGTCTTTATATCAGTTTTATTTCAGTTGTCTTACAAGTCTTTATATCAGTGTAATTTTCTGAACCCAATGAGAGATTTAATCAGCTTAAATTCACAGATAAGTTTCTTTGCTTACAGATTAGCATTAAATAGAAAACAGAGAGATCAGTTACTTATGCTTAAACCCTCACAATTATTCAGTTCCTTAGCTTAAAACCTCACAATTATTGTGTTCAGTCATGATGAACTTACGCTAAAGCATTTACAGAACATGGCCACTCTGTGTCTTTCTGCAAACTGTGGGATACTCAGTATCTAATTTCAAAAGAATCCCTGAGAAATAGCAATAGAAATGAGAAACAACCCTGGACAATCAAAAGTAATACACATGATTTACAAGGTCCACCGTAATAACGTTTGCAATAAAATGTCATCACATTAAAAATACTGGATATCTGACACCTGGGTGAGGGAGATTTAAAACCCTAATGGTTGGTGTAAGTAAAAGAAAAAGAATGAGAAACTTCAACTGTAATTTTTGAAAATTCACTGTCCTTTGTTTTGTTTGTTTTAAAATTGCCACTGCTACAATACAGGGGAAAATCCTGCTGTGTAGGAGCCTAGTAGGTTGATGCCTTGAAGCACCATTTGAATCTATTATGACTGAAGGTAAACTGTCATTGAATCTGGGCTAACAGAGGTAAGATCTCACTGATTCACAGTTGCACCACAGTTCATTTGAAGTCAAGTGCATTTTAGAGACTGGGTGAAAGAAACCTGTCTCTATCATTTCACTTTTTGTAGTTAAAAAGATTTAAAAGGAAACATCAAATTCCTCAAGAAAAATCCCAAATTGAAATGGTGCATCTTTAGAAATAAGGAGGAGGATTAGATGGATCTCTACCATATCTCGGTGTTTAGCTCAGTTCGGGGCTATTAATGTCAGGGTTTGATCAAGATGACATTAGTTAGAGGATTTTGTCTCTAGTGAGTAATAGAATTATAACGAGTTTTTCCAATGTTGATAAATAAAATAATAACAATAATATTTTAATGGCTCACCCACAGATCAATTTCTTGGCTTAAATTCACAGATCAGTTTCTTCACTTACAGATTAGCATTAAATAGAAAACACAGAGATCGGGTACTTCTGCTTAAACCCTCACAATTATTCAGTTCCTTAGCTTAAAACCTCACAATTATTGTGTTCAGTCATGATGAACTTACGCTAAAGCATTTACAGAACATGGCCACTTTGTCTCTTTCTGCAAACTGTGGAATACTCAGTATCCAATTTCAAAAGAATCCCTGAGAAATAGCAATAGAAATGAGAAACGTCCCTGGAAAATCAAAAGTGGTACACATGATTTACAAGGTCCACCGTAATAACATTTGCAATAAAATGTCATCACATTAAAAATATTGGATATGAGACACCTGGGTGAGGGAGATCTAAAACCCTAATGGTTGGTGTAAGTAAAAGAAAAAGAATGATAAACTTCAACTTTAATTTTTGAAAATTCACTATCCTTTGTTTTGTTTGTTTTAAAATTGCAGGGGAAAATCCTGCTGTGTAGGAGCCTAATAGGTTGATGTCTTAAAGCACCATTTGAATCTGTTGTGACTGAAGGTAAACTGTCATTGAATCTGGGCTAACAGAGGTAAGATATTGAAACATCAAATGGATGCTCCCATCTTGCCTGTGGAATTCTCTCCTCATACCCCTAGCAGGCTCTACAACAAAACCAGGAAAAATAATACTTCAGAACTTGTGAACTGTGAAAAATCAGTTGAAAAATTATATACTTCAGAACCTGTGGATGCTCCCATCTTGCCTGTGGAATTCTCCCCTAATACCCCTAGCAGGCTCTACAACAAAACCAGGAAAAATAATACTTCAGATGCTTTAGGTCCTGATGTTCCATAGTTTCTATTATCTGATCAAAAAAACAAAACATGACTAGCTAAGCATATAAGCCTGTGGAAAATAGTTGAGCATGAGTATATGAGAATTAGCTGATCATAGGAATTAAAGATGACAAGACAGAAAATAAGAAAACTGTAACAGAAGGAAAGGCATTCAGAAAACTCGGGCATGAATACACAAACTAATTGTAAACTGTTATAAATTGTTATAAATGGGAAGAGATGATGTTACCAGATGATGTTTGGCTTGTATGAAAGAATTATGTTCAATTATTCTTAACTAAATGCATGCAATAATTCTGCAGGTAGTTGCATCCATGGCAAGAGTGAGTTATGTCACTTGCACAAGGAGAAGTGGCAGAAGAGTGACCAGGGGTGCCCAACTGCGATGCACCTCATCAGATAAAGAAAGAACAAGTGATGTCAATGTCACCAATGCTCCAAGAAATGTTGTTGACGATGACCATGTGGCTGAAGCTTATGTTGTGGCACCACCAGCCACAGAGCCACCGTCAACCACAGTCCAAGGTGCAACTTCAACTAAAAAAATCAGCGCTATAAGAGGTTGGAAAAAAGAAGAAATGTTAGCTACAATTGACGACATAGAGTTCAATGGATATTCTGTTCGGGCATCTGCAAAGAAGCATACTATTCCCCCTTCATCAATACATTATTGAATAAATGGGCTGACTCACACCAAATGTAGAGGGCCTGTTACAGTTATGACTGAAGAGGAGGAGGCCGAGGTGGTTGAGTGGTGTAAAGAAATGGCTCAATTGAGACATGGGATAGAGTTGATACAACTCAAATCTACAGTTGCTCAAATATGTCAAGGGAGGCCAAACCCATTCAAAGATGGGTTTCCTGGTAAATCATGGTGGTTTGGGTTTAAAAAAAGGCATCCAGGCCCTGTATTGTGTACCGCTGAGGGCCTTGACAGAGACAGAGCATTAAATTTGCGCCCTACAGTTGTATGTAAGTTCTATGACACTCTTTCTAGTGCATATGATAAACATTCTTATGCTGTAGACCATATATGGAACTGTGATGAAACATGTTTACAGGCGGGAAGGAATTGTGGCATGAGGGTAATTTCCAAAAGAGGCAGCCGAAACGTGCCAAAGATTTTCCCTAAGAGCAGGGAATGGATAACCATTTTACGTTGTGTCAATGCAATTGGTGCTTTAATCCCAGGATTTTATCTTTTCAAAGGTAAAAATCAGTTGAAAAATTATATACAAAACTGTGAACCTGGAGCATGCATGGCTGCACATCCCCATGCATGGATGACTAAAGAGCTTTTTTTTAATTGGCTTTACCACTTTGCTGCATTTGTGCCAGGTGGTGTCTCACCTACTAATAGACACATGTTGATATTAGATGGCCATCGAAGCCACATGGCTCTACAAACAATTGAGGAAGCATACAATTTGGGCATTGAACTTTTAACATTGCCCGCTCATACCACTCACAGATTACAGCGACTTTATGTTAGTGTGTTTGGCCCTTTCAAGAACTATTTCAGGTCAGAACGTGCTGCATGGATGTCAAAGAATCCAAGGGTTGAGGTCAAAAGGTTCGAGTTAGCAGAGCTTGCAAGTAAGGCTTTTAAAAGGGCTCTGACACCATAAAATATCAAGGTTGGCGTTAGAAGGACAGGAATATGGCCACTAAATTATGATTCTCTTATGCATGATACTGCTTGTATCCAGGCTTTCCATGTGGATGGTCAGGAAGAAAGACATGAAGTGGAAGAAGAAGTAAATGAACACGATGATGTGGTTGCAGCTGATAATATAATTTCCCTCTCTCAAGGACAGTTATATGCTGATAATGATGAGCAGGTATGTGAAACACAGTATACTTGTCAACAAATTGATGGCAACACTGTTGAACATGCAGTTGAGAATGCAGATTTTGTTGAAACAGAAATTGTTGATATTGTTAATGCAGATTTAGTTCAAAATGAAAATGCTGATATTGTTAATGCAGAAAATGAAATTGCTGATATTTGGCATGAAATTGAAAATGACCAATTGACATTGCCTAGCCAAGTAAACCCACCATCATGGCTGGCAAAAAACATGATTAATTTGAACGCCCATAGTGTCTCAAGAACCAATGAACAAAGCATGAACATGCCTTCACAAATGGCTGAATTGAATAGTGAAATTGTTCATTTTTTTGTGAACAATAGATCAATGGAAGAAGATGGAGGACATAATGAGGCACCAGATGAAGAAAACAATATAGTTCAATCAAGTGCCACAGATACTAAAGTGCCAAGAAATGACATGCAGGTGGGAGGGAGGGAGAAGTTACTTGGGCGATTCTTAAAGCTACCAGTAGAAAGAGTGTCAATGAAAAAGAAGCAAGGAACAACCAGTAGTCTTCGTTTGGGGAGAAGTTCACAGTTACTCGCCTCTGAAGACTATATAAAGCTCCTTGTTGAGTCTGAAAATAAGAAAATGGAAATTCAGGAATTAAAAAAAAAAAAAAAGAGATCAAGCCAAGGAGAAGAAGGCAGCAAGGGCTATTGCAGCGCAACGTCGAGCAGATGAAAGGCTTGAAAGAGAGAGAGCAAGGCAAGAGAAGGAGCAACAAAAACAAATCTCAAGACAGGAAAAGGAAGCAAGGAACGCTCAACAAATGCTTGAAAGGGAACAAGGGTTGACTCATATGGTTGACATAAATGCAAGCACAGTTGATGAGAATGAATCTAGGAACATGGCTAACACATTGGACAACATTGCAAATAATACAACATTATTCCAAGACCTCATAAACATTCAAGTGCCTCACTATCAAAATCGGGGTTTACCCACTTGCCTTATTCCTACCACAGGAGGTCTGAATTCAATGTATGCTTAGCACACACCTCCACTTAACGCAAGTGTGAGGTACGTGTACTCAATTCCTCCATGGTTGGAAGAGACAAATTGGTCTCAATTATATGGCAACAATCAGCCACCACCTAATCAAGCCTTCTTAGGAAGGCCAACCTACTTGGCTCAATCAGGCAACTCAGGGTTTGGCACTGAAGATTCTCAAGGCCATAAAGAATAGGAGTGTTAGATGTTCTTGGATGTAACCACATTATGATGTGGATTTTTGGATGGACTATATGTTTGGACTTTCATATCTTAATAGATCTCAGACTTCCTTTCTACTACACTAAGTATAATTTAAATGTTTTCATCATACTTCCAAGGAGCCTCAAACATAAACTCCGTTAACCATGAAATGAATTCAAGAAGATAATGGAACAGTAAGAGAGTGGAACATGGACTCTCAAAAGCTGGATTACACTTGGAAGCAAAAGCTTGGATCATTCAGAAGAAAGTGGAAGGTCATGTCATGAAATATCTTCATACACCTTTCATATAATCACGGGACTGTTTAAATGTGAATATCTATATGTATATTTTTTAAGGGACTGTTTATGAACATACCTAGGAGCTATTTTTTTATGAGACAAAACTGGTTTCAAATCGGTGATATGTTAGAATGATTGTGATAGGGCTGTCATATTGACATTTTTGAAGACTGTTTATGAAGCAAGATATCTTCCCAACCATACTTTTATCACTTCCTATGCTTAAGGATATCTCTGAAATGTAGAAAAACACATAGTGAATGTAATTTTGTTTTTCATAATAAATAAATTTTTTTGAGGAAAATAAGGTAGCCTAACAGCATAATCAGAACCAATCTGGTTATATCTACCTAACATGAGATGTTAATCTAAGGGTTCAATAGACAGAATTTCTTCATACATCATTATAGGCAGCTAGTTGGATCCATTACCCAACTTCTATTTGTTGGGATCATCTCAAACAAGACTCTCAATCTAACCTAACATCTAACTTTAACGTGGTCGGGTGCTTCTCAAACATCGTACCTTAAGGTTAAGATATACTTTACCAACATAAGATACTAAAAATCATTAGAATTGAGAGTAATTTCTTAACTAATTATATGAAGTGCTCCAAAACTATAAAGTTGAAACACATGCTACATCAAGTTGTCTGTAGTATTGACCCCATTTAACATCATCGCAATACATCCACTGTTGTGTAACCAACTCCAAAAATAGAAGAAATGAGATATCAACGCCTTAGAAATAAGCCACTTCGAGGGGGGCAACCTCCAATACATTACATGAATGATCAATTCTTGGATGATACAATTTACAAAACCTCCTTTCTATATATAGGAGTCCATGGGGCCATAATGTAATCCTAGTGGGCCACAATGTAATCCTAGCCAACCTAACAATAATAATTTAAGGGCACAATAATAACCAAATGGGGGTTACAAGGGTACAATAATAACAATAAGGGGGTTACACTAACAACAATAAGGGACTATACTAGTAATATAGGGACCTAACATGCCCCTCTCCTTCAACAAGTGTTGTCCTCAACGCTTGATTATTTCTTGATGCTTCTGTATAAAATTCTCATCCTCCCATGTGAAATATTCTACAGGAAAGTTCTTCCACTTGCTGAGATACTCTGAAATTGATCGTACTTGTTGATTTCTTGTTTCTATGACTGCTTCATAAATTCTTTCGATATGATGTTGATCTTCCTGTTGTTTCATTAGATTCTGCACCAAAGTTGGGTTATCCTTTGAGAGTTCGAGAACTTGTTGTTGATGCTCTCTATGATATTCCACTAATTTATCATCCATATTAGCTATTATTTGATCCTTCAAACCATCCAACTTAGCCTCCATTTCTGCTCTTAAACCATCTATTTCATCTTCGGTTGCTCTTCGTAAGATCGAAATTTGTTGCACTTGGTACCGTAATTTTGATATCTCATATTGCAATTCTTCCTCCTCATGCGTCATAGTAAAGCTTTCTGAGGCCTTAATGGGTGTTGAATTCCTTTTAGGGGCCATTTTAGAATCCAATACTGATATCTATTCTACAATATGCCCTTGGGATCAATTTAACTTGATTATTCAAACAAGACTTGTGCAATTTGAAAAAAATACACACCTTTTTCTTGCTTTGAGGAGCTCGATATTGAAATTGTATTATCTCTATGATTGTAGATCTTCAATATCTGAAATTCCGTACTGTAGTAGCCCTCTGAATTTTATTTTGAATTCCATAGGTATGACCTGATTTGGATTCTCGAAGATAAAGTTGTGTCCAATCTCCCACAATGACCTAATTATGGACTGGTTCAGTAGAGCGAACTTGTACGACTTTCCACATCTCATTGTTTCATCCTTTGTCAATGAAATTGATAGCCAATAAACTACAGTCTGTGTACTTGCGACCAATTTTTACGGCAATCCAATCCGATGCCCAGAGAGAGAGTTATTGAACTTTTCCCACGATCACCTCTTTGAGATGCAATTCAGGAGCCTGAAAAAGCACTACCTTCCACAGATCATATCTCCAAAAATATTGCGAACCAAGCTAACGAATTTCCTCAGGATTTCAGCTTCGCACCATATGAATTTCAGATTATGAACCTTCGTAGACAAAAATTTATAGCGAAAATGCCACGATGACTTGTTTAGGAGCTTGAAAAAAGACCTAACTTCCACAGATGATATCTCCGAAAATATTGCGAACCAAGCTCTGAAATTTTTAGACAATCTTCCTCAGGATTTCAGCTTCGCACCCTAAAAATTTCAGCTTCTGAAACTTCGTAGAAAAAAGTTATAGCGAAAATGCCACGATGACCTGTTTGGAGCAGCGAAACCCTAGAATCCAAACCTCTGATACCAAATGTTGTGTAACCAGCTCCAAAAATAGAAGAAAAGAGATATCAACGCCTTAGAAATAAGCCACTTCGAGAGGGCAACCTCCAATACATTACATAAATGAACAATTCTTGGATGATACAATTTACAAAACCTCCTTTCTATATATAGGAGTCCATGTGGCCATAATGTAATCCTAGTAGGCCACAATGTAATCCTAGCCGACCTAACAATAATAATTTAAGGGCACAATAATAACAAAATGGGGGTTACAAGGGTACAATAATAACAATAAGGGGGGATACACTTAACATACTAAGGGGCTACACTATTAATATAGGGACTTAACATCCACTTTGTCATGGATGAGAAATGCACAAAATGGTTATACGGCATGCACTCTTGTCAACTACAGGGCTTAGCTGGAGTATGCTACAAATATGTATTTTGAAATAGCAGAATAATGTTGAGAAGTCATTTGGATGCACTAAAAGAAGAAAGAAATGTCTCTAAAGGAAAGTACATTAAAAAAAAATGTCTCTAAATGTTTGAAAGTGGAAACTAGAACATGTGATGAAACTTTAGTTATACCACTCATATTTCAGCTGTTAGTTCCATTCTAAAAGATAAAAAATATATCATTGTAAAGAGCATTGGCACTTGGGAATCAAGTTTTTTAGAAGTATAATGCTACCAAGAAATATGGTTTTCCAAAAGGAGGACTGGACATCTCCAACTAGAAGCATAATATAAGTGAATTTGACATGAAAATGCCAGTACCTAAATAATCAAATGTGCCGCAGGAAACTAGAAAAAGAAAAGTAGTACTTCCAAAAAGAAAAGCATATTAAACAGAACTTCAGATAAAAATTGAGTTTAACTAAAAGTAAAGCGTTCAACTGCACCCTGCATAAGTGATCTGTAAATACAATAACAAGTTCGGTGTATCTCACATGTGGCAGAGAAGTAATAATATGCTGCTATAATATATGAAAAAAGGGTCCTAGAGTTAAATAACCCAACAGCATGAGCTTCACATATATGCAACACAACTCTTGTTTATGTTTTATTGCATCCATAAACAACTCCATTCTCAACTAACCACCTCCCGTCCCATTTGAAACAAATACAAATGAATGCTCCACAAAAAGTTTTTTAACACTTTACCTATCCTACTCGACTCCAACACTTTACCTATCTTAGTCCACTCCAATCCAAAAATGAATAATTAGAAATTTATCAACACTTGGAAACATTTTTGGCTGCAAACATAAAATTCATTAAACAAAAAGGATATTCAAGTTTTTCTTGAAGCTCGCAGCTTCACTACATAGTACCCATATTGCCAAAACTCATTATAAGAGTGGAGATACAGATAAAATCCTTAAGCAATTTATTGGTTACTGTTGCTAGAGCTCACAGAGTCACAAGTAAATTCTTTCCAACAGTTTAAAATATCTGAGATAACACACACATGAACAGAACATAAGAGTGAACAGAAAAAGAAAAGCATGAACAAAACAAAACTTACAAGCAAGAACAAAAATCTAAATTTATGAACAAGGAAGTGGAGAACAATACGAAAACTGAGAACAGAAAATGCAACAGAGCAAAAGAACTAATAGCAGCCAAGGACTAATTGTAAAACCCATATAATTTTTTTTTTCTGAATTCAATAGATTTAGGTGGCACTTGTTCCAAAGGGAAAGGATATGCGATCATGTGTATCGTCAGGGGAAAGGAGAAAAGACCAAAACATTAGCAAACCCTGAATCAACACATGAATCAAGCACATCAATTTCATAATTATTTGTTAAGCAGGGTTGATAAAAAAATCAACCACAACAATCTCATAATTTCTCAAGCGGGGGAGATAAACACACCTACACAACCCTAAGTATCTCGGCAAACATCAACGTACACAACTAAGTATTTCAGCAAACATCAACGAACATACATAGATATACGACTATATCGGCTCGACGAACATACACATACACACCCGAGTATTTCAACAAACATACACAAATATACAAGTATCTCAGCTCGACAAACATACACGTACACAACGAAGTATTTCACATACACAGATTTACCAGTATCTCGGCAAATATACATACAACCAAGTATTTCAGCAAACATAGAGGTATACAATAACCAAGTATTTCACATGCATATCACAGAATCGAGGAAGGCACATGTGCACAGAACAGAAACAACAACAAGAGCAATTACATATACCACTAGAAACCCTAAACCCTAAGGCACATGTGCATAGAGCAGAAACAACGACAATAGAAATTACATATACCACTAGAAACCCTAAACCCTACGGCACATGTGCACAGAGCAGAAACAACGACAAGAGAAATTACATATACCACTAGAAACCCTAAACCGTAAACTACATAGGAAGAAGAACAAACAGTGCCAAAACCAGTGCCATGAACAAACAGTCCGAAGAAGAGCTAAATTGAACCGAAGTAGATTAGAAGTGTTCATAAACACATGTTTTCAAGTGTTGAAAAACACAACAGTGGGCTGGTAGGAATTATTTTCCTACCGGGAGGTGAAGACGCCACGCCAAATGCAAAGGAAAACGTCGATGCAGGAGCCAACTGATAGACAGAGCCCGCCACAGTTCGGAAATCCCTGCAAAACCCTCGAAAATAACATAAATTAGCCAAAATCTCTGTAAAAACCCTTGAAAATGCAAGAAACACAACTTCTGCAAAAATTACCCTCGAAAACGAAAAAATTACCTTAAAATCATGGTACTTCTGCAAACCAGTAGAGGGGACGAAGCCGTCAACATCTCCCCACAGCATTGAGCAGTCGAGGAGGGCAGTTTGATAGTGGAGGAGCAAGTTGTGGCGGTCGCAGGAGCCAAACATGTCCACAGCAGGGCGCAGGAGCAACATCAACGAAAGAGTGACAAACCAACAAGCCATCCGAACAGCGACAAAAACCGCGAGCATCTGGTCCACAGGGGAAGCAGACATGCACCAGCACTGGTGACACAGCGCGCAGCCACCGGCGGAGCTCTCCAAGCAACATCCCGCCCCAAACAGAAATGCACAAGGTGAGGAACGCATGTTGCAAAACAAGTCGTGTGAAACCCTAAAAGTACGGAAGGAGCTCGAATTTAACTCCCTCACCAACCATAACACGTCAACAATGGTAGCTGGCAAGTGTCGTACAACACGCGATGTGCTGGTCACGTGGTTTGCGGACGTGGAATGGAGGGCGCCCAAGTAATGGCGTCCCTCCCCTAGGGAAAAAAAAAAATCTTCTAAATGATTTGATTGATATATTTATTCTTAAAAGATTTCACTGATATGCAAATGCTCACAAAATTACTAAAATTATTTAAATAAAATAGTCGACCAAATTTTAATTCGAAAGGGACCTACACAGTCTATGTTGGCAAAAACACAACAAAAGCATTAATGTTGTGTCGAGGGTCAAGTTTTCCACTATCCAACACACAGGTGCTTCTCCACTACCAATGCACACGTGGTGCGCATGGACAATAAACTCCACACAATGTGTAACCTACCACACGTATATCAAATATTAGCATAATAATAAAAGTGACTTATATAAATTTGTTGAAAGAAAAACCATACTTACTCGTGATCAAATTTAAATAAATAATATCACCATTACTCAAATTTCCAATAGACCTCAGAGATAAACTTATCCGTTTGTATCATGTCGTTGTTTCACGCACGTTAAGATATCACAATCTTACGGAATTCAATTACAACTTTACTACTTAAATATCGTGCACGTTTAGCATACAACTTTATCACTTAAATATCTTCTATAAACATCCTTGTAGTGGTTCGATATCGTAATCCAATATGTAATTGAGCTTATTTTAAAATGAATTTGTGCATTATGCAGGGTGTTATACTCTTAAGATAGATAAATCATATAGATTTATTTTAAGGATAAATTTAAAATTATTATTTTTTAAAATATCATTGGTAATTTTTATTGTTTTAATTGTATTTTTAATGTTATATAGATTATATAATTTAAATTAGTAAGTATAAAAAAATTGTTAGATTTAGAAATATATATATATATATATATATATATATATATATATATATATATATATATATATAATCAAGAAACAGCTTTAAACATTTTATTGTTTCCATATTTTTATATGATATATTTTAACATAAATATATATTAATTTGTTGACATTGATCTTTAAATAGTTTATTTAAATGAAATGTTGATTTTTTTTTTTTTTAAATATACCATTTAAATATCATACTCACGATTTTTTTTACTTCTAATTACTTTACATGAAATATGTTAAACATGCATAGTATATTCATTTTTCTTTTCTATTATAACCAAAATTACATTTATATCTAAAAAAATATTATTAAAAAAAAAAAAAAAAGACACAAATCAACTCCAAATTAAACATTCACAAAATTACACATCACCCTTATATAAATAAATTTCTTAACTCAACAAACATAAAATAATAATAATAATAATAATAATAATAATACTACTTAAATATCTTCCAAATTTAACATAAACCTTTATCACTTAAATATATGCTATAAACCTCATTTTAGTATTTTGATATTGTAATCATCACAATGTAATATGTAATTGACTCTATGTCTTTTAGTGTTTTGATTTCGTAATCATCACAATGTAATATGTAATTGACTCTATGTCTTACATTGTAAATGGTCATTCATGCATACTTTTTCCTCATTTTAGTGTTTTGATACCCTAATCATCACAATGTAATATATAATTGACTCTATGTCGTACATTTTAAATGGTCATTCATGCATACTTTTTTCTTTCTAGTTAATGTTTTGTGTTTTTTATTTGAATTTTTCACTTAAATATATTGATATGGTTTTTTTTATTTAGATGCCACACTAATAAATATTAGTGCTTGTATAATAATAAAAAATTATTATTTTGTTTCATTCTATTACAGTTAGATATGAATATCTTTAAATAAATGTCATTAAGTGGGTCAAGTCATATTGTTAGAGATTTAGTTGAAGTCATATTGTTAAAGATTTAGTTTAGTTAATATAATTTTTTTTGTAACTATACTTAAACTTTTCATCTTTCTTTTTTTCACCGATATCTTATTTTATAAAAATATGTACTATTATTGTTCATATTTGACTTATAATGAAGGTTCACTTTAAAAAAATATGAGATTTAAAATAAACCCTAAATAACTATCATTGACCATAATTAAAAATTAAAAAATGATAAAGGTTGATCTTTGATACCTTATTATAAAGACTCCTCTCCCAAAATAATATGCTAAAAAATGAAAATCTAAATAATGAACTTCGAAAATGAAAAAAAAATACAAAAAGGATAATGAAATGAAGTGTCTAAGGGTTAACTTTAAGCAAAGCTTCCTCTTAAAGGTTTTTATCTCTTGAAAGCTAGTTGTACTAGTGTTTGAAGACCTTTTACAGCATCATCATATATAATTTTGAGTCAATACCTAAAGTTCCTCTCCCTTTTCATAACCATTTTTCACTATATATAACCAAGTGACATAAGAAAAATACTATTGTCTTGGAAATTTTCACGAATAATAAGGTTAAGGTTTTCCTACCATAAAAAATTAAGTTAAGTCATAAAACTAACTTATCTTATCAAGTTTGTATAAGTGATTATTTAGCGTGCATTTCCCAATGACTTGTGTGTTAAGACTTGATACACTAATATTTGTGAAGGCCCCACATTTGAATCCATGTATTTGTATTAGGATCTGTGTTATTGCCTTGATAATCATATGCTAGTAAATAAATGGATGTGTATACATTGGGATATGTGTTAGATTTTTTAGGTTATGTGACACAACATTGGAATTAATGTACCTATCTTGGCATCCATAAGAATGCATTAACATCACCATAAAGGTATACACATTATCATTTGTACTCTTTTCAACATATGGAGCATACATAAGCAAGTAATAAGGGTGGTGACTTGATATTTTTAACACTCATGTGGATCACACCATTTGTGGGTCCCTCTTTTACACGTGCATGATTTATGGACAATTGGAGGGTGTATTTTCCAACCATGTGCTAACACTCCACTTGGGAAAATTTTCTCTTTCTTACAACACATCTATCATTGTTTCTATAATCCTCTAGTAGTGCACACTTCATTTACCCCTTGTGTCTCATGTGTGTGTTGGCTTTAGAGGGTGTTCATGATTTCTCATAGTCGATTGAACCTATACATGCTTTTCACCATTTGTTTAAGGAGGGTTCTCATTCTAGAGTGGTCTTTATCAGTGCATCCTTAGAGGGAACAAATGGTATTAGGTTCATGGTTTTCACTTGAACACATTGTACCAGGAGGCCACCTCCTTCATCTATCCTTGGAGGGGATTGATTGTAAGAACTAATTTGTCTCGCAAAGCTTTTAGAATATCATTTTTTCTTATCTTGAATACATGTTCTAGCCCTATAAGGAGGATATTGACATTGCAAGTTTTAGGAAGAAGAAGAACTACAACTAAAGAAAATGCAAATGAGGTAATGTAGCTTTTTAAATCCTTGTGTTTTGCTCTATTCCAGGCTTCATTTTTTGTTGAGAACAAATAATTATTTGGGTTATATCCTCTTATTTTAGGCTACATAGAATACATTGTTGTAGTACTTAGGCCAAGTTTAATTTAGATTAGCCTTCCCTAATATCCTTGAAAAGCATGAAGTATCCTAGTTTGAAATCATCTAGAAATCTTCCATGATGGTAATATCTTGAAGTGCTAAATATGAAAATAATGTCACTTAAAGCTTAAGTAACCCCTTGCCCAAGTGGGACAAGAAACTAATATTTCTTACTTATTCTAGGTGTATCATTCATTTTTATCCTTTAAGTTCTGTTTACAAGCAATCTAGTGTTTGTAGCTTTTAAATTGTTAAAGGTGTTAGGGTCCTATAATAATAGGGTTCATAATTTTTGAATTGACTATGATTAGTTTTGTAAATATGTACATACCTTGCTTTCTGCAAATTGTTTTCCCATATTTGAAAATAAATAAAAAATGAAAAGAGGGTAAAATTCTTAAAAGAAATATCAAAGGACTTGAAAAGAAAAGATAAAAAAAAAAATGGACCCCAAAAACAAAAAAGAGATAAGAATAAGACATGAAAGTGATGCAAGTCAAAATGCCACTACTATTTACTTTTACTGCAAAAATAATGATTACATGCAGCTTGTTCAAAATGCGATGATTCATGATGAGTTAAATAGTTTAATCTTAACTTTTTCATGCTTTGAATTTCATGTTTAGAGATAGAGAATAAATATCTGTCAAACAGTTTAAACTTGACAAATCAGTAGATAGTTAGAGAATAAATGAGGACCTGAACAATTTAATATGAGCCCTCGGATGAAATAAGGTTAGATTTAGATAGTTTATGCTTTAAAAGAAAAATGGATTTGGGGTTGCAAGTTCATATGCACCCATGCAAATAATGAAAAAATGATAGAATAATGATGGGTAGGTAGAAAGCAGTTGTATAGAACATGTAATAAAACTTCATTTGGAAAAAATTACTAATTTCCCCTCCCCTCAAAATATTCAGTACTCAAAACCTTCAATTAAAAAGGCTTAGAACATTTCTCTGACTTTTGTTGGGATCGGACCAAATGCTTAATAACTGATTGGTAATAAGTATTGAAATCCCTTTATAATCACTCTTTTCCTCAACATTATTCCCTTTTCCTAAGTTCAACACTTTTTGCTTAGGGAAAGTAAAAATCCCCTTTAACTAATTTCATTTCATGAAAAAACACTCAAAAAAACCACAAAATACAATTTATCTTAAGTATTATGTGTAAATGTTTAAAATGGGATCATTATTGTGCTCAAATACCAATTTTACACTTTTCTTAGTTGATATTATATGTATTTCCGCTCACATCATACTCATTTCATATTAACTCTAATATAATGTATTAATTCCCTTATAAATACCCCTTCCCGTAGATATATTAATTCCTTTATTTAAAATATCCCAAACCCATTATATTAAAGTTTAACCTATGGTCTAAATACCCATGTGTCAAATATCCCTGCCTATCCCAACAGGTTAAAACATGATATATATAATATAACCCACTTTCGCAAATACATAAGAATATCACACATTTACTATGTAAATTCATATACCCTGCCCATCACATTATAAATATTACTTTATATGTTTAAACGTATTAACCAACCCCGTCGCATATAAAATCTCGAACCCCACGACCCATATATCGAGCTAATCCACCTCTCAATCTCAGTCGTTCGCATCACCTTAACCTAATCCAACGATCCATATGAGATATCGCAATTTCAGTAGCGTTGAGAATAATCAATTTGAAATTTGCGAAATGGGTGGTTTAACCCTATTCTTTCTCCTCCATGCGGCGATAAGAGATTAGATCACATCCAATCCAAATAAACCACTTACCGCTCTGAGCTTATGCGATAACCACTGGTGGTATTTCGCCCATGGGCGACAAAACCACTCTCCGTTCTGACTTGACCTGCATTCAATGCTTATACTGTTTTAAACCTAAAACTCTATAAAACTTCATATAATGCAGTTTAAACGTTTTCTGCATTTTCTGCTGGTTTAAACCCTTCCGATTGAAAAAACAAGCATTGTACACCATTTACATACCCAAAGAACCAGATATCTATTAAAAATTGCTGCCAAGACTGCTTGAAGCCTCCAGTATACTTCCAAGGACTGCAACAGCGTCCAAAAGCCTTCTGACGCCTCATAAATTTAGTTTCGAGATCAAATGCCTGCAAGAACATGTATTCTTTGAAAAAAAAAATCTTCCAATCATTTGAAAAAGAGTTTCCTGTGAAATTGATAGCCAAAAACCCCATTTACCCATAGAAAGACTTGTATTTTCTTTCAAAGAACGTATTTGTTGTGAAACCCTGATAAAATTTCCATTTTGATACTATCTCTAGTTTTAAAATGAAATTGAAGAAGTTTTAGCCTTTCAAATCTAAAAGAACTTATAATAAATCCAAAAATCCTTTTGCAAATAATCAGAACCCTCTGTACATGAATCAAATTGTTTTTTAAGTCTAGTTTATCCAAAAAGAGCAAAGAAACCCTTGTTATTTCATTTTCGGAGTATGTAAAGAGTTTGAAGATCAAGTTTGAAACCAAATTGAAAGTTTGAACCAAAAGAAAGCCTAATTGTACCCTTTGTTGTTCAATAAACCTCTGTTAAAGCCAAAAATACATTCGGTAAACAGTTTAAGCTTACAAAATAGTACAAAAAGCCTAAATACAGAGTTTTAAGCATCCAGAAGGCTAAAAGTGTCAAAATTAAACCTAGTAATGGCTTCAAAAACCACCATTGTTATAAATCCACTACAACTTCCTGTTGTAGATGTGGAGCATAAACCCTTAATTGATGTTGATTGCAAAATAATTGATCGAGTGATAGAATTCAATCTGCTAGATATCCACTCTTGGAGTCTAGAAAAATCATTAGATCAAGGAGATGAAGTTCAGGTTTGGGAGTCTAATCTACCTAAATATGTAGTTCCACATACTCATCAGTGTCCAGAAGTCATTAGGCTGTGTCCAACCTATTATTCCCCTTACCAAAGAGTTATGGTTGACGCTAACAAAAAGGTATTAGTCACTATCACTACAGAGTCTGTAAACATGATGCTTCAACTCAAACCATATCCCAATGCAATTCCATTATCCATAGAAGCTCTTAAAAAGCTCTATATTCAGTTAGACTTTCTATGAGATTTCAGATTTTTTAAAACTTTCATGCCTGCATATGTTGAAATCCCAAAGATAAATCCTCCTTATTCTACTTCCAAATTTCCTAAAAGTTCAAGGCATGTCATTTCTATGTTATCTTTTATCCTGGGTTATTTCACTGATGAGCATATTGATGAGTCAATTCTTGGTTTTCTATTTACCTTTTTGCTTGGTCAACCTCCTTCTGTCATTTACAATTATGTTGAATACATAGATGATAATATCCATGATCAGCTTGTCAAATTTCCCACTGAAGGAGTTTTTAGATATTCATCATTCCTCTTTCATATGTTCCTTTATTTACAAGTAGAAAAATTCCCTATAAACCTTCAGAAATTGGATGTAGAAAGGAATCCACTATCAAGCATATTTTGGACATCTCTAATCAAAAAAGAATCAACATAATTCACTTATGTGGATTTCATAGATTATTTTGTTCATCCATTAATAAACATGTTGACAAACAGTGTACAGCCAAGAATCAGTGATGAGATAAAGAAAGTGTGATAACTGTCTGAACAAAATAGAACTAGAGATTGGTACCATTACCAAAATAATACAGAGATCAAAGTTTTTAGGTCAAATATTTTACTCTATAAACTACCAAAATACTTTCCAATTAGAGTTTTTTCCTTAAGAGTATATAAGGCAAATTCTAAATTCAGATTCTATCAACTTCTTGGCTGCCAAAAAGAAGACTTAATTCAAGTTGCAAAACCAGGTAGGACCTTTTATTTGCAATCACATAGATGCAGGTATAGATGCAACAAAACAGTTGTTGGAATACAAATTTGAAGAAATTTTCTTATGGAATTATGATCCTCAAGGAATTCTCAGTAAAATGAGGGTAAAATGCAAATTGAACCCTTATATCCATGATAAAAGGCTCGAGATTGAACAATTTTCTAATCTAACAGAGTGGCTAAAAAATACCTTGGTAGAAACAGTTAAACAATGTGATACTAGTCACACCTTGAAAATTGTAAATCAAGAAGATAAAAATACTAAGAGAATCAGGGAATAAGGTACCTACACTGCTGAAACAACAACAGAGACTAGGTTTAAACTCAGATATAATAAGAATCCTAAGTTCAATCCAATGAATAAGGAAAAAGAAACAACTAAGGTGCTAGATGAAGAAAACACCGAGATGAACATAGATGCTACTACAGTTATTGTAAATGAGCAGGAAAAGGATACTCCAGACACTTAGATGGTTGAAAAACAACAAAACATGGAGGAATCCTCATCACAACAAGCAGAGAATACAAACCTTGATATCAAAGAGAAATACAAGGAAATCAAGGCTAAGAATGAAGAATTAAAGAATGAGATTTATTCACAATATCTAAAGCAAACTCCAGGAAGTCAAAACATATTATTATCAGCTTTTGATTACACCAACAAGAAATTTATCATGACAATGCTACAACCCACAATGCCTAAGCCTACAACAGTAGCAGACTACAAGAAAGTTGACTTGGAAGTACCAGTTGATAGCATTCATCCTTTAGATCAATTTGAGTTTCATAAGAAGAGCTCTGAAATGCTCTATTCTACTATGACTACCAAGGAAATGAGTGCCTAGAAGCTTCAGAACACTATAACCAATTTGAGAGATCAAATCAGGATTGAAAAAGCTTCTTCTCTTATCAAGGACACTAGAATCAAGTCCTTAGAAGAATTGGTAATTGAAGTAGGGTATGACCCAGCAAATGTAAAAGTTGTAGAAGAGATGATAAAGAAGAAAAATTCTGACATATAAGAACTTAGAAAACAATTGAAGCTTCCTCCAACAAAACATCCATAGACCAAAGAAATTCTGCAAAAGGCAAAACAAAAAGATGAGATGATGAGTCTCATTCTCCAAATGACAGCACAGATCAAAGACATGGAGATAGAAATGGGAAATCTTGTCCAAGATAAAGAAATAGCTAAAACTCATAATGCTCCTCCCACAGTCATTCCTATGGTAACTACTGTAGTTCCTTCAACCTTAGTAAAAGAATTGGCACCAAAAGTCCCATTGGAAACGATTGTGCTAGTGACATCTTCCACTACTTCAACTATAGAATCATCTACACCAGCAGTGCAACAAACATATGAAGCCAACAAGCTCATCAAAGTTATGGAAGAGATGTCTATAGAGAGTAATGAGATCAATCGGTTGAAAGAACAAATTAAAAACTTCGAAGATGCCAAGAAATTAGCTCAAATCAATGCTAAAAATGAGGAGCAAAAAGCCAAAAGGGCAAGTGAACAGTTGAAGAAAATTGAAGCAGAGTTAACATTAAAGGAACCAATGACTTTTATAAAAAACCAGTTCTGGTCCAAGATCATTGAGTCAATCAATGATACTTGGCCTTCCATTCAAGTCATTTCTGAACAGAAAGATTAGGTTAAAGAAGCCAAAGAGGAAATTGTGAAGACAAAGGAAGAGCTTGGTGCCAAAATTGAAGAGGCCCAAGAAATAATCAAGTTTCTCAACACCAAGAACAAACAAGAATTGGATGAGATAGGCATAACTGATAGAACTGACACAATTCTTGAGGTGATAAAGGTAATTACAAAGAAAAACTTGATGAAGAAGCGAGAAGAAAAGTGCCAAAACATGGATTTGGGAATAACTAGATTTATGGTAAAGTTTGATATATTGAGGCAAAAAGGCTTGCCAAACATTCTTGTTCTAAATGAAAAATTAGTGAAGCAAGAGGATTACAACAATAAGATCATAAATTTTGCCAAAGAACAGGTAAACAACGCAGATTGGCAAGGAATACCTATAGGAAAAGTGTTGCACAAAAGAATTGAAGATTTGTTTTATTTATAGCATGAAATAAAACATATCTTTGTGGTCAAACCAACTTTTGTTAGGTACACAGAGGTTGATGAAAACTATAGAAAACTCACCAAGATCAAGTTACCCAATGAAAAATTTTCGCAGAAACTTACTGGTTTGCTGTAAAAGACAGTTTTGCAGTGGAAGAGGATAAATTACAAATTGTTGTTTTTACACAGTGAAAACAGAATTTACAGCAGTGAGGCAGTTAAAATAGTCCTCAAAAAGATGAAAGAGTATCAAATGGTAAAGTGTATCAGATGAAAGAGTATCATATGAGAAGATAGAGTTTCAAAATAGATTTAAAGATCTTTTTCCAACGTTGGAGACAACAAAGCAACCAGCTGCACCCAATCCAAAACATCATTTCTATTTTATTTGGATAAATAGGACAACTTGTTAGTTGTTAAGCAGCTGCCACTATATTTTTGTCAAATATATTTTATTTTCCTTAGAAAAATCCTCTGAGTATTCTAGGATATTTTGTAACACTTTTTGTATAAATACTTCAATATTTGAAGTATTATTGTGGAATAAATTGCGGAAGATTTCTACAGTCATTTTTGTTGTACCTGAAGGGTTTCTTGTAGCAAGTTCAAGTAGCAGACTGGATCAAAACCATAAAGCATCATATATCAGGATTCATGTGATGAGACGTTAAAGTTAACTACTTTCTATTGTCATTGTTAATCTTCTTATGTTTTACATACTTTCATAAATGTGTTCTAAATTTGAATGATAAATCAAGAATATTGTTACATAATTTGTTAAATGTACTCCGTCTTGAACTATTTTTATATGTTTTCTGTTGATTTCAAGAGTAAAGAACCCTTAATTACTCCCTTTTGGAATGACCTCTCTCTTCTCCTTCAAATATCCGGATCAAAGAATTCTTAACTGCTCTTTATCCCGATTAATCTACTTCACCAATCAGCCTTCAAAGATCTTTAGTGACTAGTCTATATTGCCCTGAAAATATTTGTCTTTTGATCTTGATCTTGAGTTGCCTGCTTGACATATTGACTCCTTTTTCCCAATGGAAAACCAAATCTATTACTATCCATCTCATTAAGTGGATTTTCCCACTAACCAAACCAAATCTTAAAACCAAATTGTCCTTATAACTAGCCTAAAATCAAACATAAAACAAAGTTAAATCTTATAGAGAGAGCCCTCTCCGAACCCTAGGAAGGCTAGATCCTAGAGTTTAAAAGTAGGTTTGTGGTTACCTCTAATATTCTTAAAACTATAAAATAAAAATCTCACAACTTTGGGAATTATTAGAGTGATAACAAGAGGTATGTTCCATCTCTAAGTTTACTTAGGCCAACCAATTTCAATATTTTATTATTAAATTGAGGCTTTTGTAGAGGTGACTACCTGAAATTAATTATAATGTAAACCAACATGCATTCTCTCTTTTTTTATTTTAAGATATATGTGTTGAATTCTTTTTTTTAAAATGTATATTTAACAATTGTATCGATAAAAGAAACCAAATGACATCCAAATGACTCAAAAACATAGAATATACATGTTAAGTGTTTACAAATATAACAAATATGTTAATACACCTTATTGATAATCCATTGGTATAATACATGACATAGTACTTAACAATTTTTCTAAATAACAATTGAAGACATTATTGAATGCATTGAGGATTTTTCAGTTGCGATGATAAATGATGGTATTTTTTTATATTTGATTTAGCATAAATACATAGTGAATGGTTTCAACATTTTAAATTTCACATTTACTAAGAATAATATTATAATTAAATTCATCAACACTTGTCTTCTAATGTTTATTTGAGTTAAATATGGACTCTTATTGCCAGTTTCATTAAAACATGCCTGAAACACCTTTTCACACTTGCCATTATTGAGTGTTCTAGCAAATAAATAGTTTTACAACACGAAATTAGTCACAATCATATTACTTTCCTGTATTTATTTTAAAAGATTTGTGCCTTATGGTATTCACCTCTTACATGGTTAGCTAGTTGAAAAAAACGTTTTTGGCAATGCATGCTTTAATTTGATCAAGTAAACCATATTTTAATTAAACATATCGCATTTTATAATGGTTTCTTTAATCAATTTTATCAAGTTAATTTTAATATATTTTCACTCTAGCCTCAATCACAATGATTTATCCTAAATTGAACTTAAGGAAACTACCCTAAACTAGGATATGCAATTCCTTTCAATTAAAAGAGTGGGGAAAGATTATCAGAGTGAAAAGGATGGTTTACTTAATAGTACCTCTACACTCTCATAATTTGTGGTCAAAAATTTCTTCACTCGGTGAATGTTTAAGCTGTGACCATTCGCCTATGTAAAATATTTTAACAACAAAAACCTAGTGTCATTTTCATAGTTTATTCTTATCCACTATATGTTGTAAGTTAGCCATTACCTTTATTCAACATCCTTTTATAAATATTTTTATGAATAATGAGGTTTTAAAAGGAATCACATTGTAATGTGAAAAGTAGTTGCTTTAATTTTTTTTTATTAAAGCATTTTTAAAATGAAAAGTCTATAAACAAATGTAGATCCATTTGCACTAAAGATATATCATGCACCGAGAGGGATAAAATCCCTTGAGGTGAATATTTTTCAATACAAAATTGAAAAAAAAAAAAAATCAGCTCAGGGGATTTGATCTATCTTCATGCAGGATAGATCTTGAGTTAAGATGGCCCTATGTTGGTTGTAGAAATTCAAATATTTTTTAAAATGCAATTTTTCATATCCATATTTGGCATGAAAGGAATTACGCATCATTCTCATACTAGGTTATAGAAATCACATCTCTAACACAGTAAAAAATTATATATATGATGTTCAAATATTTTAATTAAGGTGAACAATGAAATATCTTACATATGTATTTTGAATGTATTTTGAATAAAACAATTTAACTCCATGTTAAGAAATAAAGCAACTACACATATTTGATTAAGACTCTCTCTCACTCGTGTGTGTGTGTGTGTGTCTATTGAGAGAGAGAGGTAAAGTAGATATTCAAATATTTTATTGAAGGTGTAAATTTGTTTTTATTCTTCATTTAATTTTATTTATTTATTATGCGAAGGGGGAATCCGTAACTAGAACATGTTATGACACGCACAACGAGAAATTGCGCCACATTGCTTCCATTTGAAACCCTTGGCCTAATATAATAGGTCATAAAACAAATTAAGTGGTTTAAATAGGATTTGGATGTAGGTGGGTGAAAAAAACTCCAATAGTCCCAACTAATCGAGCTAGCCCAATTGATATAAGTTTCTATAGGGCTTCCAGAATTTTAAATTGATTAATGATTATCAATAATAACTAGGTGGATGGTATCATGGCTCACGTTTTGTAGACTCCCATGATAACTAGGGTTTCAACCTATTTGGCCCTTTGTTGCATGGATCTTGTTGCAGACTCATGCAGCATGATGAATTCATGTGATCCACTAATGAAGTAAACCTCTCTTGAAGGAATGGTGATTGGATTTGCAATTTCTTTCACTAAGGCAACTTAAGCCACGAATAATACAATCACTCTTGAATGAATGATAGTTGGTTCTGCAAGCTTTTATTCTCATGTAAATCTAACCAAGGTTCCTTTTAGTGCCATGTTGAAATCCAATCCTATTCTCCTAACAATTCAAGAATCGCATGTCAATGATGTTACCTTGGGTGATCAAGCCCTTATTTTTGCAAAAAAATCAAGGTTTGGTCTCTAGATTTAATGGATTTTGGTTGTGTCTCATTGATCTCCATAAGTGGCTTTCTAATTCATGGAAACCTTTATTTTCTAATTATCTGAATATTTATCATCTGGCTCGAGTTTTTTTATTTGTTTTCTTTTGATAATATTGAGGATAAGAAAAAAATTTGGTATTTTGGACATTAGTTAGGGGGAAGTGTTGGTTCCTTCATGTAGTCCTAATCTCCTTATTTTGATCTAGTAATGACGAAAATCTCCTCGGCTCCTGTTTTGGAAATGGTCATGAACCTTCCCCTGCATATTTGGAATCTCCCTTCATTAATTTCTATTGGAAATGCAATAGGGAATTTTGTTGCAATAGTTCATAAACTAAACATTTCCTTGAGAACTATGCTTTTCTCTCAAGATTATCCTAATGCATATGGATTATGTATGGGATCAGGAGCTCAACTATAAAAGTTTTTCATTTCTATGTCGAGCGTGTTATGAAACATGGATTGTAATTAATAATTGTCCCAAATAATTACAGAATAAGAGCTTGAAAACATAGTTTGAGGCTCAAATGGTGGGAATTTTCTCAGAAATAACATTACATTATAAGGAAGAAGAGACCTAATACAAGGAAGAAGAAAAACAAGTACATGTTTAAGAGGATCTACAAAAGGAAGTAAAACAGGTTCATGAAGAAATGAATGTCAAAGAGGATCCACTAAATCCATAAATGGAGGACCAAGTGCAACCAACCCTTTGGAATTATGGATACTACATTGAACTCTTAGGAAACAAGACAAGAAATGAAATTTATTGAGTCGATCAGGTATATAGAAAAATTGATAAATACAACAAACTCCATTTTCAAAAGAGCAACTCGGATCCACCAAAAAGCACAGGTTAGATTCAAGTTTGAAAAAAGGGAAAAAACATTTCGCCAAGGAAAACAAGATGACAATCAAAGTCAAACCAATGACTAAGAAATGTAAAGAAAATGTATTTGTATCCTGGGAGTATATCAAAAAAACCGCAGTTGGAAGAGGAATAGAATTTTCGTATTATGGAGTTCTCGCTTGAGGAAGGGGTATACATTTTTTTTACTATGGAGTTCTCGCTTAAGGGTTTGGATTGTGTCATTGTGATCAATAGCGAACCCACATGGGATATTGGAAACTCTAAAAATATATAACAGTTCTATAGTGGATCCCAATTTTCTCTTCTTCTTTTTAAAGTGTCATATATGTTTCTTAAAAAAAAAAAAAAAATTAGGTGGATGGTATGGATTTAACCTCCATGGAACATGCTACAGTATTCTTAGTAGTAGTAAAAAATGAAAGCTTGATATTTATTTTAAAAATAGTTATGCATTTTTTTGTCTTCTGATTAATTTGACTAATTAAAAAAATGTCATATAAACATACACAATATGAATATGAGTTAGATTTTTGAGAATGTGGTATTAACAGACCCTGCTATTAGCACATGATATTGTAACAAAGCCTATTTAAAAGTTAAGAATTTCCATGAGAAAATTACCATGAATCTCTATGGTTAAGAATTACATGTTATTTTTAAATGTAAATATATTTAAATAACACATTAATTATTTTTTATAATTAATAATAGAAATAATTTAAAATATAGTTATAATTTAGAAAATTGATATGATTTTCTTTTTATTTTTTTGGCAATTCGAGACGTATTGTGAGGTAATAGTTTTCATGAATCCCATCGTTTACCAACCATTTAATATGTATGGTTACACTATTTATTTATGTTAGATTTTGAATAATATTTTTTGTTATTGGTATTTTTTGTTAGACAACACTTGTCAACTTCATATTAAGCATTGGATAAACTATAGATATCCATCATAATGAGTAGGTAAAAAACCTATGGATATAATAAGTACTTGTTGTTATTAATAGTTTTAATAATTGTGATGTGCCAATTCATGTTAAGTAGCTAAGTAATTACACCTCTCCATCATAATAGGCTATAAGATAATGCTTACAAATGTTTGTAGTAGACTCCAATAAGTAGATAAATTGTTAAAGAAAGGTAATAAGAATTGGAAGATAATTTGTTTTTTTGTTCTTTCCTTGGATCTAATAGTAAATGTATAGTCATAATTGTAATCGAACATCTTGAGCTACCAATGGAATATGCTTATTAGCATGCATATGAGGCATGTGTATGCTAGCTACATACACATATTTCACTAGCAAGTATACGAGTTTGATTGTATAAAATGTCCAAGTCTATGAGAAAATAAATAAATTATTTAATACATTATTTAATACCCTAATAATCCAATTAACACAATAAAATATGTTAATTTAGATATATTTCATTAATATTATTTTGATTATATAATCAATTTTTATTTAAATTATTATAATGGATACTTTTAACAAGATATGTCAATAAATGTAAAAAAAGAAATTGAAATAATTCTAAAATATCCTCCACTAATTCGAGCTGGTTGAACCAATTAACAATGTACTTTATTTTAATAATTTAATTTAAAATGGATAACCAACCCCTCAATGAATATAATACAGTTTATTTTTGTATAAGGTTGAGGGGAATTGGATCGTATGAGGAGGGGATTTCTTCGAAGGGAATAAACCTCCCATATAAAAAAAATATATAAAATTTTAAGAGGGGACGTTTTGCACAAAAAAATTGAATGGGAAAATTGAGAATTTGGGGAGGAGACATTAAGAGTTGTGTGGGATTTGGTGGACGAGCCTTGGGCTCAAGATCTTCATTATTTGACCTATAAAAATTGGGCATTGTTCTTGAATTTTTAGGCTCGCAGGCTAGAATATTTCAAGATTGGAGTCTTCTAGGTCTCAGAGTCAGAGAGGCTTGTCCGAAATTCGCTGGCAGAATCAGTCATTTTGGGAGCGAAGTAAGAGCTCAAAACTTGAACAAATGTTTCAACCAGGGATTGACATAGTCCAAGGATCAACATCAACTGGAGGAAACTAGGTATGAGGTCGTGTTTATTTATTCTTCGTTAAATCAAATGTCATGTGAAAATCTTCTTCTCTATGGTAGAGATTAACTAACAAACTAGTCCCCACACATGGTATACATACAATTGAACACAAAATGTTACTTGATTATGAATGAAAATGCATGATATAAAAGAAATTCTAATAGGGTCTTACACATGATATCATATCATTAGATTCAAACACTTCCGGACCTTATATTCCACCACCATGAAACTAGAATTAGAACAAACAAACATATAGTAAATTGAAAAGTAATTATATTAAACCCATTATAGCCTGTTCATTTACATATCCAAAAATCCATTTCGCTATATATTCAGGAGTTGCCATAAATTAAAAGCTTAATTATTATGTATCTTGTGTTTTTATACGAAGCTTCTAATCCATGGTAAAACAAAATATTAACCTATAAAGTCAAAGAGTTGTTAAAAATATATATATACATGTTAGAAAACAACAACAAAAAATCAAGATTTGTAACACTATGAAGGAACTTCTAGTGTGACCAAAATTAAGGGGCTTATATTTTATTTTACAGAAAACAATAACCTTGTCATATCAAAAGATAGAAAAATTTAAAGTCGAGTAAACCAAAAAAAGTTCCTAAGATATTTAATAGATCCTATATTGTAAGAATAAAAATAGTACACAAAAAAAAACTAAGCACAAGAAGTTGCACTATTTAAAGAAAGTTACATAGATTCCCTCAAATTCAAGACTCTGTAGTCACTACCATGGACTGTATCAATTCAATAATATGTAATCTATCGGGTATATTTGAATAAATTTATGGTGGAAATGGAAATGATAACGTTAAAATAAAGGAAAATGAAACAAAGGAAAGAACATGACAGAGAAGGGTGTTATGGAAACATGACAAACACGGGTATTATGGAAACGCCATATGCCTAAGAATAACAGGTAATTTCAGATAAATTTATAAAACTTATATAAGGGTAAATAAATCAACAAAGAAAATATGTTGCAACGAGAGTGGCAGTTTTACCTACCACAAGAGAACTAGTTCAGGCACAAAGAGTAGGGAATATGACAAACTTGAACACAATATAAAACCTTAGGTCAAAGGTTCATGATGCTCCATGGCATAACGAGCACGATTAAGTGGGTGGAACATCGAATAACCATTGTAGAACATGAAAAAATCATATAATTTAATAATGAGTAAAATATTATTCAAAAAAATAATTCAATACTTACGATCCAACTAGGAGTAATTATCATTTTTTTTTCCATTTCATTAATAAATTTTGACTATGAGAATAGGTAGCCCCTGTGAAACCCTTATATAGCATAGGAATCATGTCAGCACCTCTGAAACCCTTATATAGAAGAGGAATCATGTCAACACTTGCAACATTACGAGGAAAACTAGGATATTACACCATGATAAATTATAATAACTAAAAAAAGGTTTTCCCCTATAAACCTATGAATTCAAATATATATTAAACCCTTGGCTGCAATCTTCCATATACTCCCCCTTTTCAAGCTTATTGCATTAGCTTCTAGCATAATTGGGCTGAACAACCAAAGCACTAGAGTGTAGGGGAGTATCAAATGGGTTTGAGGACTACAAGATTTTAGATGCACGTGGCTTCTCAAGCCAATAAGTTTCAATTCTTCAACAACTAATCCACAAAAATTTAGACTTTAATAGCTAACCCACAAAAATCTACAAAATTAAGGAGAAAAATGAAAAATCCTCAACTAAAATATGTAGAATCATGTGAAAGCATCCATACAAATGGAAAATTTCTTAAAATAGTCCTTAGTTTTGATTTTCAAGAGAAAAGGAAAAAGGATGTGTTTGAAAAGGCTGAGAATGCTTTAAATGAAAAGTTTCAAATACAAGCACTTGCAACTTCTTACTTGAATGTGAAGTTGAATTATTATGCATCCTCTAGAACCCAATTTCATCCCATGAATGAAGAGAAATAAATTAAAATATAATAAGATATAACAAATCCTTTTTCCTCGAATGCATATAGAACCTTGAGGAAAAGGTTTCATCCTGGTGGATTTTGAACATGAGAATTTTGTGCATTGGCACGTCACATTCATTTTACTTGCAGAATGGGGAAAATTACTCAAATTTCATCTGGGTTACCTGCATGGAAGAGAAAATGTCATGACATTAACATCAATAAAAATTTAAGAGAAGCATAATAAATGAGATTAGGAGAAACGTAGATTTGATACAACTCTATTACCCATTTGCAGATTTTAATCTCTTAAATAAAGCAAATTAGGTGAAACCCTACCACCCATTTAAGGGTTAAAACCTAACATCAAGTTTGCAAAAGTGACCTAGCTCACCACTAGGTCTAAAAGCCTAAGTTGTGAGGCAAGAAAAACCTCATAGTTGGCTAATAACATAAGACATAAAAGAATCGAAACTGAAATCACAATATAAAGAGGAAAGCCTCGTTTCGTAAATAAAAATTGATGCCACTGAGGTAAAAAGGATTTGCCACGGTAAGAGTTCAAGTATAGTCGTTATGTGCAATCACTAGGATGAGTGTTAAGGATAAACTAAAGGTATATCCCTTGCAAAACAACTGGATTTTAGGGGAATGAGTTATAATTTAATTTCTATTAATAGTAATGATAGAAGAATAAGGAAAGAGGGAAAATATTCAAAGGTTTTTCACCCTAGTAGAAGGACATTTTGTTGACACCCTAAGACCTACCAAATCATGGATGTAGAAGCTAAAGAGAGTAGCAGAGACTTGGGAAACCTTCTCAACCCTTTTATAGTAATTTAACCCCCTCACACATCGTATAACGAAACAAACACCATGGAAAATCAAACAACTGAAATGGTGGAAAATGAATAGTTGAGAATGCTACTAAAAAAGAAAAGAAAACTTGCATAATAACCATATTACCCACCAGATTTACCCACTTAGAAAAAAAATACATGGATAGAATGAGGCCACCTACATTTAGTAAGGTTTAAGTAACAATTGTGCAACATGGAAGGTCGACAAGGATAGGATCAAATTTCCCAGGCACAAAACCTTGTCGGCAAAAATAAATAGAGCAAATGAAGAGAAAAAGGGTGAAATAACACTAGTCAAATCCAAGGTGGATTCACATAACCGTCATATCTCGTTGACAAATCTCAGCCATAGAGAATGGAACCCATGTGAAGAAAATGAGTTTTCACATGGTAGAAAGGCCACATGGCACTAAGTACATGGGTACAAAGGCCGAGAGAACATAGAAGAAGACACCCACATAGACTATAGTCAAAGGGATATATAATTTTACTAAGTTTATGTGCCTACATATAAATATTGTAAAGAAAGGTTCATAACCATAGCCAAAATAATATCACATGCGCTTAGTTCAATAGCCTTGTAATAAAGTGAATGGGAAACTAAGTATTCCACTGCTACAGACATAGCAATAAGGATTTATCATTTCATTTGGATCTCGTAAATTATGTGTCAATGGTTAAATACAATCAAGGGATTCATGTATCATGAACAAGGCAAGAAATCAAAAAATCATCTTCTAGATAAATCATAGTAATTTGTAGGGCAAACAAATTGATTGGTGTAAATAGTAGCAAGGAACAAAAATAAAACTTGTTCAAGGCTCTTTGATATGCATAAGTGAGGTGATTCGCGCAAAATAAGCCATATATTCACAAAACAGTGTGTGTATTCCCTATATTATTTTATGTAATTAGAACAAAGTTGCGATGGTAGATACACATAGATTTCAAGGCCAACCAACAGCAACACCACCTCCACCAACACAAACCACTCGAGCACCTGACCTAGGAAATAATGGAAACACTGAAAGGGTTGTCGATAGTGACTATCAAGGAGGAATGACCTCATTCTTAGGAAAGAAACCTAGAAGGATCTATGGGATCAATCATAGACGACCTAATGATGATATATCTAGGGAGTTGCAAAATATTGTGCTCCCATAGTTTTTGGGAGAGTGAGCTAGAAAATTTTCAAAATCATGGTTGGAAGGTTTGAAAAGGCCTTTTTATCTAAATGAATATGTATCTACCTCAAAGAAATATGTTATTATATTCCAAGTAAGATGAAGTTCTTTAATTTGGTGGGGAAATCTAGAAAAAAAATTATATCTCACATCAAACAACGTTCCAAGGGAGTTGTTTGAGGAAAGATTTCACACAAATTACTTGCCACCCTATTTTCAAGAGAAGTAGGAAATAGCTTTCCACGGGTTGGTCAATAATAAAATAATCGTGGAGGACTATGAAATCAGATTTATCGAACTTGTAAAATATGTTACCTATCTAGATATTGATGAACACCAACCTGATTTTTTTGTGTATGTACTAAACCCTGAATTAGGGATATGGTTAGGCTATGGATACCATCATCATTTGCAGAGGAAGTTAAATATTCGTGTTATGTAGAGGACCATTTTAGGATCAAAGTGGGCATCACACTTATTGGACCCCCAGAACAAGGATTTTTGGGAAAGACCCTCGAAGGCTTATTCGCACCAAGAAGTTCAAGGACACCTCCTCATGGTGGTAGGTTTACTCCAAGGTGTCTAGAAGCAAGGAATATAATGGTACTTAATAGCTTACTTATGGCCTCATCATGATCAAACGAGAGTCAGTGGAACTCTTGAGGAACTTTCAGCAGATGAAGAAGCGCAAGAAGGAGGAGCTCCTTTTCACGAAACTCTCAGAATAGCACATGAGGTGCATCAGAGTGATGGACCCCAGAATTGGATATTTTATAAGGGACACTTGGACTTTCCTAGACACCTAAAAAAAATTGTTTAACCCATTCACTTTCACATTATAGAGTTAATTCATAGTATTATTGGGTCCCTAGGAATTCGATTTCCCCTTGCTTATTATGTGCTTAATATTATTTATTTTTTCATAATATTGAGAGAATATTGTGTGAGCTCTAAAGGTCCGCAAAATGTGATAATTTAGGAACTTGTTCCCTACCACATGATAATATAGGATGGATAGTAAATGAATGGGATATTATGAAATTATTTCATAGATTCTCCAGCTCCATTAATTGAGAAAATCGAGGGTTGTGTTCTATGCTACAGGAGAAGTTAGATTTAAATAATTGATAAAGGTTCCTCCCACTAGGGACTAGATCCATTTTTCTAGGATTTTTGAAGGGATGCAGTCCCCTTCTTCAAGGAGGATTTCCCTCAAGTAGTTTTGTATAAATAAAGGGGCCTAGTAGCCCAATAAAAATGCTCGAATGAATTGAAAAAAAACTTTGAGGAGTAGCAGACTTATTTGCCTAGTATTTTGTTATGTATGAAATCTTTTGACTGTGAATGGAAGCCATCTTATTTTTAGAATGATCCATCTTTAAATGGACTTAAGTTTCCATCAGGGAAAATTTTAAGGATGGAAAATTATTTTGATGTTTAAAAAATTGGCGAATCTCACTAGTCCCTAATACGAAAAATATAAAATGTTTATTGATGTATTTGTAAAATTATTAAAATTTATAATGATATAATATATATTGTCTATATAAAGTTGGCGATTTTTAGGGTAAAATAATTTTATATTGTAAAATTTGGGCGAATCATTTTTATAAAAAAATGGAAATTGGCGAATCTTTTTTTTGGGAAAACCATGGAAAATTAGCCCACTTGCGAATATTAGCCCCTAAAATTTTCCATGGTTTCCATAGTATAGGGCCCAACCCTAGGTACTCAAGTCCCTCTTGTACTTTTTTCTCTTTCATACATTTGGTGTAGTTTCATTTTCTAGTTATTTCCATTCAAAATTAATCTAGATTACATAGTTGAGATCCAAATTTATCTTGCCATTGTCTACATGGTATCTTTGGTTCAAGACTAACAAAAATATATATGTTCATGAACGCATCATTTATAGCTTAGTTTTCAATCATTTTCTTCTCTTCAATTTTAGTTTTAAATCTTGCATATTTGCTAGTCTGCAATTGGTTAATGACTTTGCTTAAGTAAAATTAGTATATATATACTCTTGGTAAAATAATATTTGTATGTGTCTTTAGTATACATCTTTGAATGCTCCAACTGCCCCATATATTCCTTCTCTCACTTCTATTCCAACATTCAACATTCTACCAGCATATCCAACTTTGGTACAAGAAGAGGATAAGTTGTCTTTGTTGCTACATGATAGGCTATTTGATTCCTTTGATGATCTGATCAGGATATTCCATCTCTCATTGATCCATCCCAACCACCCGCATTCACCTTCCTGCCTTCTCCTTCATCAAATCTACTCTTGGCACTTTCTTGTAGAACTTACAAGATAATTATGTAGCACTACGAAAAAATCATACAAATGCACTATGATTTTCCCCACAATGCTTTTGACCACCCACAGGTACTCCATAATTATCATAATACCATAAATACGAATAGAATTGTTTCAAATACCTAATAGGGACTTTTCTTTGGTTAATAAACTAGATAGACCAAAGGTAATCATAGAATACATGCAACAGTCAATGACAGCCAAGCAGAACAACAATCCATTGAAGTGCAGTCAACAGGTACAACTAACAGTATAAAACTCAAAATCGTATTTGATTCTAGTTCAATTTATAGTTTCATTTCTTCACATGCATTATATAAATGTGGGTTTTCAACACGCAAGAAAATTGATTTTAGAGAGGTTGAGATGGCTTCTGGGGAAGAACAACTAGTAGCATCAAGTGTTGAGGAATTTGTTATTGACCTAGGGATTTGTTCCACTAATTTAAAAGAATATGTCACTTCCCTAGGAAATTATGACCTCATTATTGCGATAAATTAGTTGGAAACTCATTAATATTGGATGGTTCTTTATGCAAAAATAATTATTTGCATAAATGATGATGGGAAGTCAATCCAAATCCATGGTATTAAGATGAAGGTGTCTATATGCTTCATTTCAACCGTGCAATGAAGCATTGTCTAAGGCAAGGTCATCATTTATATATAGTCGGGGAAGTAAGCAAGTAAAAGGGACCATCCATGTATGAATATTAGGTATTTCTTGAATTATCAGAGGTTATTTTCCAAGGAATTGTTGGGATTACCTCCTGAAAGGGAGCTTGATTTCACAATAGGATTAAAACTTGGTACAAAACCAATCTTGAAAACACCCTATAAAATCACGACTTTAGAACATCAGGAGTTGTAAATGTAGCTGAAGGAAATATTGGACTTAGTACTTATCCGACCCAATATTGGACCTTCGGGTGCACCTACAATTTTTTTCAAGAAGAACGATGGCTTCTTTTAACTATATAAAAACTATCCATACTTAAAATGAGCTATGGTAAATAATAGGTACCCAATGCCTCAAATTGATGATATCTTTGATCAAATGAAAATGGCTTCTATCATTTCAAAAAATGATTCATGTTCTATTTATCATCGACTAAGAATTAAGGAGAATGATATTCCAAATATTTCATTTGAAACACACTTTGGGCATTATGAGTTCACACTGGTTTTATTTTCGTTGCCCAATGCACCAACAATAATCATGAATCTTATGAGCAATATTTTCTGTAAGTACCTCAACTGCTTTGTTCAAGTCTTCCTAGATCATATTCTCATCTACTCCAAAATGAAAATAGGATGAAGAATACTTATAAATAGTGTTATGTTGTTTGATTAAGATACAGTTATATGGAAATCTATCAAAATGTTCCCTCTTTTAGAAAGAGATTCATTACGTGAGCCATATTATATTAGGTGAAGGGATCTTAGTGGATCATGAGAAGAAAAAATCCACCATGGATTGGATGATATTGAAAAATGTGCATGAATTACATAACTTGATAGGTTTAGTAGCGTACTATCGAAGGTTTGTAGACTGATTCTCAAAATTTTCAAAAACCTAACACAACCATCCAACGCAAAGGAGTTATATATGACCGAGCTAAGGAATGTGACACTACACTCACCAAACTTAGAAGAGTGTTGACTAGTGCACCAATATTAAACATAATTGACATGGGAAAAGACTTTACTGTATGTACTGATGCATCCAAGAAATGATTAGGTACAATATTAATGCAAGAGAAATGAGTGATATTGTATGCATCAAGGAAGTTAAACCTTATCAGGAACACTATGCCACACACGTTTTGTAGCTAGTCTCTATAGTGTTAGCTTTAAAACTATGGAGACATTACCTTGTAGGGAGAAGCTTCGTGCTCAAAATAAATCACCAAAGTTTGTAGTACATGTTTTTCAAGGGGACTTAAGCATCATGAAATGATGTTGGGGTGAATTCTTAAGCAAGTGCGACTTTTGAATTTCATACATCAAAGGGAAAGAGATTATAGTGGCCGATGCTCTAAGTAGATGATGAGGGATTTTTTCCTTATACCCATTAAAGTAGATTTCAGGGAACATGTGCTAAAACATCACATTGGACATAATTGGTATTTAAAAGTAATATCCTTGCTGCAAATTAAATACCCAAGAATACTGAAGTCTGAGGGGTATGAACTATAGAGAGATGGATTGTTACGACTCTGAGGAAGGATGCATGTTCTTGATGACTGAGAAAATTGAATCACCATCCTTAAATAATCCCATAGATAGCTTTATTGTGCATATCCGGGCGTAAATACAATCTATTCCCATGCGAGGAAACTCTTCTTCTCGGTAGGCATAAGGCGTGATATTATCGAGTCCACTGCAAAATGTATCAAATGTCAACAAGTAAATTAAGCTAACCATCCTCACACAACAAGTCTCCTATAGCCACACCACATCCCTATGACCAACTCAGACGCAATTTCTATGGATGTTTTCTGGAACTACCTCCTACCCCAAAAAGGCACAATGCCATTTTGGTCGTGGTTGATAAGCTAACTAAAAGTGTTAATTTAATTCCCATAAAAGATACTTATGACGTTGTTTACATAGCTCATGTATTTATAAATGAAATCATCAAACTCCATGGAGTTCCTAAGAAGATCATATCAGATAGGGATTCAAGATTTACTTCAGGGTTCTTGACATGTATACAGTCTGCGTGAGGAACCCAGCTAAATTTAAGTATGACGTATCACCCTAAGACTAATAGACAAACAAAAAAGCGATGCATGGAATATAATATATGCTAATGATGTATGTTATGGACCGAAAAACACATTGGGCTAAGTACTTTCCCTTATTTGAATTTTCCTACTATACGATTATCATAGATCAATCAAAATGCCTCCATGTAAAGAATTATATGGAAGATCTTGCATGGCACCACTGATTTGGGACATGTTAGAGGATTGAGAAATTATGGGACCAGAGTTAATTCAAGACATTGAACATATAAGAAAAATTAGGAAATGGTTCAAAGAAGCACAAGATAGACAAAAAAATTATGTTAATGCTCACAAGATGGATAATAATTATGTAGGTTTTCATCCACACCAGGCCAAACAAAAGCACCATCAGATTTCCAAAGGGAAAAAACTTGTCACCCCAGTTTATTAGAATATTTAAAATTTTGGAAAGAATTGGACATGTCACCTACCATCTTGCACTGCCACCCCACTTACATAATGTTCATAATTTTTTTCATACTAGAAGTCACTAAATAGTTGACGAATCGCATAAACTTAAATGGTAGTAACTACAGGTATTGGATAAGGGAGCCATTATGGTAGAATAATTACTTATACTGGATCGTAGTGTTCAACAACTGAGGTGCCAACTAGTGGAACAGGTTAAGGACTAGTCAAACAAGTATAGTCCTAGATATGTTACCAAGTAAGACATAGAGGCCATGCGTCAAAATTATCCCAACTTGTTTTGATTTTTGAAACACTTAAAACTTTATTTTGTATATCCTTATTTTTCTTAGCCAAATTCATGAGACTACCATTTTGAACTTATCTACAACTATGGAGGGTTACACATGATATTATTATTTCAAATAATTATTTTTAGTAATGTATGCTTAATTAAATGTGCACATATTTTTGGTACATGGATACCAATGTAAATTATGTTATGAATGAAATTTCAACATATTATGTTTTACTTAAGAGCATATGTGATGATCTAAAAGAGAATAGATTTCTTATTGTTGATGAGATGGATAAAATTATAGTAATCATGCTTAACTCTTTGATGTGAGAGTTAATTTGCAGGTATATTGGCTATATGTTACCAAAATATGTTATATCAATTTAAATATAAATGCCATAGTTGTCAAAAAAATAGGACTACTAGGAAATTGTTATTTGAATATATTTTGATTACAAATGTATCGATGCATATGTTATGATGTATGGACAAGTATTTATGTTGTATATGTTATAGTTATCCAAACCGACTACATGATGAAAAAATTCCAAGAAAGGTTGAGGCTCAATCAGATTCCATTTTAGGGTGTTAACCCTAGTCCTATCACGATGCGTGAAGATATTGACCACCATTTATCCTTCGAAACTTGGAGTCATGGGAGGACTCTATTAGTCACGCTCCCTTAGACCTATGATGATAACTGCTAGTTACCCATTGGGGAAGTTAGGTTTATGTAGTCGACGCTCCAACCCTTGGGGATTTGTAGATGGTTAGGTCAGTATAGTTAACATCATGGCATATTCCAGTAGAGGAGAGATTGGAAGGGGGAGGAACATATTAGGATGCATAAGATGATTTTATGATAGCATTGGAATCCGCTTGGGTAGGCTATGCTTATTAATGTTTCACCCAATAAATGAACAAAATAAAAACTTTAAGTGGCATTACATTATATCTGAGAATAAAATCAAAGAATGCAATATTTACATGATTATATCAATCACTAAGATAATTGTTAATATAGTATATAAACCCTAACTTCGGGACAAATTTTTATGAAGGAGGGTTGTATGTAATCACCTATATCGAGTTACTCGTGAAATATGATTATTAGCATGCATAAAATGCATGTGTATGCTAGCTACATAATTATGCACCACATGCATTGCACTAGTATACATAGCAGTTTAATTCTATACAATGTCTAAGTGTATGGAAAATATTAATTATTAAACACATTAATTAACACCCTAATAATCAAATTAATACAATAATATATATTAATTTACTTATATTTCATTAATATCATTTTAATTAAATAATGAATTATTATTTAAATTATTATAATTAATACTTTTAACAAGATATGTCAAAAAATGTAAAAAGAGAAATTGAAAGAATTCTAGAAAACCCTCCACAAACACTTGTTGGTTGAACCAACAAGTCACAACATATTTTATTTTAATATATTAAATTTAGAAAGGATTCCCTACCCATCAAGGAATATTATACAATTTATTTTCGGATAAGGTTGAGGGAGATTGGATTGCATGAGTCGGGGGTGGGAGGGGAGGGGAGGGGAGAGGAGGGGGAGCGGGGGTGGGGATTCATCTGAGGGAAGAAACCTCCCCTATAAAACAAAATCTAAAACTTGACGATGGTGAGATTTTGCATAAAAATTTTGGACAGGAAATTGGAGAATTTTGGGAGAAAGACATTAATATATATAGGGGATGTGCAGGACGAGGCTTGGGCTTGAGATATTTATCATTTGACCTATGAAAATTGGGTATTGTTCTTGGAGTATTGGTCGCAGTGGCTAGAAGACTTTTATCTCAAAGTCTTCCGGGCTTAGGATCTAAACAAGATTGTTCTAGATGGGTTGGGTGGAATGAGTCAGTTTGTAAGCAAATCGAGAGCTCACATCTTGAATAAAAGTTTCAGCTAGAGATTGTCATCACCCGAGGATCGACATCAACCAGAAGAGACAGAGTCCAATGGAATGTCTATTTAGTTTATGTAAAATCAAATGTCATATAAATATCTTTTTTTGTATAATAGATATTAACTAACAAACTAGTCCCTACACATGGTATGCCTATAAATGAAAATAGAAATTTACTTGATTATGAATTAAATTGCATGATATAAAGGAATTTTAGTAGGGTATTACAATAATATCAATTAGGGAAAGTGATAATAATATTAATATCCATGTGATGTCATTTTTTTTAATATTGAGAATTGGTAGACTTGATGCATGTCATGAGGAGACCTACGATATCGTTAAAGGAACAACCCCTGTGCTCCTAAGCATAAAGCAACTACCCAGAAGCCCCACTAGGCAGGTTAATTGAGTTTCAAACCTTGGAAAGGGTCTCATATTGGTTAACAAACACTTTTCAATGTGGTACATCTACCATTTAGCTTAGCCTAATAAGTTATATCCATGTGATATCATTCATTCATCACATCTTACCACATATGAAAGAGTTGGGTTTAACAATCATGTATAAGATATACTTGAAAGGAATTTCTCCCACCATAGGTAAGCCTTTGAAATAGTGTGGATTTTGTTAACTTTCAATATCAATCAAAATCTGAATTGTTTCAAAAATGAACAAGATGACAACCCTTACATACATGAGGTATAAAATCAATAAGAAAATAGAATGATTAATCTTGAAGCTATGGGGAAAACATTCATTTATAACCTTGCAAGTAAACATAAAAACTTATAAAATGATAGAATAACATAATGGAGACCTTGATATTTCTCATTATGGATCTCAAAATGCAAATATATACAAATTAAATTGTAATTTAACTAGCTCCACAAAAATAATTAGTTGTGTGTGTGTGTCATCAAACATACAATGAATGATCTAGAATAAACTTTATATGATTATATAGTATCCTTCAGCTACCCCAATAACATAGGCATAATCATAATGATGTCAATGCACATGCAAACATGCATGTTGACCTTGAAATAATTGAACAAGTCCTTGCAAAAGAAAGATAATTCAATATTCAAAAAATAGAATTTCCATGGGCATGAATAATAAGAGTATGGAACAAGGTATGGGGCATGGACAATGTAAATGTTCAATATGTATCCATACAAATACTCAAATATATAAAATAAGCCATGCAATATACACATACCAATTCATTATCCCAATAAAAAAAACAATAGAGAATAGTAAGAAGGTTCATTCAAATTAATATATTTGAGAATTGCATGAAACAATAGATATGTGCATTCACTAGTCATGAAGTAGAATTTGTAAAACACCCTACTAACTAGCCCATGGGAAAGGGTAAGATATTTCACATTGCTCAATGTTGTACAAGCACAAGAGTTCAATATATAAGTTTAGAATGTCACTTATGGGAATTAATCCCAGTAGAAAAGATAATAATCATTTAGCCCATGGGAAAGGGTAAGATATTTCACATTGCTCAATGTTGTACAAGCACAAGAGTTGAATATATAAGTTTAGCATGTCACTTATGAGAATTAATCCCAGTAGAAAAGATAATAATCATTTACCCCATCCATTCAAGATAAACACCATTATTATTATTATTATTATTATTAAATTCCTTATCCTTGTAACATTAAAAAAAAAATTGGTTTTTCTCTAATTCAACATTTTTCCTTAGTACTATCGTCTTCTCCTTGCTTGGTTTTAATGCCTTCACTTTGCTCTTGTTTACCGTGTTGGCGAAATCTCTTTATGTTATTTATATCAGATTTTGGAGTCTCTTAACCTAGTTGTTTAATGTAAAATGTTAACACTTATTGGTAACATATTTTCTTTCCTTCCATTGTTCTATGTTCATATGTTCCTCTTGTTCTTTTTTCAATAGTTATAATTCATTCTTCTTCGGAGTGGAACCATCAGCACTATATAGTTTATAATTTTTATCTTACGAATTAAACTCCATGAGTTATCCTTCAAGATTTGTGGTATACGTGCTCAACTGCAATCATTCTACACCTGGAACCACATCCATCTCATATAGTAGTGGAGCATAAAATCTTATTTATAGTTCCAACTCATGTATTTAAATTGAGATTTCTTGATGCTTTCCTACTCACTTAACCTTTTTTCCATTAACTATTTTAATTATGAGGTCAATTGTGGGATATACATAAAGTTTTGGATATTTAGCAACATTGACATATAATATAACAGACTATAAGGACTTCACAAAATCTCATAATTGGTGCAAATTTATATTACTTAATGTGTTAATGTCAATATTAAAACAATGGCCAATACGATTATTATTGATCTTATTATTCGATTCAAATGTTACGGTTAATGTAATTTCAAGGCAGCGCTAGGACTAATAATTTCCTTATGTTGTATCAAATTTTCATCTCACATCATAATCTCAAACACTTTATGCACTAAATGGGAAAGTTTAATTAATCACTTAACTCGGAAATTTAGTTTAATGACGTATTTCTTAGTTTGAGTGGTTTACAAATCTTGAATGCGATTACAACATCAATACAAAACTACATAACTAAATAATTAGCACCGATGCTTTCGAAGTTAACAATCATATTAAAATTGTCAACACTTCGTTTAACCCTTCAAGTAATTAAAGAAATCGCCAAACTGGGTAGATCTACTAAACTAATGGAATAGTGATCATCAATAGGCCCCCTTTTCATGAAGTTTCTTCGTCGTTGCTTCAAATATTATCCCATTTGTCCAACTTGTATTTAGGCTAGAATTGCGAGTAATAAGGAGATTTTATATCAAAAATAAACTCACGAGTTAGTTCTCCTAGTCCCAGGATCTTAGATCCTTACTTCAATGAGAGGAGTAGCCTAAGGGACTCTCCCCTTGACCTAGTTATATCAAACGCAAAATGAGAAATGAACCACTTAAGTGAGAGGTGGTGGCTCACATAGTAGTTCCTTAGGAATTTTCATCATTAGAAGTTAGGAATTTCCTTCTAGTGACTATCTCATAGCAAAAACAGAAGATATAATAAATACAGAAGCAATTTATAATTTATAATCTCAAAATTAATGGAGATACACCTTATCCTATCCTCCACATCAAAGAAAGCATTTTCCTATTAAAAGCATGACAATGACTAACTATATTTTGTATATGAAAATGTTAAACAACATGAAAGTCAATGAATGTCATAACAAAACCACCATCGGTAATCTGAGATGACATGAGAATGCCTAGTTTTGGCTAAACCATTAAGGAATAAGGGAGACGGTTTTGTAGAACAAAGATAATATTAAAAATATTACTACACCAAAATTTAAGAATAAATCACAGCGTGATAAGAAGATTAGGAAAAAAGAATTTAAAATATTATAACGAAATCATCAACCCAAATCTTTAAATTCAAATATCTCTCTATCTTGGTATATATAAGAAAATAAACAATTCTAAGATCAAAATAAATTCTAATGAGCTACATAGTGAAACTAGGTCTTGGCCAATCCCCAAAACACCATGATATGAAAGAATTTTTCACCTTTATGATGCTAATAAGGCTGAAGAAGAGAAGCGCATCCTCTCTTTTTTTTGCAAATTATAGTAGTATTAGATCTAGATTTCAAAACACCTTATCATATCCTCCTCATCAAAGAAAGCATTTTCCCATTAAAAGCATGACGATGACTAACTATATTTTGTATATGAAAATGTTAAACAACATGAAAGTCAAGGAATTTCATAACAAAACCACCATCGGTAATCTGAGATGACATGTGAATGCCTAGTTTTGGTTAAACCATTAAGGAATAATGGATACGGTTTTGCACAACAAAGATAATATTAAAAATATTACTACACCAAAATTTAAGAATAAATCACGACGTGATAAGAAGATTAGGAAAAAGGAATTTAAGATATTATGACAAAATCATCAACCCAAATCTTTAAATTCAAGTATCTCTCTATCGTCACTGGTATATATAAGAAAATAAACATTTCTAAGATCGTAATAAATTCTAATGAGCTCCATAGTGAAACTAGGTATTGGTCAATCCCCAAAACACCATGATATGAAAGACTTTTTCACCTTTATGATGCTAATAAGGTTGAAGGAGAGAAGTGCATCCTCTTTTTTTTTTTGTTGCAAATTATACTAGTATTAGATCTAGATTTAAAAATACTTATCACACTACTAACCTTATTGACCTTTTACCTTGTCAAAGCTATAGAGATCTTGTAACACTTCTCTTATTGCTTTTAAAACATAAAAATAAAGTTCCAAAGGTCCAAGTAATCTCTTATCTTCTGAATGCCTCATAGACCATATGTCTTAATAGAGGATGTTAATCAGCATTGTCAATCTAAAATCATCTCTCCAATGATATGCTATTTTTAGTGGGGGACTGTAAAATACCATTTTATATTTAATCAATTTAAAATTCCATTTTTTTTCAAATTTTATATTTTGAAAAATATATGCAACTCCTTATATAACATGAAAGGAATTACACATTCATAAACACTTAATTCCATGTTGAGCATTAAAGGAATTACACATCTCCCTCATACTTTGTTGTAAAAAGTGGATCTCAATGCAATAATAATAGTTCAATAAATTGAATCGTTGGTTGCCATGTCATAAATGTAAGGAAATATTGGCAATAAATTTAATAAACATAATGTTTTATTTCTTTTGTAGCTAAGTTGATCATATGATGGGGCCGACCCATATATTGTATGGAAGAATGCTCCACTGGGAGTGGGATGCTATCATCAAGATTTTACGATGAATGGAAGAATGCTCTACTGAGAGTGGGATGCTATCATCAAGATTTTGCGATGAATGGAAGAATGATCTACTCACACTAGATGCTATCACCAAGATTTTGGGATGGATGGAAGAATGCTCTCCTCATGAGTGTGTGAATGCTATCACCAAGATTTTGCAATTAATGAAATAATGATGTAGTCACATTGATATTCTATCATCACAATTGTGCGAATCTCGTAGACCTTGGACGTCTCTTGGGATGGTTTAATTACCTCAAAATTGATTTCCATCCTCAACCCCTTCCAATAAGGTTAGAACTTGAGACATGTGAGAATTAAATCCTACTCAAACCAACTACTCTACACGACATAAAATAAAAACAATCTTAAAAATAATGAAATATAAATATAAATTTAATTAATATATTAATTTCAAATTTAAATATAAATTATAATTAGGTATAAATATGAATGAGATATTACATATTAATTAAATTATTGGAAAAAAAAACATTATATACTATAATGAAAGTATTAAAAATATTATTATAATAAAATTTAGAAAGAAATTGTCACAATGTAAAGAATTAAAGGATAAAACACAATTAAAATAATATAAGGGTTTGTAAAATTTTAATTTAAAGAAAATATATATTTATCTTATTTCAAAAAGTAGTAATAATGAACATTAAACGTTAAACAAAGTTATAATTATTAAAAAAAGAACATAAGCAATTGATAAATAATAACTAAGCAATGAAGTAATTAATAAATATCACCTATTATTAATATTATGAATAAATAAAAAATAATTTTATCATATATAAATGATTAAATGAACATTTTATTAAAAAAATATTGATTAAAATTATCAAATGAAACAACCTACAAATAAACTAGAGTCATCGTAATCCTACTTTGACATGGCAGAAATATTGCAAATAATCCTACTTTGACATGGCAGAAATATTGCAAATATTGCCGTCTATTGGATCGACGCTTGGGCTAAATGTCAATGATTTTCATGGTAACAATAGTCCCACAAGCTTTATGGTAAACCGATGTTACAATCTTTCGAAAAGGTAAGGGTTTTATTTGGGTATTTACACAAGCAACACAATGAAACATATGCGCACTCCAAATCCTCATGATTTAATGCATGTAATCCGTACATCCAGCACAATAACCAATTCAATTCGCTTTTGTGATGTATTAAGAATATAGTGTATTTTAATTTAAAGATGAAACTTTCTTTCTCATTAAAAGTTGGGAATATATTTTAAATAAATTTGTATATTTTTTATTGTTTAAAATATATTTCTCAATATATAAATAAATTAATATCTTAAAAAAATATTAAATTATTAGAATGAAGTTGTTACATCGAAGGTGTTCTATTGTGGGGTTTTTCGTTGCGACATTGTATAGATTCGTTGTTACTGATAGAATCTGAACAGTGTCTTTTTTTAATGAAAAATATAACTTCTAATCTTTTGCCATACCATTTTTTAAAACGCGGTCTTTGCTGGTTTTTTATGTGTGTTTTCTGGTTTAGTTTTGATCGGACTAAAAGGCAAGATGGCAATCATAATCGGCGCAGCCAGTGGGATTGGAGAGACCACAGCACAGCTCGCCTCTTTGCACCCGGGTTCTGATAGCAGATGTGCAAGATGCCCAGTGATGGGGTGTAAACCCACAGTTCCTGTTGTTACAATTTTCTAACTCGAGCTGTCTACAAAATGCCTTCAGAATTCTCTTCCCAACAATTCCGCAATCCGGACAACTCCAATATTTTATTTCCATTCATCAAATTTGGAAAAATCTGATTAATGGAATGCCATACTCTAATGTTGTATGGCCGCTCTGTTATTAGACATTTGGGACTTTAATTCAAGTGCTCGCATCTATTGCTCAACCTTAAATCACTTTAATCCTTGCTTGAGACCCTTTCGGCATATCGCACTGAGGTAACTCTGGTTATAATCATTATCCAAGTTTTAAATTTAAAACTTTTAAAACCCAAGCCTAAATCTTTCGACAGCACAACAACTTGCTCATAAAAGGATATGAGACTGCCTGACCATAATATTATAATACCATAATCATTGGTTCGAACCTTTGACAATTTCTCAAGCGCTTATAACACTAAAACGGCGAGCTTTATTTCCGCTGCCATAGGCCCATTAATGCGGCCAGGCAGCGGATGCCCGCCACACGATGATCTACTGCTTTGATCCGACTGCGGGCATCAGCGGCGGCCTGGCCGCATTAATGGCCTATGTCAGCGGAAATAAGGCTCGCCCACTAAAAACCATTGGATTGGCTCGCCCACTAAAAACCATTGGATTGTTTAATTCATTTGGCAGTAACTTGTACTCGGGCCCACCATAAATCTTTGACTTCCACCTGTGAAATGAACAATCATCATGTAAAACCATCGGCCATACCTCATGTTAAACCCCGTGCGCCTCACTGAGCGATTACCCTTGGATCGGGTACTCTCCAGATCAGACGGATCACCTCAATATCGCGTTGTTTTGAGGACTGAGCGTTAACGCTCAGATTTTGCGCGATATAAGCGGTTACACTTTACCGCTCACTGCCACGTGTTGGAAGCTGGGGCATATCGCGTTCGAATTTGCAAAACAGCTTACCGCTTGAGGAGTCACGCGAGACTACCGGTTTTCGATTCCAAAACCGTCGCTACTGTTCAGGTCATCGTTCCACATTCTCATCGATTCATGGTTCCGCCTTAACGAACCATCGGACCTTCAGTTCAATAACTCTTCGCGCTTTTCAATTCACATAGATGCTGGTTCAACGCTATTTGTATAGCTTACACTTATATGGTATCCACATAAAACCCTGCGCATATAAAGCATTAGATTTGGAGCTACGACTTGCTTATTATCCCTAAAAGCAAAGCAAACCCAGATCTCACTGCATCGGGTTATGTATAACGGAGATCGTGATCAATCCGTTTCACATGCGGAATATTCATGGAAGGTCTCTCCTTACTTAGTAGAATTCGTTTCTCTTTCAAAGGCGGGCATAATGTTTTTTTACAGAATTTCACTACGCTTGTTCTCACACAGCGGCTTATGAAGTTTAAAGCCCAACCAACCCGAAATTTAATCAACGCCTTAACGCGGAATTGCTAACTATATAGCTATTGCTAAATATTTCTCCAGATTGGGCGGAAGGTTATCGAAGGTTACAACCCCGACCATCAATGATCCTTATTTGAAATTGAAATAATAAAAAAAATTAACAATTTGAAATTATATATATTAATGTAAATATTAAATTGATTTGTAATTTGTTTAATAAAATAAAGAATATTTAATTTAATTATTCAATCTATATAATGAAATTATATATATTAATTTAAATATTAAATTGATTTGTAATTTGTTTATTACAAATAAAGAATATTTAATTTAATTATTCAATCTATATAAATATATTATTTTTACATCGAAGGTGTTCTATTGTGGCCATTTTTGGCGCCGTCGGCCCTATTGACGAAACATGCATGCTCACTGGTACACCCCTCTTTCTCCTCTGTTTAGAGAAGCCACAAAGACCGCCATGGACTGATCTAATCTCAGGGACTTGCAAGTGATACCCAAAATTTCTTCGAAGTCAGTCCAGACCCTTCCTGAGATGTCTTCCTCAACTTTGCATCGGCTCATTCAGGTGGTCCCGCTCTACATGGCAAACATTATCCCTTGAGTTTTTCCTCTGGCGTAGCATGGATTTTATTTTTAGTTTTTAATATAATTTTCGGGTTCATTTTGTTAAAGTGGAGTTTCTTTATGAATGAAATTAATTATGTGATGAAGGACAGCTCTGCGTACTGTAATACCCACTTGAAATCTTTAACAAATCGATATTGGAACAACAGTTTAATAAATCGATATTGGAACAGTAGTTTAACAAATCGATATTGGAACAACAGTTTAACAAATCGATATTGGAACAACAGTTTTTAAAACAATCACAGGTAACAAAAATTGCAGTATGTCGCTTTCCAAATTATCACTATCTGTTGACCAACTAGCCAATCCAAGGCTATATTACACAATTGCAAATGCGCCTCTGGTTATCATTATAACATCGCCCAAATGAATAACATCTCTCAAATGAATTTACCTCAGCGTGCTTACTGTTATACACCCCGCAATTTCACCAGCGTCTTCAACGCTTCCATCCACAATATCACATCTTATATGAGATATGATTAGCTGCAAAAAGTCTTCGAACTTCTGCAGGTCCGAATTACCGTGCTTATGCTATTTCACTGTCCAATTTACTTAATACGCCATCAATACAACAGGATTTTCATATGAACCGGTTAAAATTTAAATGCCAGAACTTCATACTTACCAAATCTGCCTTCAACGAATTTGCCAAACTTATGTCTCTGCGTTCTCCAACATTTACTATTCCATGATTTGCATTAAATTTTCAACACAGACTTGGATCTTTGAACGCTGATATTTGAATGTGGATCCCAACTGTAATTCGATTCAGAACTTCCATTGAATCGGCTTCTGCAAACGCTGTTCCTCCATTAAACAAGATCACTGCTGCAAACACTGTCTTTCACAAATCGATGTCAATTTTCCAAACAAATCATTTTTTATGTGGTAGCATGGATCGAATACAATCAGATCCGCTCTTTCCCCATTGTGAAACATAATCGGAACTCCATTAATGTGTATTGAAACTCTACACAGGATAGCGTATTCAACCTTCTAGCTCGACCTTTCTGGAATTGGGTTTATTAAAATTGATATGAAATCGACCTTCATTTTATTCTATACAACAAATCTTTACAACGATAGCAAATGCAATTCAAAATTAAAACTTCACTTACCCAGAAATCGATTGCACATTCAATCACTGGTTATTCAGTGTTACATAGGACCATTCACATGGTTCTCATATTTCGCGGTCGTTCTCACCCAAAAATAGCCACGATTCATCACTACGCAATGCTATTGAGCCGACGTTTCATCGTTCATGATTCTATTGACAACGTCCGAGAATTCTACGGAGACGGTAAAATTAAACATTCAAAACAGAACTCTCGGCAAGGATATACAATAGCGCCCTCCAGTAATTGACCACTTACTTATACAGAAGTTCTTTCTCCTTGAAATCGATCCACAGAGATTTTACATCCGCCACTTCAATCTATTTAATGCATATTATTAAATAAACACCGGAATCAAACATGTAATGTAATTAACCATTCATTTTCGATTCATTGAATCTCAAAGTCGATAAGAAACGATGAACTCAGGCACGGTTCAAACACATACAATTCTACGCCTTTATAAATTGATCAATGATATATATATACATTTGAAACATTGTTTTCATAAAAACAAAAAGGAGACTACTTACAAACTTATCTTGCTTTGATATTCGATCTTACGTGGCCCTTTTACAAGCACTTTGAAGGCATCAAATGAAAGAAACCTCTCACTCTACTCACCTCACACTAACTCAATGTACAAGAAGACACAATTTATACAAATAAATGGTTCATGAACCAATTCTGATTCTGAACCAGAAATCTCTCAACCTCTCCTAAAAAATCTCTTCAATCCCACTCTTTTCTAAACTAACTCTAAATAAAGCTTTTTAAAATCTCTCATACTCTATTCTAGCCAAATAAATCCAACTATTTGGCCTGATATCCATACAAGGAGGATCACTCAGCCACCTACATCCTATCCTCATATTTAACAATAAAATAAACACTCTCATATATTTAAACAAATAAAATTAATTAAATTATTTTCTTCCAACCCCTTGTTAGTCACAACATGTGACCATGCTATCACATTGCTGACTAGCCTGAATGCTCCTGCATCAGACTCCCAAAGTTGAAAGTTTCCATGACCTCCTGGTCATGTGTTTCTTCTACAGTCCATCCAGTATCCCAAATTTTACTTTGCAACTGGTCATCTCTTTCATTATGCTGCTGATTCAATTCTTCTACCACTGTCACTTCTGTTCTTCCAAATTCCCAAATCTTAATTTGCTGTTGCTCTCTGTTCTTGCTGATACAAATTCCTGTGGTCAATTTCTCCTTCTTGCTGTCCATGTTCTCATCTAATTTCATCTTCCACAATTTCTCAATTTCCTTCTTACCATTTGTCTTTAACTGAACTCCACTGACATCTATCTGCTGTACATTCTCCTTTTCCATACTTTCCTCTTTCATTTGTTTATCTTCAGCTCCTTTAATCATTACAATTTCCCTGTCAATACCATCATTCTCAAAATTATTAAATACATGCTCAAAATATCTTTCTGTTTCAGCCATTTCTTCCAGCAATCTCAATTCTTCATCAACATGCATAAGCACATTGTCCAATCTCTCCTCACCTGTCAAACCTGAAAACATACACAACATGTCAGTTTCAAAAATGCAAGGCTCTTCATTCGAAGCCTCAATGATCAGCTCCTCATGTTCCTCTGAACTATTCTGATAGTTCACTAAGTTATTGATAAATTCTTCCTCAACATCTTTGATTTCTTCCTCATCAAAGAAAACTTCTGGGACTGCAATTTCTTGACTATACTTGGCAACTTCATCATAAGTTTGTAGAATACCTTCCTGTTCTACACAACTTCTTCCAATGCTTAGTTTGTCCAAATAAGACAATAATGCCTCTTCCTCTTCTCTGACAAGACTTTGATCTTTCAAAGATTTCCTTGGCTTACCTCCTTCAACTAAGTTCTCGGTGTCAGCTTTTCTTCTCTTCACTTCATAAATCTGCATTGCATTTGTTTCCTTTCCTATTTCCATTTCCCATTGGTCTTCTTTCCATGCTAAAATTCCTTCAAATATGATCCAATAAGTTTTCACTAAAAGAAGATATAACCATTCAGCCATACCTTTTAATTTTCTCCACCAATTGAAGTCTTGAAAGTCCTTATGCATCTCCTTTCTTGCTTGTCTTGTCTTTGCTCCTTTCACTTTTTCATACACAGGTTCAAATTCTTTAGGCTGCATACCTGCAATTTTACATTCACAGAAATAATTAATCCCAAAAATAAGAGATCCTCTTGCGGATGATGTCAACACATTCCTCTCATTCTGATCTGCATAGATCAGTTCTTCTCTATTGTCATCACTGTCTTCTTCCCCAAGGAGAGATCCTTTCTCTGGTTCGCAGATGTATCCTATTTCTTCATTCTCAGTTGTTCGAAGTAATAATTTCTCAGCAAACAATTCTCTGACAGGCCATTTAACTCTTCTTCCCACATAAAATCCTTGTTTCCATTTTTCTCTAATTCCTTTCAATACCAGCTTCTCCAAATGACTGAGTTCTGCCTTCATCTCAGCCAACTCTATGTCCCTTTCTTCTTTACTCATTCCTTTGAGTCCAACTGCTTCAACACTCTTTTCCCTATGTCTGTGACTTTCCTTTGTATCCCTGCCATGACCATCAATAGTTAATTCCTTTCCTTCCTCTGGTGAACTTTCCTTGTTCACTAGTGAGCTGCAACTAACTTTTTCCATTTTGCCTGTAACAAGTCTCCTTCATGCCTCACCAAACTTTCCTGAGTTTAGCCTTTTGGCACCTATTGGTTCTTTCCTCGAACCTTTCACTGACTAACAATTCTACCCAGCACTCCTCTTGCTGGAACTGTTGTCTCCTGTCCACAATCACAATTGTGGAGCTGCCTCATCAACTTCTACCCAACCTCAGTTGGAAGTTGTTCTCATCTCCTCTTGAATACTTCTTGTTGTAGGCTCTGCATCTTCAATTGCTCACTACCTTCTTCATTCAGTAAATTGGTTTATTGTCGGGTATTGTCACGTTTACCCATCTGGGAATTTTTCTTGCTCTATCTTCTTTACATAGCTCATATGCTAGGATGGGTGTACAACTCATTCCACCTTTCAGCAAATCCACTGACCTGTACAATCTGATCTCAAGACACGTCAAAGTATCTCTCAAACCTGCAACATTTCCTTCAAAGATGTCTTTAAATTGACTTCCATTCCATCAGTCAAAGGACTCATCTGTTCAATGTTACATTTAGACATTCAAATACATCTCTGCAAAATTATCAACTTAAACGTTCTTACCAGACCTTCCTGGGCATTCTCTGCTTCTCCATTCTGATTTCAATGTCATTAGTAACCTGATCCTCACCTTCATCAAACACACTTCAGGAAATTATACATCCTGCTAAAAATTAAAATGCAGTTTCCCAAAACAATCTTTCAGAGCGTTAAGCTAGCTCTGATACCAAAAATTATGAACAACAGCTCTGTACAATGTAATACCCACTTGAAATCTTTAACAAATCGATATTGGAACAGCAGTTTAACAAATCGATATTGGAACAGCAGTTTAACAAATCGATATTGGAACAACAGTTTTTAAAACAATCACAGGTAACAAAAAATTGCAGTATGTCGCCTTCCAAATTATCACTATCTGTTGACAAACTAGCCAATCCAAGGCTATATTACACAATTGCAAATGCACCTCTTGTTATCATTATACATGTGTATCATTGGTTTTAAAACGAGCTTGCATCCATATTATTCCATCAATCTCTATGCAAACTATTTGAATAACATCGCCCAAATGAATTTACCTCAGCGTGCTTACTGTTATACACCCCGCAATTTCACCAGCGTCTTCAACGCTTCCATCCACAATATCACATCTTATATGAGATATGATTAGTTGCAAAAAGTCTTCGAACTTCTGCAGGTCCGAATTACCGTGCTTATGCTATTTCACTGTCCAATTTACTCAATATGCCATCAATACAACACGATTTTCATATGAACCGGTTAAAATTTAAATGCTAGAACCAAAGCTGTCTTCAACGAATTTGCCAGACTTATGTCTCTGCGTTCTCCAACATTTACTGCTCCGTGATTTGCATTAAATTTTCAACACAGACTTGGATCTTTGAACGCTGATCTTTGAACGTGGATCCCAACTGTAATTCGATTCAGAACTTCCATTGAATCGCTTCTGCAAACGCTGTTCCTCCGTTAAACAAGATCACTGCTGCAAACACTGTCTTTCACAAATCGATGTCAATTTTCCAAACAAATCATTTTTTATGTGGTAGAATGGATCGAATACAATCAGATCCGCTCTTCCCCCATTGTGAAACAGAATCGGAACTCCATTAATGTGTATTGAAACTCTACACAGGATAGCATATTCAACCTTCTAGCTCGACCTTTCTGGAATTGGGTTTATTAAAATTGACATGAAATCGACCTTCATTTTATTCTATACAACGAATCTTTACATCGACAGAAAATGCAATTAAAGCTTCACTTACCCAGAAATCGATTGCACATTCAATCACTGGTTATTCAGTGTTACATAGGACCATTCACATGGTTTATTAATTTCGCAGATCGATTCTCCCTACGTTAAGGTAAGCCCTGATTCATCACTACGCAATCTGCTATTGAGCCAGCGTTTCATGCGTTCATCATTCTAGTGACAACGTCCAGAATTTACAGAGACAGTAAAATAAACATTCAAAACAGAACTCTCAGCAAAGATATACAATAGCGCCCTCTGTAATTAACCATTTACTTATACAGAAGTTCTTTCTCCTTGAAATCGATCCACAGAGATTTTACATCTGCCACTTCAATCTATTTAATGCAGATTAATAGATAAACGCTGGAATTCAAAAATGTAATTAACCATCCATTTCAGGATTCAACTGAATCTCAAATTCGATATAAGAAACCAGTGAACACAAGGAACAGTTCCAAGTCAGTACCAATTCTACGCCTTCCTCATTCAATCAATGATATATATATACATCTGAAAACATTGTTTTCATAAAAACAAAAGGAGACTACTTACAAACTTATCTTTGGCCTGATATTCGACACTGATGGCCCTTTTACAAACTGCCTGAAGGCATCAAATCAGAAAAACCTCTCACTCTCTACTCACCCTACACTCAATGTACAAGAAGACACAATTTATACAAATAAATGATTCATGAACCAATTCTGATTCTGAACCAGAAATCTCTCAACCTCTCCTAAAAAATCTCTTCAATCCCACTCTTTTCTAAACTAACTCTAAATAAAGCTTTTTAAAATCTCTCATACTCTATTCTAGCCAAATAAATCCAACTATTTGACCTGATCTCCATACAAGGAGGATCACTCAACCACCTACATCCTATCCTCATATTTAACAATAAAATAAACACTCTCATATATTTAAACAAATAAAATTAATTAAATTATTTTCTTCCAACCCATTGTTAGTCACAACATGTGACCATGCTATCACATTGCTGACTAGCCTGAATGCTCCTGCATCAGACTCCCAAAGTTGAAAGTTTCCATGACCTTTCTACAGTCCATCCAGTATCCCAAATTTTACTTTGCAACTGGTCATCACTTTCATTATGCTACTGATTCAATTCTTCTGCCACTGTCACTTCTGTTCTTCCAAATTCCCAAATCTTAATTTGCTGTTGTTCTCTGTTCTTGCTGATACAAATTCCTGTGGTCAATTTCTCCTTCTTGATATCCATGTTCTCATCTAATTTCATCTTCCACAATTTCTCAATTTCCTTTTTACCATTTGTATTTAACTGAACTCCACTGACATCTGTCTGCTGTACATTCTCCTTTTCCATACTTTCCTCTTTCATTTGTTTATCTTCAGCTCCTTTAATCATGACAATTTCCCTGTCAATACCATCATTCTCAAAATTATTAAATACATGCTCAAAATATCTTTGTGTTTCAGCCATTTCTTCCAGCAATCTCAGTTCTTCATCAACATGCATAAGCACATTGTCCAATCGTTGTTCCTCACCTGTCAAACCTGAAAACATACACAACATGTCAGTTTCAAAAATGCAAGGCTCTTCATTTGAAGCCTCAATGATCAGCTCTTCATGCTCTTCTAAACTATTCTGATAGTTCACTAAATTATTGAGAAATTCTTCCTCAACATCTCTGATTTCTTCCTCATCAAAGAAAACTTCTGGGACTGCAACTTCTTGTCTATGCTTAGCAACTTCATCATAAGTTTGTATAATACCTTCCTGTTCTACACAATTTCTTCCAATACTCAGTTTATCCAAATAAGACAATAATGCCTCTTCCTCTTTTCTGATAAGACTTTGATCTTTCAAATATTTCCTTGGATTACCTTCTTCAGCTAAGTTCTCGCTGTCAGCTTTCTTTCTCTTCACTTCATAAATCTGCAATGCATTTGTTTCCTTTCCTATTTCCATTTCCTATTGGTCTTCTTTCCATGCTAAAATTCCTTCAAATATGATCCAATAAGTTTCCATTAAAATAAGACATAACCATTCAGCCATACCTTTTAATTTCCTCCACCAATTGAAGTCTTGAAAGTTCTTATGCATCTCCTTTCTTGCTTGTCTTGTCTTTACTCCTTTCACTTTTTCATACCCAGGTTCAAATTCTTTAGGCTGCATACCTGCAATTTTACATTCACAGAAATAATTAATCCCAAAAATATGAGATCCTCTTGTCCGTGCAGATGATGTCAACACATTGCTCTCATTCTGATCTGCATAGATCAGTTCTTCTCTACTGTCATCACTGTCTTCGTCCCCAAGGAGAGGTCCTTTCTCTGGTTCACAGATGTATTCTATTTCTTCATTCTCAGTTGTTCGAAGTAATAATTTCTCAGCAAACAATTCTCTGACAGGCCATTTAACTCTTCTTCCCACATAAAATCCTTGTTTCCATTTTTCTCTAATTCCTTTCAATAGCAGCTTCTCCAAATGACTGAGTTCTGCCTTCATCTCAGCCAACTCTTTGTCCCTTTCTTCTTTACTCATCCCTTTGATTCCAACTGCTTCAGCATTTTTTTCCCTATGTCTGTGACTTTCCTTTGTATCCCTGTCATGACCATCAATAGTTTCCTTCCTCTGGTGAACTTTCCTTGTTCACTAGTGAGCTGCAACTAACTTTTTCCATTTCGCTTGTAACAAGTCTCCTTCATGCCTCACCAGACTTTCCTGAGTTTAGCCTTTTGGCACCTATTGGTTCTTTCCTCGAACCTTTCACTGACTAACAATTCTACCCAGCACTCCTCTTGCTGGAACTGTTGTCTCCTGTCCACAATCACAATTGTGGAGCTGCCTCATCAAATTCTACCCAACCTCAGTTGGAAGTTGTTCTCATCTCCTCTTGAATACTTCTTGTTGTAGGCTCCGCATCTTCAATTGCTCACTACCTTCTTCATTCAGTAAATTTTTTTATTGTCGGGTATTGTCACGTTTACCCATCTGGGAATTTTTCTTGCTCTATCTTCTTTACATAGCTCATATGCTATGATGCTGGTACAACTCATTCCACCTTTCAGCAAATCCACTGACCTGCACAATCTGATCTCAAGACACATCAAAGTATCTCTCAAACCTGCAACATTTCCTTCAAAGATGTCTTTAAATTGACTTCCATTCCATCAGTCAAAGGACTCATCTGTTCACTGTTACATTTAGACATTCAAATACATCTCTGCAAAACTATCAACTTAAACGTTCTTACCAGACCTTCCTGGGCATTCTCTGCTTCTCCATTCTGATTTCAATGCCATTAGTAACCTGATCCTCACCTTCATCAAACACACTTCAGGCAATTATACATCCTGCTAAAAATTAAAATGCAGTTTCCCAAAACAATCTTTCAGAGCGTTAAGCTAACTCTGATACCAAAATGATGCAGAACAGTTCTGCGCAATGTAATACCCACTTTAAATCTTTAACAAATCGATATTGGAACAGCAGTTTTTAAAACAATCACAGGTAACAAAAAATTGCAGTATGTCGGCCTTCCAAATTATCACTATCTGTTGACAAACTAGCCAATCCAAGGCTATATTACACAATTGCAAATGCGCCTCTGGTTATCATTATACATGTGTATCATTGGTTTTAAAACGATCTTGCATCCATCTTATTCCATCAATCTCTATGCAAACTATTTGAATAACATCGCCCAAATGAATTTACCTCAGCGTGCTTACTGTTATACACCCCGCAATTTCACCAGCGTCTTCAACGCTTCCATCCACAATATCACATCTTATATGAGATATGATTAGCTGCAAAAAGTCTTCGAACTTCTGCAGGTCCGAATTACCGTGCTTATGCTATTTCACTGTCCAATTTACTCAATACGCCATCAATACAACAGGATTTTCATATGAACCGGTTAAAATTTAAATGCCAGAACCAAAGCTGCCTTCAACGAATTTTCCAGGCTTATGTCTCTGCGTTCTCCAACATTTACTGTTCCATGATTTGCATTAAAATTTCAACACAGACTTGGATCTTTGAACGCTGATCTTTGAACGTGGATCTCAACTATAATTCGATTCAGAACTTCCATTGAATCGACTTCTGCAAATGTTGTTCCTCCATTAAACAAGATCACTGCTGCAAACACTGTCTTTCACAAATCGATGTCAATTTTCCAAACAAATCATTTTTTATGTGGTAGCATGGATCGAATACAATCAGATCCGCTCTTCCCCCATTGTGAAACAGAATCGGAACTCCATTAATGTGTATTGAAACTCTACACAGGATAGCGTATTCAACCTTCTAGCTCGACCTTTCTGGAATTGGGTTTATTAAAATTGACATGAAATCGACCTTCATTTTATTCTATACAACGAATCTTTACATCGATAGCAAATGCAATTAAAACTTCACTTACCCAGAAATTGATTGCACATTCAATCACTGGTTATTCAGTGTTACATAGGACCATTCACATGGTTTATTAATTTCGCAGATCGATTCTCCCTGCGTTAAGGTAAGCCCTGATTCATCACTACGCAATCTGCTATTGAGCCAGCGTTTCATGCTTCATCATTCTAGTGACAACGTCCAGAATTTACAGAGACGGTAAAATAAACATTCAAAACAGAACTCTCAGCAAAGACATACAATAGCGCCCTCTGTAATTAACCATTTACTTATACAGAAGTTCTTTCTCCTTGAAATCGATCCACAGAGATTTTACATCTGCCACTTCAATCTATTTAATGCAGATTAATAGATAAACGCTGGAATTCAAAAATGTAATTAACCATTCATTTCAGGATTCAACTAAATCTCAAAGACGATATAAGAAACCAGTGAACTCAAGGAACAGTTCCAAGCCAGTACCAATTCTACGCCTTCCTCATTCAATCAATGATATATATATACATCTGAAACATTGTTTTCATAAAAACAAAAGGAGACTACTTACAAACTTATCTTTGGCCTGATATTCGACACTGATGGCCCTTTTACAAACTGCCTGAAGGCATCAAATCAGAAAAACCTCTCACTCTCTACTCACACTAACTCAATGTACAAGAAGACACAATTTATACAAATAAATGGTTCATGAACCAATTCTGATTCTGAACCAGAAATCTCTCAACCTCTCCTAAAAAATCTCTTCAATCCCACTCTTTTCTAAACTAACTCTAAATAAATCTTTTTAAAATCTCTCATACTCTATTCTAGCCAAATAAATCCAACTATTTGGCCTGATCTCCATACAAGGAGGATCACTCAGCCACCTACATCCTATCCTCATATTTAACAATAAAATAAACACTCTCATATATTTAAACAAATAAAATTAATTAAATTATTTTCTTCCAACCCCTTGTTAGTCACAACATGTGACCATGCTATCACATTGCTGACTAGCCTGAATGCTCCTGCATCACACATCATCTTTAAGAGAAAATTCTAAGGTTAAAGAAGTGGAAGATCACATTGAGCATCAACAACAAGTTCTCTAACTCTTAAAGGATAACCTAATTTTTGCACAAAATCGAATGAAACCACAGGTAGATCAACAATGCAGTGAGAGAATTTTTGGTGTAGGATACTGGGTATTTTTATGGCTACAACCCTAAAAAAAAATTTCCCTCAAGCAATCTAAGAAGGATAATAAATTATGTCCAAAGTATTATGGTACTTACAAGGTGTTGCAAAATATTGGTACTATGGCATACAAATTGGAGCTTCCTGCTTCTTCTCGAGTGCACTGATTTTTCCATGTTTCATGCTTAAAGAAGGTTATAGGTGACAAACTTCCAATTGAAAAAATATTTCCATAACTTGAGGAGGAAGGAAAATCATATTGGAAACAAAAGCTCGACAGCTACGAAATCGATCAATTTCAGAGTATCTCATCAAGTGGAAGAACTTACCCACTAAAGATTCCACATGGGAGGATGAGAATTTTATACAGAAGCATCCATAGCTACTCAAGCATTGAGGACAACACTTTTTTGAAGGAGAGGGACATGTTAGGTCCCTATATTACTAGTGTAGTCCCTTATTGTTGTTAGTGTAGTCCCCTTACTGTTATTGTTGTACCCCTGTAGTCCCCATATTGTTATTATTGTGCCCCAAAAAAGCCCACTATTGTTATTTTTGTGTGCTTAAATTATTATTGTTAGGTCAGCTAGGATTATATTGTGACCCCATTGAGTCCTATATAGAAATGAGTTTTTTTCATTTTTGTCATCCAAAAATTGTTTATTTATGTAATGTAAAGGAGTTTTCCCACTGGAAGTGGCTAATTTATAAGGCATTTATCTCTCTTTTCTTCTATTTTAGGAGCTGGTTTCATAACATCTTGAAGCCAAAAACCTTCAAATATAACTTGGATTGTTCTTCAGAGCTTCCTTTAAGTCTATCTCTAAATACACTGGCCAATGATCTAAGCCTAGTCAAGGAAGAATTGCGGCCTCTACAAAAATATCCTTATCCATTACCTCCTCATAAACTAAGAATTTTTTTGTTCTATTGGCAACTTGTTGTTTTCCTCCCCTGCAATTATTCCAAGTGAAAGTACCATTAAGGGTTTTTATGTCTACTAGCCCAAAAACCTAAATCATCTCTTAAAAACTATTATATTCAATATATAATCTTCTAATACCTCCTTCTTTTTTTCTTTCAACTACCTTATTAGATTAAATTCTCCCCTAACGATCCATAGTGGGTCCTAGATAAACCTATTGTGGGATTTAAGGATTTCTGGGAAGGCCCCTTTTTCTCTTGAGATATGAGTGATTTATCTTGTTGTGAGGCTAACCTTTTCCTTAGGTCTAAGATATTTAAGCCTACTTGATAAAATTTTGGAACATGCCATCCAATCTTAAAATTCTAGCTCTAACCGTTTCCACTAGATTGTTAGCCTCTCTGCACTTCCCCTGGAATCTAAGGCAATTACATCTCATCCCTTCTAGCATTTACCTCCTATATCCTGTGATTTTTCCATCGAGACCTTGATTTCCTGCAAAATAACCAATGTTGGTTTCTCCTTGTTCATTCTTTCTCTCAATTATCTTTGCTTGCCCTTGATATTAATCCCTCTAATGGTCCACGAAATGATCTTCATTGAGTCATATTTTGAGAGGCATGGTAGATCTCTGAGATGGCCACCATTTGACTTGAGTTAATAAACTTTTCTCCCATGTTTTGTATTTCTTCTCTTATTGTTATCCCCCCTTTCCTTTTTCCTTCCTTCAATATCAACTCTTTTCCTTTACTCTTTGAACCTTGCAAATTGCTTGTGCCACTACCACCTACCTCATACAAGCCTCCTTAACTTTTCCAGCATAGATAATCTTATGCATAGAGCTTTGTTTGCTCTGGTGGAAGCTTTAAAAATTCTTGTTGCACCAAATTATTAATGAGACTTACCAAAAAAATTTCCTCCTCTCCTAGGGTTTTAGTGTTCTCATCCACCAAGATCAAAACCTCGTCAATCATTGGTAGTCCAAGAAAGCACTCTAACTCTAGCGGCTCTTCTGAAGTCTTCCTTTTTGGGGCTTACTTGTCTATAGGATTTTCCAAATTCAGTTTCATCATAGTGATATCCTATGGAAGCAATTTCTCTTTGTCCATGTATTCCAAAACTACGAATGCATTTCTCTCCCCATTTTTTCTAGTCCTACAAAGGCTTTTTCATTCTAGGGTTTCTAAACCTCACGAGGGCTTCACTGGGGGAGAAATACCATACCACATGTCTTCATATTGGGGGATATATATTAAGTAAAAAAATACATCATATATTGAGAATATAATAGGGGTTAAAGGGTATTTATATTGAAAATTATAAAAAATGGAGCTCAAAGTTAATGAAAAACTATAAAGGGGTATAAAAAATGGACACCTACAATATCTAGTGAAAGTAGGGGTCTTTTAAGTTGGGAAGGTGTATAGGTTTTGTATTATTAGGGGGTTAAATAATGTGATTTTTAGAGGTATTTTCCAATATTCAGTCATATTAATGTTCCCTTTAGTATTCTATTAACGTACATGTTATGCCAGAGGTTCATTAAGTGAAGCCCTTGTGTTATGCTTGCTCACCACTCTGGTAAAATAATGTGCCACTTATTGTGACCCCACCTCATATTTTTACTTCTTCCACAATGGGAAATCCCTGAACAGATGACCATGCTCATGGCATCTATGAGATCTAAAAGGAAAGTGCTCATAGTCCAAAGGTTGTGTCCACACCTCATCCCGGTACACCAAATAAATGGATTCTGGGAGGGGATAAGAGATGTTCATATGCACGGATTGTCTAGTCAACTTAGCGTTCCTAAATTGATGTCATAAATTGTCAACCAGGGCTAATAAACTGTTGAAGTGAAGTGCACTATATGTGCCTAGGTATCTTCTTCCTACTTCGTTGTGTCTAGTGTTTTTCTAGTGTTTTTGGTTTTGTGTTTTTTTATGCTAAGAGGAAAAGAACTAAATTGTTGGCAAAGAGAATTTATTGGTCACACTAAAACAGAACAAAAATCTACTCTAAACTATGTATGGCACCTAAGAACAGAAAATGCTAATTCACAGATTGCAAAACTTGACAAGAAAAATAACTCATAACATGAACTCAGTCCAATTCATTTCATTAGAGGTATGTTGGAACAACTTGAGAAAAGGATAAGTTTGATGCAATGAGGTTCTCTTAAGTAAACAACAACTTACAATATCACAAAGAAAATCTCATCCATGGTTAGAAATTTATTGGAACATTTTGAGAAAAAGATTATCTGCAACATAATAAGGAACCCTATGCTAAATTACTTATGACACTAAAATTAACCCATTATGAAACTCAAAATGTTACTATTAAGCCTCATTCAAGGGTTAGAGATCTCTTGGAATATCTTTGGAAAAAGGTTGTTTGTAAAACTATGATGAATTGCAGAACAATCAAGACCTCAAAATGATATTACTAATTCTTGTCCATATGATAATGATGTGTTTAGTAGAGATTAAGAACAAGAGCAATTTGTAAATAATGAAGGCCTTTTAAGTCTAATTTAATAGGACTAGAATGCAATTAATAAAACTTGAAATGTAATGAACTGAACTGAACTAATATGCAATTAGCCTTCGAAATACTACAACTCTATCTCATTCAGTGTTAGTGATATTTTGGAACAATTCATGAGAACAAGATTGACTGCGCTATTCGATGTAAGTAAGCATAAAACATGAAGTTCAGAATACTTCCTAAGTAAGCATAAAACATGAAGTTCAGAAAACTGCCTAAATTAAAAATGAAACAGAGCTAAAGTCACTTATCTAGAAAATATGCACAAAGCCTTTCGGACAGTAGGGGCCCTCTACCATCGAATTGGCACACAAATCTCCTCAAGATTGCTTCAAATCATGCATTAAAGTTGTATTTCTTTCATTAAAGGAAAACGCTTCAAAAACAGAGTATCACAGTCTTGGACAACTTAACAACAAAACATCAACTAGCTAACCGTCTCTTGGTTCACCGAGTTATTCTTATAAGCAAAATACATAACTGTCATTGAGAAGAAATAGGGATAAGTGTATTTTTCAATTAAAATCGAATTATAACTCCTGTTGAGGCCTCATACTTTGTTGAAGACATCTGTAGAGTCCTTGTCCTAGTAGAAGTCTACTTCTTAGTTTTGGTTTCCTCCACGTGCATAACCACTTGCAGATTTTTGCTCAGACTTCGTAGAGGGCAAGGAATGATGTAGGTGAGTTCTAGAATTCAACCATATGTGTTTTTCCTTTAAGTGACACCTGTAACCTGTGTGAACATAAGGATAGCTGTGGAATATGCGACTAGCTACAGAATGGTTGCATTTTATAGCTAAGTCTAGTCAAAAATCACTACGACAACAAAACCTGAAAAGTATAGCAAGTCAGTCATTGTATGCATTCTTAAAGTGACTTTAATCAATTCTATTAATCTTTTAAGCCTATAACTGATAAAGGACAAAGGAAATGAAGTGAAATTTGGTGAAAGAAAAGGACATCTTTGGGGCTCAACATACCCCCACTACAAAGCTTTTGCATGTCCTCATGCAATCAATCCATTTATTCTGAAACTTCTGCTAGGACATCTAACTTCCTTTTTCTGCTTTGCTTGGTGTTCAATGGCATCCTAGGCTTCCTTATGACCAATTTGAACCTCAGGTTTATAAGTGCCCTGCTCAGCTTTTTATTTTTCTTCTTCAACTTCTCGCTATCCTTGTACATTTTTTCCATTTGCAGAGAGAGAGTTGTGTTCATGTTACTTTTCAGCTTGACTTGTTCCCTTAAAATTTCATTTTCATTTTTTATGTGCCTATTAAGTACTTCTAGCTCATTTTTATCTCTTCTCAGCATTTCAATTGAAGATTCTTGTGGGCTAGGAGTTCTTCCTCTGTTTTCTGAGGCTCTCTTTTCCAATGACTCAACATAATTATAGATTTGATGTTGTGTTGGGTCTACCTCCGAAGTTCCTCTATCAAGATCCTCTTCGTACTAGTAATCAGGAGATCTATCAGTTGGTGTCTCTTCATCCTCAATATCTATGATTCCCGTTTGTTTAACCCCTCTTTTCTTCAATATGCCTCTAAGCCTATGGCTTCTTCTTAGTTTAGATGGTCCCTCACCTCTCTCCTTAGCATAATTCCTTATTATCTTTTCTTTTTAAGTTGTTTCTTGATTTCAACCAATTTTCCAGAGATAATCTCCTCACTATCCTCTTGTATGGATTTACCAATTTTAATTTCAACAGATTTGGAAATTTTCCCTCTCCTGCTTTTTCTTGCAAGTTTGCCTTCAGATGGAGTTTCTTTTGGTTCTTCAAAATGATTCCTCAAGAGGAACTCATCCCAATTGTCTCCCACCTTTCTCAAATGATGCTCAATTAGGATTTTAACTAGGCCATGGTGAAACAAGGTGGTTTCTAAGAATTGAACCCTTTTCTGTACATTAGAAGCCATCCTGTTTAGGCTATGGAGTAAGAAAAAGGGTAAATTTATTTATTCATCTAAGAAATGCATCATAAGTTGAATATGATAAACATATAGGGTGCCAAACCTTCCCTCACAAGTTATAAACTTTTGGAGAATTAACAGCATATTTCACCACTTATTCTTTAAGGCTGAACTAGGAATGTCTTTCTTGAAAACTGAGATATCCATACTTGGTGTTTTGAGCATCTGCCTTCATGCTTCATTGTGAAATTCCTTGTTTTTGAACCATTGTTCACCTTGCCTTGGTAATTCTACTGCTTCTGAAATGAAGGATTCTGTGATAGTGAACTTGACATCACCTATTTCAACTTCTGACCCGTTGAAAGACCGGGCAAATGTCTTGGTAACCTCCTTATGGAATCCATTGAAATTTTCCAAAAACTGTAGCCACCCAACCTGCTTGTAATATTTCTATAATCTGTGGGTAACCCTCTAGGTATTTTGTTCCGACTGGTTCAGATCTTACAATGAGTCCCATCGCTTCTTTTCTCAATCTTCAATTTACTGCTCCGTAACTGCTCTCCTATTCAAGGTAAAAATGGTTGTAGAAGGTTTTTTTCACCCCAAAGATGACTTCTCTGTTTTGCAGACAGGAATTGGCTACGGAAAAATGACATGAAGTGGTTATGGAATGAGTGAAATACGGTGAGGGTAAATTACACGAAAAAATGAGTTTGAGAGCTGTCATGAAGTGAAAGACCACGGAAAATCTCGTGAGAATTTCCAAATCATCACTGAATACTTCGGGTTAGTGACGTGACCTAATAGGTCACTTCAAGTACTAACCGTTAATTTTTAATAAATGATGATTTGATATGGTGGAATGGAAGGGATTTGTCCATGAATTTTATGATAGGCTTGATAGGCTTGATCAATACGAACAATCAAAATAACTTTATGAAACATACATATAACTTAACCATACTATAACTTTCATAATATTTTATCATAATAATTTCACAAGTTACCTTAGCCCTTCTTTTGATTTTTGTGGTTTTTAATATGCTTTGTCTTCCTTTGAAAATCATTGATCTTTCAGTCTTCATAATCCCTTTGATTTTGCTTGTTGACATAGGTGTGCAGGATCAATTTGCTGCTGAACAAGTGGTTGCTAGATAGTTTCCTGCAGGATATCTGGCTGCAGAATGTCTGGCTACAGAATGTCTGACTGCAGAATGTCTGGCTACAGAATGTTTGTAAAAGCTTTGAAACATGGAATGAAATGATTTGAAACATGGATGGAATGTAGTATGAAATGGAATCAAATGGATCATGAAATATGGTGGAATGAAGCATGAGTATAGTGAAATATACTAGAATGAAATGGATCATAAATGTGAAGTGGAATGAAATATGAAAAGTGGCCTGCAACTTATGATTTGTAATACTCAATTGCAGAAAGAGATCAAATTTGAAATAAAAATGAGATGGTCCATGAAATGGAGTGAATGAAGTATGGATGAATGGAGTGAATGAAATATGAATGAAGTGAGATATGATGGAGTGAAATGGATCAAAGTGGAATGTGATATGTAAAGTGGGCCTGCACTTATGATTTTATGATAGTTGCTTGCAGGAAGAGAACAATTTTGAAAAGGTAAAGTGTCAGAAAGATTTTGATTTTCACTTTATCTTTTCTGTATAAACATGCTAATCAATGATTATTTTTAATGTTTATATTTTCTTTTTCTATTTCTTTTTCTTTTTTTCTTTTTTTTCTTTTTTTTCTTTTTTTTATGCATCTGATTTCAGAAAATACAATTAATTTAATTAAGAAGAAGGATTCTTCTTCATTAACTTCACATCACTGTTCTCTTGGAATCTCTTGACAAATTATTCTCTTGAAAGTGGCTTATGATACAGTTTCAATCTATGACCATTTACAAGAAAAGTGACCTCATCTTCATCTATTGTCCTGATTTTATTGCTCCATTGTCAAAAAATTTCACAATTTCATATGGCCCAAGCGAATATGTTTGGAATTTACCTTGAAAATATTTGAACTTTGAATCAAACAAGAGGGCCCAGTCAACTTCTTTGAATTTCTTTTCCTTAATGTACTTATCATGCCATCTAGTCCTTTGCTGCTGGACTATATTTTTTCTCTGGACTACATCCTGTCTGATCTCGTCCAATTCATTAATCTGCTCCAATCTATGCTTTTTTTCTTCTATTAGATCAAGTCCTAGCTGGACTACCATTTTAAAATTTTGAATCTGAAACTCTATGGGAAAAAAACTTGTTTTCCATAAACAAGTTCATAAGAGGTATGACATGTTGTGCTTCTCCATGTAGTTCTATAGGCCCACAAGGCTTCAGGAAGCCTGTCTGCCCAATATCTTCTATGTAAATGAATAGTCTTTGTTAGGATCCCTTCAATGACCTTATTAGTAGATTCCACTTGACCATTTTCTTGTGGATGATAGGGAGTAGATTTTCTGTGTCTGATTTTTTATCTCTCCACCGTTTGTTTCACTATCTTTGATGTGAATTGAGCTCCTTGATCTGTAACAATTTCTCTTGGGACACCAAAATGAGTAAAAATATCCTCAAAAAGAAAATTAACTACAGATACTTCAGTAGCAGAAAGTAATGGCTTGGCCTCTACCCATTTGGTAACATAATCAGTGCAAAATAATATATATTTCTTTTGTCTTGATGGAGGACTAATAGGTCCTACAAAATCTAAAGCCCATTTCTCAAAAGGTTCAATATGTACCTAAGGCTGCAATGGCATCTCACCTGAAGGAGAAGGTTAGCATCTTTAAAAAGGGATGGCCAATAGTATCCTAAATGAAGGACCTTATAAGCAATCATTTTATCAACAAAGTGTCCGCCATAAGGTTCATCATGACATGCCTTGAGAATCTCAGGCATCTCATCTTCTCGAACACATCTCCTAATGATAAAGTCTAGACCTATTTTGTATAACTCATTAGCAACCCATGAATATTTTTCACTGTCATAAATGATCTTTCTTTTGTCTCTTGCATTCATTATTGAAAGAAATTTTCCTGAAACTAAATAATTAGCAATGTCATCAAACCAAGGAGTTTGAGTAGAAATTGAAAAAAGATATTCATCAGGGAATTGATCTTCAACTGGAGTATTGTCTTTAATGTTTTGGAGTCTAGATAGGAAATCAGCTATTGTATTTTGCTTCCCAGGCCTATCTAGAATGGTAATGTTGAATTCCTGTAAAAGCAATAACCATCTTATGACTCTTCCATTAGTAATTGATTTGTTCATTAAATATTTAATTGTAGAGTGATCTGTACTCTGAAGGAGACAAATTTTTACTTGTATAGTAAATGGCATAAGGAATCAGGTCCTTTTGTCCCAATACTGCTCCTAGAGTGGTATCTGAGGCATCTGTTGAAATATGAAAAGGTAATTTTCAGTTAGGTCCCCTTAAAATAGGTGCTTCAGAGATTTTTTTTTTCAGGGTCTCAAAGGCTAGCTGGCAATCAGGATTCCATTTGAATTCACAGTCCTTGGTAAGCAATTTGAAAAGTGGAGATGCTATCTTGGTGAAGTTTTCTATAAACCTTCAATAATATCCTGTAAATCTTAGAAAAATCCTAACATCTTTTTGAAAACTTGGAACAGATAAGTTAGAGATGACTTCAACTTTTGACTCATCAACTCTAATCCCATCCCTTGAAATGTGATTCCCCAAAACAATTCCTTCAGTAAACATCATAAAACACTTCTCATGACTTAGTGAAATATTTGCTTCTTTACATCTCTTTAAAAAAAATTCCAAGTTTGCTAAGGCTCTTCAAATGTGTTTCCATAGACTGTGAAATCATCCATATATACCTCTACACAATCATGTATTAGATCTGAAAACATTCCTAGTACTGCCCTTTGAAATGTTGCAGGTGCATTGCATAGTCCAAATGGAAATACTCGGTAAGCATAGGTACCCCAAGGACAGGTAAATGTGGTTTTGTCTTGATCTTCAAGTGCTACTTGAATTTGATTATAACCACTAAAACCATCTAAAAATGAGAAGTACTTTTTGCCAGCTAATGTATCTAACACCTGATCTATGAAAGGTAGGGGAAAATGATCTTTAAGAGTAGCTTTGTTTAATTCCCAGTAGTCAATACATACCCTCCATTTACCATTTTTCTTTGGCACAATTACCAAATGAGAAACCCACTAACTGTCTGAAATGGGATAAATAAAGTTGGCATTTAACAATTTCTACAATTCTTCTTTAACAATCTCCCTAAGATTTGGATTCATCCGTCTCTGAGGTTGTCTGATTTGTTTACAATTTTCCTCTATGTATATGTGACGAGTGCAAGTCTTAGGGCTTATCCCTTTCATATCAGTGTACTCCCAAGGATATGCAGAAGAATGTCTCTGTAATATCTTGACTAGCTCTTCTTGTTGAGATTTCTCTAGGTTCTTGTTTATGTTTAAAGTTTTACCTGGAAATATCTCAATTGTAGAGCTACCAAATTTATCCATGGAGTAAAGAGACATCTATCTTGATGATAAAAACTCAATGTTGGATTCTTCTTGAAATTGTTCATGTTTGTAGTCCGAAGAGGATTCAAAATTTTCTAAGGTATTCAGAATCTGGCTATCTTCACTAATTTCTGAAATTGTGAAGAGAGGTTGTAGATCTTCTTCATCCTCAATCCATTGAGTATCATCTAATTCTATAATTGTTTTTGCTAGAGGATACAACGTAAATTTCTTGGTTGAACTACCATCATAGATGTACATATCACCAGATCTACAGCTAATGAAAGCATCAACTGTAGCTAACCAAGGTCTTCCTAATATAATAGGATGCCCTCCTAGATTATTCTTAGGAGTTAGGATCATAAAATCCACAGGATAATCCCAGGAATCTAGGGACACTAGAATGTATTCTATTACCCCATCAAGTTTGATCACAGATCTGTCTGCTAATTGTAATAATGTGGGTGTAAAAAGAATATTAGGAAGCTTTAGTTTATCCATGATTTGTCTACACATGATATTTATTTCTGCTCCTAAATCAATAAGTGTGTTTTCGATCTCAGTTCCATTGATGTGTATCTTAACAACTGGATTTCCTGGGTCTAGATACTTTGGAATGGCAATCTTACCCAGCATGATATCTGCTATTTTTCCTGCCAGTTGAATTTTATTTGTCTCTTTGATTCTTTTTCCTTTTTTTTTCATGCTCAACTCCTTTATTGTTTTTGCTAGAATTGGAATTTCCTTGATAGCTTGTAATAATGGGATCTTAATACAAACATTTCTCAGCTCATCTAGGAAATCATAATTAGGCACCATAATTTGTTTTTCTACACCCCTATCAATTTGTAATCTTTCTGGAAAGGGAGGTGTAGAGGTAGATGTTTATGGCTGCTCTAATATAGGAGTTGAAGTTATTGGTTCTTTTTGTTTTGATTTTTCAATATTTGGGTCTTTAAAAGGTATGCTTTCTTCAAGACTTTTATTTACCCGCAGAGAATCTTCCTCAGAGTTGTTTTGTTCTTGTATGATTACAGAAGGTTTCTTCTTTTCAAGTATTCTTCCAGACCTAAGTTGAACATCATTAAGGTCTAAAGGAGTAATCAAATAAGTTGGAAACTGTTGGCCTTCTATCATGTATGTGTTCTGAGGATTTTTATTGTTGGGGTTTGGTAGGGGTTGGGCAGGTAACTGATTTTTTTTCTAAGGAAATGGTAATGGAAGTGGTGGATTTTGATGTTGTGGATTTTGAGGATTTTGTTGAAGATTTTTTTGAAGAGGGAAATGTGAATATGGTGGATAGGATGGTGGATATTGATAGTACTGAGAGTATCTTCCATAGGGATTTTGTGCTCCTTGTGCCCAAGTTTGAGATTGATTTGGAAATTGGGGCCAAGGTTGCTGCCACGAATTCCAATTTGGTGGGGGTTGATTATACATCTGATCATGGAATCCTTGTGTTTTAGGTCCTTGCCAAGGTCTTCTAGAGACAAAATTGAGAGATTCTGTGGAATTTGTAGGGGTTTCTTCTTGAAAGATAGCTTTAAGACCAGGAAGTGAAGGACAACTCTTGGTCTCATGTTTTCTTGAACAAATTACACAATTCTCCACTACTTTTGCATCCAAATGGCACTCTCTCAAGGCATGCTTCTTTCTACATTTGGGACAAAAAATTGCCAAGGCATCATATTTAGCTTTTTTCTTGTTTTGTAACTTAAGGGTGTCTATTTGCTCACTAAGACTCCCTAAAATCTTAGATTTGAATTCATCAAGCATATGTCCTATTTCTACCCTACTTACTATCCCAGAAGCAGACTTACTTGCCCTTGCAAGAGCACGGTCTCTTGGTCCTTTTACAGTTCTAGATTTCGGCCCTCTTGAAAGGTTGATACATAATTAAGCTATTTCAAGTAATGTGAGCTGAGATATATCCCCCTTTCCCATCATATTAAGGATATCTAACCATTCATCCCTAGTTGTCTTCAACAAGAGAGCTTTCAAAGTATCTTGGTCTAAGTTTTCCATTTTTTCTCTCTTGATGTTATAGTTAAACCTCTCCAACAAATCTTCCAGATTTTCATCCTCTTTTTGTGGCATTTTAAACACTTCCTCTTTATGGTTGGCTGGCATACAGTAATCCAAATACCTCTCTAGAAATGCATGTTTCATGTCTTCCCATGTCCTAATAGAACTGTTGATCAAACTCATAAACCATTTTAATGCTGCTCATTTCAATGTTGAAGGGAATAGTTTAAGTTTTTGGGCATCTTGTAAGTAATCATAGGTTCTACATAGGACTTCAAATTCAAATAGGAAGGTTTCAGGATCTTCACTTTTGAGTCCATAAAAGTTTGGAAGGACAGAGGGTGAAATGTTTTTCATAGTTTCATTGGTTTCTTCATCTACTATAGGAAACCCAAAAGAGCTTCCCATTTCCCTTGTACCTTTTCCTCTGCCTCCTTCTTCACCTCTACCTCCTTCTCCTTCTGCACCTCTACCTCCTTCTCCTCTACCTCTACCTCTACCCCCTTCAAATAGTGTATGTTCTCCATTAAATACTCCTCCTCCCCCTTCTTCTGCCATGGTTGATTCTCCTGTGGAAGTGGAAAAGTTTATGTCTCTAGCAGGGGTTCTTGAATCTTCTTCTAGGACAGGTTCAGTGGATGAAGTGGAAGGTATTTCTAATGGAATATCTGATCTTAAGTCTTCTGGAATTCTATGATCAGTAAAGTATGGGATGTGGGTTTGAGTTGGAGGTGTGCTACCTCTTGGTATTGGTGAAACAAGTGGTGTTCTAGGAATCAAGCTTATGCTTCTTATGAATCTACCCCTTGAGTCTCTTTCTCTACGCATATCATTGTTTTTTGGAAGTAAGAAACAAGGCTACCTAGTTACACTTCCCTAGCAATGACGCCAAAATGTCTAGTCAACTTAGTGTTCCTAAATTGATGTCATAAATTGTCAACCAGGGCTAGTAAACTATTGAAGTGAAGTGCACTATATGTGCGTAGGTATCTTCTTCCTACTTCGTTGTGTTTAGTGTTTTTCTAGTGTTTTTGGTTTTGTGTTTTTTTATGCTAAGAGGAAAAGAACTAAATTGTTGGCAAAGAGAGGTTACTGGTCACACTAAAACAAAACAAAAATCTACTCCAAACTATGTATGGCACCTAAGAACAGAAAATGCTAATTCACAGATTGCAAAACTTGACAAGAAAAATAACTCATAACATGAACTCAGTCCAATTCATTTCATTAGATGTATGTTGGAACAACTTGAGAAAATGATAAGTTTGCAATGAGGTTCTCTTAAGTAAACAACAACTTACAATATCACAGAGAAAATCTCATCCATGGTTAGAAATTTATTGGAACATTTTGAGAAAAATATTATCTGCAACATAATAAGGAACCCTATGCTAAATTACTTATGACACTAAAATTAACCCATTCTGCAACTCAAAATGTTACTATTAAGCCTCATTCAAGGGTTAGAGATCTCTTGGAATGGCTTTGGAAAAAGTTTGTTTGTAAAACTATGAGAAATTGCAGAACAATCAAGACCTCAAAATGATATTACTAATTCTTGTCCATATGATAATGATGTGTTTAGCAGAGATTAAGAACAAGAGCAGTTTGTAATTAATGAAGGCCTTTTAATTCTAATTTAGTAGGACTAGAATGCAATTAATAAAACTTTAAATGCAATGAATAGAACTGAACTAATACACAATTAGCCTTCGAAATACTACAACTCTATCTCATTTAGTGTTAGTGATATTTTGGAACAATTCATGAGAACAAGATTGACTGCACTATTCGATGTAAGTAAGCATAAAACATGAAGTTCAGAAAACTTCCTAAGTAAGCATAAAACATGAAGTTCAGAAAACTACCTAAGTAAGCATAAAACATGAAGTTCAGAAAACGGCCTAAATTAAAAACGAAACGAAGCTAAAGTCACTTGAAAATATGAACAAAGCCTTTCGGATAGTGGGGCCCTCTACCATCGGATTGGCACACGAATCTCCTCAAGATTGCTTCAAATCATGCATTAAAGTTGTATTTCTTTCATTAAAGGAAAACGCTTCAAAAATAGAGTATCACAATCTTGGACAACTTAACAACAAAACATCAACTAGCTAACTGTCTCTCGGTTCACTGAGTTATTCTTATAAGCAAAATACATAACTGCCATTGAGAATAAATATGGATAAGTGTCTTTTTCAACTAAAATTGAATTAGAACTCCTGTTGAGGCCTCGTACTTTTCTGAAGACATTTGTAGAGTCCTTATCCTCGTAGAAGTCTACTTCTTATTTGGTTTCCTCCACGTGCATAACCACTTGCAAATTTTTGCTCAAACTTCGTAGAGGGCAAGGAATGATGTAGGTGAGTTCTGGAATTCAACCATATGCATTTTTCCTTTAAGTGACACCTGTAACCTGTGTGAACATAAGGATAGCTGCAGAATATGCGACTAGCTACAAAATGGCTGCATTCTGTAGCTAAGTCTAGTCAAAAATCACTATAACAACAAAACCATAAAAGTGTAGCAAGTCAGTCATTGTATGCATTCTTAAAGTGACTTTAATCAATCCTATTGATCTTTTAAGCCTATAACTGATAAAGGACAAAGGAAATGAAGTGAAATTTGGTGAAAGAAAAGGACATCTTTGGGGCTCAACATAGATATCTTGCATCTGACATATTATGCCATCTGTTGGTTTTCTTTGAAAATTTCACACATTTTCCTATGGAGTTACCAATACCCTCTAGAATTTTTGGAATCCATAAATCAATTGGAAGACAGTGTAGCCTAACCCATATTGGGGTGGTAAGAAATTATTCATTACCCATGTTAAAACACTCTTCCCAGTGCCTCATATTTAGGAAATAAGGTCTCCCTTCAAACAACCTGTTTTATTCCAAAGTAGGGAAAATTACCATGAAAAGCCCTTTTGGACCTAGGCTTAGGTCAACCTCCCCTTTCTGTTACTAAATTTTTGTGTCCACTTATTTAGTTCCTTCTCCATCATCCACCAACCCACGAAATTTCATATAAAAGTATGGTCCTACATACGTTTTTTATTTTTTTTGGCTTGAGGGGTCAAGACCCAAGTTCAAAGTGTATTCGCGTAACCAACAAAACCCTCCAACTATTGGCCCTTTCGGTAGTGACTCGCTTGCATAGATCAAATTGTCACCCAAAGTAGCATGGGGGGGTGTTGGAACCAGTTTTCCGCACCCTGATGTAGGAATATGATGTGGATCTAACCCTTGCTAATCTAATATAATCACTACTATGTTTCACTATTTCCTTTTAACCCGATTCATATCTATCTTCAATAAAACCATTAATGAAGATGCAGCTATCGCACAAACACAAAGGTATATTCTTATTCATATTCAAATTTTAAAAAGCCCTTAACAGAAATAGATATAAATCTTACAAAATTATATAATTAACTCAAGAAAATAGGCATCAAATAATGTAAATTGCAGCAGATCTATAAACAAATCAACACATTAACACATAATATAGAGATCATGCAAGTAAACCAATAATTTCTCCAAAACGTCTCTTTATTAAGAAGAACTTCAATGCATACAACTCCAGTTTCTTGCGAACACAGCAACAAAGTCCTTACACACAACTTAGTACTTTCCTCAGGCCTCCACACACACAACCGCAAGAGCTTGTCTCTAACTCATACTAATCAAATAACTTACCCAAAATCACATAAACATCATATTTTTCATTCATGGTATTGATTGATTCTTGACTTGACTCCTACATGCCTTTTTATACGACTTAAACGTGCAAAAAAATGGACTCAAACCGTGGTTTGATCCCCATGTTTTACCTTTTACTTGTTACAAAAAGAAGGAGATTTAACCTGCCCCAAAGCCCCTTGACCTACATGTTGTTCTTTTACAAAATAAATAAAATTGACTCAAACTTAACCCTAGGGGACCCTAGCCCAACAGGGCCCCAACACAAACTCGTAACTCGTCCTCGAGTCACTATGGTCTGGATTCCTGCATCTTGGCTTTAAGCGATGGATGGATTCTTGCAGATGTTGGATGGCCTCAGTACTCTGTGTGGCAATACTCTGCACTTCTTCGACTAAATTTTATGTGGTTGGCCCCTCTGCTACTAAGTTGATGTTGCGTTGAGTCTGGCGAAGTCCCTTTAGTGCACCCTTAAATGTTTTGTGACAAAAATAGTGCTTCATTAGCCCAAGGTTGAGTCCTTGCTTCCAAGAGCTGCTCCTTGTGGCATAGCGTATCCATCTCATCATGAATATACTGGCCTTCCTCCAACTGGGCTAATCTCTATACATGAACGAGGGTTCACACCGCGAACCGAATTTCATCAAACTGCAATTTCTTATCCCAAATGTCTATCCACAATTGCTAAAGTACTGAATATTTTTGGATAGAGGACCATATTCCTAGCATGTATTCAAACAAAGTGTTTCATTTATCTACAATGGAAGTAATGCTAGATGTGGCCTCCTGAAAAATGGCAGCTCTCTGTTCCCAGACTTCTGGTGGTGTCTTTGGTTGTAGCTTTATCTACATATTTTCAATATTTTGTTCCATGTCCACACGCATTGTCTCTATTTCTATCTTTTAAGCTTTCAATATGGTTGCAAGATTCTCGAGCTTTGCAGTGGTTGCAACGTCAGTTGATACTATCAAACCTGGAATCTCATAATAGAGCAGGTTGATGAGTGTTTCTAGCTGCGCGTTGGATCTCTGCGACACTTCGTGCTTGCTCAGCTATCTTTTGACCCTCATATAACTTTTTTTCCTGCTTTTGGTCTTATTTCATGGTGTGCAATGCCTATTACTCCTAGTACTGCAACTCATCGATGATCATGGTGTGCATTGAGTGAAACTGGCCACTGGGGGGCTTGGCCAAGTTGGCTCCAACCTCTAGCCATGCGTAGGTGGTATCACATTGTCCTGGATGAGAAGAATGGAGTGATATGCTAGATATATGGATCAGTATGCTCTCTGTGGTAGACTCTGTGACTGTGGTGCTGACTGAAAGTGCACTCACTTGGACCGTGCTCGCTTGATTCACACTCTCTTGAATCTTGGTCGCTTGAACCCTTAGCTGATGGAGGCCTTGATGAACATCATCAAATACAGCCTTGTACTATTGCTCATTGATACTCTAAGCTTATTTAGTGATAGTCTTAACGGTGTTTCATATTTCATCAGAGTCACCTTTTGTTAAGACAATGGGATCAGTCCATGTCTTCTTGGTTTCTTTCCTCCTCGTGCGCAGGCCTAATGGGGACTGGGGCCCTCTCTTAATGCCTCGATGATTTTTTTTCTGAGTTGAAGGTGCACCTGCACTCTCTCCATCAATATCCTCCAAATTTTCGTCACTGTGAACCTCCATAGTGTATTTTGGCTGCTCATCCATCTCTGTTGTTCTCGTAAGCTCCTATGTATCTTTCTTTGTATTTTTTTTGGTGCACGGCTTTGACACAGATGACTTCGGCTGGGCGAAAGAAGTGTCACTGGTATCTGTTGCTGCAATCAACTAGGAATGATTCCAATTGGTAGTTACTTGGACAACTTCATCTTCCATGATAAGGTAAGGTAGGTCATACCAAACCTTGGAAATATCTGTCTTTGTGCAAATGTGCACGTTGTGAAATGACGCCTTAAAGTCTACAATGTGCTTGTATTGATCATACAGTCTGGGTGAGAGGCGTGGCTTTGACAGAATGGCCTAGTGCAACTCTATCTGGAATAAGACCCAAAATATATTATTTTCTGTCACCCTTGAAGGATTATTCATCGCCCATAAAGATGCATAGCACGCTACTTCACATAGATCAAGTTCAATTTCATGGAGTTGCAATTGTGACGGTGGATTCCATCCCACTAATGCAACAAGTAACAAAAGAAACGGGTAGTGGAACAATTTTCCTTCTTTCTGCGCCTCTCGGACATTCTCCAAAAACTCCTGGCATATATACTTCACACAATTATACTAGATGCCTTTGACGCATTGCGAAACTAATGCAATGACCAGTGTTGGAAATTATTTGGGTCTGCATTTCCTCATTATCTTGCAAGCCAAGATTTGAGTACCAGATCTGACAAGGGCATCGTTGATAGTGCTAACAAAAAATCCCCTTGTATTTCAGACTACTCCATATTTCTTCTTCATATTATCTGTGACTTTCTTTTCCTGGCCTTTCCCCTCCAGAGGCTTCGGTTGGGTCTGCTCCTTGGTACGACAAGCATGTAATCCATTGGATGAGAATGTCATCAATAGGGTTTCACGTTCCCAACCATAGGCAGTTTTCGTGCACCAAAGCCAACAGTTGGCGCAAAAAAAACATCATTGAAGTTGTTGCGCCCAAAATGGTGGACATGTAACAAGCTGAGGGGCCCTTCCTTTTGTAGTCCCAAAGCCCATTGCAAGGGCTCCACTTTGATTATGCCAGTGTCTTCATAAGGAACTTCCTCCAAATAATGCGATGGCGTGAGCTCAGGGAACTTTGTGTGGTCTGCCAAATCACAATCTTCCAAATTCATAAAGGGAATATGTGCTAGTAGGTCACCCTCAAAAGGAACATCTTCAGGGAGCATAGGTGTATCAACGTGTGCTTTTATCTTATCAGGATCCTTCGAAACATCTATCAACGGCTTCCGCGAGACCATATGTGGAGGTAGCTACGAAATAGGGTCAACCTCTTCAACAAATCATTCTTCTAGTATAGTTACCTCAACTTCTTCCTCAATATCTGCCATTGGTTGCTTTTGTCTATCTTCGTGGAGATCCTTCTTTTTCTTTGGGGTTACTTTGCGCAAGGACTTCTGGGTACCTCACGATTGGTCATTATTTTTCTTCTTCGCGCTAGTAGCACCAAGTGCTTTTAATGCAGTATGGGTAGGCTGAGTTGTTGTCATAGCCAGGCACTAAATGTCCTAACCCCTATTGGCGCAACATTTCTTTAAGTGGTTCCCAAGATTTAGACATAAGAAACAAAAAAGAGAGTGAGAGCAAAGGGAATACTTTGATCATATAACTCAGAAATCAAAGGGAAATTGTGTAGACCTTCATGCCATATTTATAGCGATGTCACGGCCTAAACAACCTTATTTTCATTGAAGCAGCTCCATTAATGCTCAAACGACCCCAAATCTGGTGGAATCTCCTTCTTAAAATGCAAGTTACATGCTCCTCTAAACAATAACAAATCTATCATATCTAGTTTTACTGTTCCAATATCTAGTTTCTAGCTTTCCTGTGACTGCAACCTCCTTCTGGTGCAGCCTCTACACTAGCTTTGCAAATACCTACGTGTCCGCAAATGTTTTCGCCCAAAAGTTTGACAAGAATTTTTGTAACCTCTGACATCTTTCTTTAAAGTCTTGTACCCTCTCGCAACTTTCTGGGGCACTAAGATGTTCTTCTAGCCATATAGTCATTTAGCACGCACAGGGATGGGGTCATCCTTTTAAGGTTTTAGGTGACTACCATTAATATATCTAGGAATCAATTCACCATTTAAGGTAGCCAAACTAACCGAACCTCCTTTTGTGATTTATTTGATAATATAGGGCCCGATCCAATGCATCTTAACTTCCCCGGAAAGCGCGCAAATTTTCTGTCATAAAGTAACACAAATCCTCCTTAAAAATCTTCTGCCTGATATGTCGATCATGCCAAGCCTTCATGCGCCCCTTCTGAACCTGTTGGTAAAAACAAACAATGAATCTATCTTCTTCTAGCACAACAAGTTGTGAGAAAATCTTCTCCATAATGTCTAGATTAGCCATGTTGGTGACTGTTGCAATGCGTAGACTGGGGACAAGGTATTCCATCGACATCACAACCTCATGTTCGTAGACCATCCTGAAAGGTATTTGTCTCGCCATCTTATTGCATGTGGTCTTTTATTTCCATAGAACATAAGGTATGTGAACACCCCAATCATTGTGATTGGTGTTTCATATATTTGTGAGTGCATTTTAAGGGATCTTATTGGACACTTCTACGGTTCCATTCACTTGAGGATGATAGGGTGTGATATTTTGATGATGTATTTTGAATTATTTTGTTAGTACCTGAATGGTATCATTTAGAAAATGTGTACCTTTATCACTCATCATAATTTTGGGACACCCAAACCTTGTCAGAATATTCTCAAAGATAAAGTGTGCAACCATCTCTGCACTGCAATATTCCACAAGTTGAGCTTTTGCACACCTATTCAAGTAATCTGTAGCATTGATGATATATCTGTTGAAAAGTGTAACTAGGATCGGTCTTCATATTGACTATGTAATTATGCATTTATTTAAAGAAGAAGACAAGATTATAATATATATATTTTTGATATGCTTGACTCATGGGTTTCATGAGCAAGGTTTTAGGTCAAAGGACTTCTTCTAGATGTCCTCTAGGGATATGTCATATGGTCATAAATGGTATTAATTAAGTGTCATGTTTATGAACATTCAAAGTCTAATTTTTATGCATCTATACTGTCACATAATCCTTGAAGATTGCACGCAAAATATGATCAAAAACAGCGCTGGAAAACCCCTCAAGTCAACCTCCTTAACGCTGGAAGACTCTCTCTACAAGTCGGTCTATAAACTAGTGTTCAAGTCGGCATATAAACTAGTGTTCAAGTCGGCCCCACTATATATGAAAAGGTCGGCTCAACTACAGATGGAAACAACTATATATGCCCTATACATATTGTGCAGAAAAAGAGAGACAATAACTCGCATTTCTTCTGTGCTTCACACAAGGTTTAAAGCTGAATAAGACTGCGAATTGCAGACTAATGGACAGGGTTAAGAATCTTGAATAAAGTACGAAGAAAGGAGATGTAACATGTGTGTGTGTGTGTGTGTGTGTGTGTGTGTGTGTGTGTGTGTGTTTGTGAAGATCTATGGACCAGATTGCAGGAACATCTTTTGATATATGACTATGTTAAAGTATGAAAATAAGGACTATGTTATAATTGTGTTAATATGCATAGGGCTGCAGTGAAGTGCAAATAAGGTCTGTAATAAGGTGCGTGGAAAGGTTTGTGATCAAAGTGTGAAGTCACAACACTGTGACAAATAGAAAGTCATAGGTCTATGATGACAAGATTATGTAAGGATATCACTACAGGATAGTGTATACTATTCATCACTACAGAATAATGCATACAACTCAGAACTATGGTATAGACACCATGCTAATGTAATAAGAAAGGATCTCGTAGAGTCAAATAAGAAAGAATACAAGTAGAGACTGAACTCTCTAGTCTTGGTGCAGAATGGTGAAGTAATGAAGGACCAGTTCATAGAATTAATGAAGAAGCAGTGTCAAGGTCTTGGAGGCATACAAGGGTCAAGGGTATGTGTCATGGTCATGGTGCTTGTCATCTAAAAGTCTATAAGAAGAATTTCTTGTGGGTTTTCCTCTCCAAGAGGGAGAGGTTTTGGCCTGGCTCAAGGAGCCTAAATTTGTTTCTCTTGTGTTTTGGTAATTGACTTGATGAAAAACATAATAAGTTAAGAAGATAAGACATAAGCAAAGGAAGTAAGCTCACAAGTAATTATCAAGAAGAGAATTTGAATAAATATCTACCCCTCCAAATTCTCAACATGGTATCAGAGCTAAGGTGTTGAAGACAAGGGCTACTTAGCAAGGAGGCACTCAAGGAAGCAAGAATCAAACTCAAGGTCAAAGTTTGGGTGAAAATTCAAATCAGTTTGCAAGGAAGACTCTCAAGCTATTTTTCAAGAAATATCTTCATCTCATTCAAAGGATCAATTCATCAATAAATTAATATTTTCCATCGAATATTTATATTCCAAACATTGTGGGAAAAGACATAATCTCTTTGGAGACATTCTTTATCATGAAGGATCCAAGAACATCTACATTGGAGATTTCAATCTTAGAAGAAGCTCCTGACTTCATCTTCATCATCATCATTGAAGTTTCAAGCCACTCTACTCAAGTAAGTATCTATGACCTTACTTAAATCTATCAAGATGACTTATTGTAAAGAGAGCAACAAAATGGTTGGGTCATCAAAATTTAGTGCATGGAATAAAAGGACAGATTTGAATTTAATTGAAGATGAAGTTATCGATTACATAGAATGATCTACTATTCAACCCTCAAAATAAGATGCTCCAACTCATGCCAAGTACATGAAAGGAGAAATTAGAGCCTAGAGGATTCTCATAGAATCCATTAAGGACTTACGCATTCCCAGTGTATCAAAACTAAGTCTGCAAAAGAAATATATGAGAAATTGGTGGAGTTATTATCTGTGATTACTACAAGAGAAGCAATATCTCTGAGACAATAACTATACAATATTAAATTGTCAAGAGAAGAAGGAATCACTTCATACTTTACGAGGATATATGAAATAAGAGACCAACTACAGGAATTAGGAGAAGTAATTTCTGATACTAAGATGACTACAGTGATACTGAATGCTCTACCAGAAGAATGGGGAAACTTCACTTCATGTTTATATGGGAAGAGAGAAGCAACACCTTTCCATGATCTATGGTCTCTATGTAAAATAGAGGAAACAAGATTGAAATCTAAACCTGATACACAATCAAGCGAAGGGAATCAAGCCTTTGCATCCATATCCAGGAATAAATGAAGATTCAGAAAATTTGTTCCTTAGAAAAAAAGAAGAAATATGGACAAAGTACGATGCTTTGGATGTAATAAAATTGGGCATTATAAAAGAGATTGTCCTAAATCTGGAAAGGACAATAGGAAAAAGGAAGGAGCCATGTCACAAATGAAAGGGTAGAACTTGATGTTAAGAAATCTAAGAAAGAAGAAGCAAAATATCTCTATTATGATTAATATTATCTTCTTATTTAAGTGATTTATGTTGGTTAGTAGGATGGGAAGAAATGTTTATTAATAGCAACATGATAAAAGCATGATAGGAGCTCTTAGTGAAATGACTCTTGGAAAACATTGTTGATAAAATATTGATGGAATGCAGTCATCAAAAATCAAGGGTCATCGTGGAAACTGGTGCTAACATTAATTAATGGATTTCCCTATGAATTCACTCATTAGAAAGAAAGCAGAATGGTTTCATCAAGAATTCTATGCTACATAATTATGGGATGTGATGACATATTGATGAAGTAGGTCAAGGGATTGAAGCTCTTCATTCTAGTGAAACTTCTACAAGATGAATCAAAGTAAAAATTCATGTCATATAGTTGCAGGTAATTGGACTTATATATTTAGAAGTATGATCTATGGAGGAGGATCTCTCTCGGTGCACTGAGAGATTAAATCATATAATATATCCTCATATGGAATATGAGGTGGTTGTATATGAACAAGGAACGGAATATTGGAAGTTCCTGGGAATGAAGATGTGCATAAGGGAGGAGATCATTAAGTGCAACCAAGTCAAGAGATAGCTATCATCCTAAAGCCAAGAAGATGTGACTGGAATATCTCCTAGAGGATATGTAGACTCTGATAAAATTTTGGTAAAGAAGAAGAACCTTGACAAGATATATCATGAGGAGATGTTTCAATCTGAATAGAGGATGTCGATGCCTACAACAAGATGTCATGATGAAAGATCATCACTAAGGTAAGTTTTGTTTTTAAAGTTCATATGTATATGTTTATCTAGATGATTTTGTGCATGGCTGATAATCATGTGAAAGGATGTAAGATCCTTGGAGATGATTCGAAAGAAAGCAGCATGGCATAAAAGGTGGACCAGATAAGAAATAATGATGAATCACTTTCTGGTATATGACATGACTCATGAATGAAAGTGATGGATGATTTGTGCCCTATGGATCTAATGTTTAATATTCCTCAATATCGAAATCCATGACATAGAGGGGAGTAATTATTCATGAGAAGTTGGGTGTCTCACCATTGTTGTTGCAGGTCCTTGATTGAGAGGGAGACTGGTGATAAGTTTCTTACCTGGAATAAAATGGGTAATTCCTAGGAATGAGCTTAGGTACATTCCTTGTATAGGAATGAGTACATTCCCTTGTGGAATAGGTCCTCCTTGGCTAAGAGGGAGATATAAACACATCATTCTGGTCTTCAACTGGGAATATGGAATGGAGGATTGGGTAATCATCTAGCATTCGATACTCTTTGGGAATGTGATAGGGCATTCAAGATAAGAGAAGTCGGGACTGATATTCGTTATGGGATAGCTACCCAAGAGAATAATAGTCCAAGAAGGTCATACTTTGGGAACACCTGGGTGGAGTATGTACCTTGGAGAGACAATGACTATGGGTTCTATAAGTCATGTGTCTCGCTAGCATTGTAAACCATTGTCTCTTTGATAGATGAGGTTGTTAGTTAAGGCCTTGCACTAGGAAAATTTTGGTTGATATGATGCTATATAGATGCCATTACCAATCTGATTCTTCTTATGAGATTATTTAGTTTTAAAGTGACCATGTACATGTATGAATACCTCCCTATTTAAGAGGGAGTGTTGAAAAGTGTAACTAGGATTGATCTTCATATTGACTATGTAATTATGTGTTTATGTGAAGAAGAAGAGAAGATTATAATATATATGTTTTTGATATGCTTGACTCATGGGTTTCATGAGCAATTTTTTAGGTCAAAGGACTTCTTCTTTATTTCCTCTAGGGATATGTCTTTTTGTCATAGGTTGTATTAATTAAGTGTCATGTTTATGAAGAGTCAAAGTCCAATTTTTATGCCTCCAGACAGTCACATAAGCCTTGAATATTGCACCCAAAAGATGATCGAGAACAGCGTTGGAAAACCCCTCAAGTAAACCGCCTTAAATTTGGAAGACTTTCTCTACAAGTCATCCTATAAACTAGTGTTCAAGTCGGCCCCACTACATATGAACAGGTCAGCTCAACTATAGATGGAAACAACTATATATACCCTATACATACTGCATAGAAAAATAGAGGCAGTACTTCACATTTCTTCTATGTTTCAGACAAGGCTTAAGGAGAATAAGACTGTGGATTGTGGACATAATGGACAGGGTTAATAACAATGAATAAGGTACGAAGAAAGGATCAGATGTAGCATATGTGTGTGTGTGTGTGTGTGTGTGAAGATCTATGGACCATATTGCAGGAACATCTTCTAATATATGACTATGTTAAAGTATGAAAATAAGGACTTTTTCATGACATGTTAAGGTGCATAGGGCTGCAATGAAGTGAAAAGAAGGTCTGTAATAAGGTGCGTGGAAGAGGAGGTGATCAAAGTGTGAATTCACAACACCGTGACAAATACAAGTTCACAGGTCTATGATGACAAGATTATGTATGGATATCACTACAGTATAGTGTATATTATTCATCACTACATAATAATGTGTATGTATCATCACTATAGTATAGACACTATGCTGATGTAATCATAGACGATCTCATACATTCAAAGAAGAGAGAATACAAGTAGATACTGAGTTCTCTTGTCTTGGTGCAGAACGGTGCAGGAAAGAAGGACCAATTCAAGGAATTAATGAAGAAGAAGTGTCAAGGACTTGGATGCATAATAGGGTCAAAATTATGTGTCATGGTCATGGTACTTGTCATCTAAAAGTCTATAAGAAAAATTTCTTGTGGGTTTTCCTCTCCAAGAGGGAAAGGATTTGGCCCTGGCTCGAGAAGCCTACATTTGTGTCTCTTATGTTTTGTTAATTGACTTGATGAAAAACATAATAAGATAAGAATATAATACATAAGTAAAGGAAGTAAGCTCACAAGTAATTATCAAGAAGAGAATTTGAATAAATCTCTTCCCCTCCAAATTCTAAACATGGTATCAGAGCTAAGGTGCTGAAAAAAAGGCTACTTAGCAAGGAGGCACTCAAGGAAGAAAAAATCAAACTCAAGGTCAAAGTTTGGGTGAAAAGTCAAATCAGTTTGCAACGAAGACTCTCAAGCTATTTTTCAAGAAATTTCTTCATCTCATTCAAAGGATTAATTCATCAAGAAAATAATCTTTGCCATCAAATATTTATATTCTAGACACTGTTGTAAGAGACATCATCTCTTTGGAGACATTCTTTATCATCAAGGATCTAAGAACATCTACATTGGAGATTTCAATCTTATAAGAAGCTCTTGAATTTATCTTCATCATCATCAAGGAAGCTACAAGCCACTCTACTCAAGTAAGTATCTATGACCTTACTTAAATATGTCAAGATGACTTATTGTAAAGAAAGAAACAACTTGGTTGGGTCATCAAACTTTAGTGCATGAAAGAAAAGGACATATTTTAATTTAATTGAAGACAAAGTTATGGATTACATCGAAGGATATACTATTCAACCCTTAAAATAAGATGCTCCATCTCATGCCAAGTACATGAAAGGAGAAATCAGATCCCAGAGGATTCTCATAGAATCAATTAAATACTCACTCATTCCCTATGTATCAAAACTAAAGTCTACAAAAGAAATATATGATAAATTGGTGGAGTTATTCTCCGTGAGTACTGCAGGAGAAGCAATCTCTCTAAGACAAGAACTATACAAAATGATACTGTCAATACAATAAGGAATCACTTCATAATTTATGAGGATTTCTGAAATAAGAGACCAAATGCAGGAATTAGGAGAAGTAATGTTTGATACTAAGATGACTACAGTGACACTGAATGCTCTACCAAAAGAATGGGAAAACTTCACTTCAATTTTATAGGGGAAGAAGGAAAAAACACCATTCCATGATCTATGGTCTCTATGTAAAATAGAGGAAACAATATTGAAATACAAAGATGATATAGGATCAAGTGAAGGGAATCAAGCCTTTGCAGCCATATCCAGGAAGAAAGGAAGATTCGGAAAATTTGGTCCTCATAATAAAAGAAGAAATATGGACAAAGTATGATGCTTTGGATGTAATAAACTTGGGCATTATAAAAGAGATTGTCCTAAATTTGGAAAGGACAACAAGAAAAAGGAAGAATTCCATGTCATAGATAAAGCCCATAAGTAGGAATAAGATCCTTCATAATGTGAAAAGGATCATTGGAGCAGCTTATTTTTCACCTTCTAGTGTGAAAAGGGGCAATTTTCATGAGTACAAGGTCAAGTTTGACCAAGTCAACAGCGCTGCCTAAGAGGTGTAGCTCGCATGAGAAGACAGTGCAGTTTTGGAGGGAGAAAGATTCCTTGTGGATGAAACCCTAATGTGTGGGGTCCATGGAGGATACATTCACTTGTATAAGAAGAGGAGCAGGCAGCCATAGTGAGATATCTTGGATCATTTGATTATTTTTCTATTCGGACAAATTGCACACTCCGGCTGTTCAGCAAAGTTGTAATGCTGCTTAGCACGAGGGATTCCTGTTTAGGATTTCCTCTCCTTCTTGAGAGGCCTCTTGAAGGATTTCACTTCATCTTCTCCACATCTTGGCTCAAGGACAAAGCCATTCTTCAAGTACTGCGTTATTTCTGCTCAAGTATAACGCAGTGTTGCTGGGGCATTGCAGTGGAGGGTTCCACAACACTTCTCTTTGTCTTATCTTTTAGAGGAGGGAGTTTCTCTTGCTCCGGGAGGTTAGTGAAAGGGATTTCAGAGCTGATTTGCACATTTTGGCATCAAGGCCAACTTCTCCCATCATCAGTAGTGCAGTCCAACTCTATGACTGTGTTATTTTAGAGTGCATCTTCAGTGAGAGGTTGCACCAACATTTTGGAGGGCAAGATTTCAAATATTAGGATCAGCCTTGTACTAGGGAAATCTATTGGAGGAGGTTTGTTGCATATTGGACATATTATTCAGCCATCTCCATATTGTATTAGTTTGAGTTGCAGCTACTGCCCAGCAACTCCGGCATCTCTGCAGATTTTCCAATTTCATGTATATTGTAGCGAGTCCTCCCAAGGATTGTGTATATTGTTGTATTAGTGTTTTTAGGGGTTGATAGCTTGCCCCCCCTCATTTATTTGAGCTGATATTTTCATATCATCATATTCTCATTTTTTATTATGCAGTGTCTTCTATAAACTGTGTTATTTTAGTCACATGAGCATTTTGCATAGCAGTGTAGATGTATTGTCTTGTACATGTCTAATTGAGGCTATCATTTCCCAGCTTTAGTGATTGATTCCTTAAAGCATTGTAAACATTTGCAGCTATATTATACTTTGGTTGGCTATCTACTTCTTCATGTGTGCAGACTTCATAGAATAACGTTGTTGCTCCATATCTTATGCTTGCATATGTTGCAGTCCCTTAATTAGGCATTTTCTGAGGACATCTAAGTGTGGTAGATATGTTTAACCACCTTAGAAGGATTTATTTGAAGCCATCTCTTGGATTTAATTCTTGGACACATTGATCTAAGGGATCCAAGTTCTGGTTTCAAATCCTGCTGCCTCCATTTCTGGAAAATGCATTTTCCAGCCATGGATTGCTAGATGTTCCGATTTGGGAACATTACAGTGGTATCAAAGTAGCTTTCTTGGATCAGTTTGTGGCTTTCAAGCCCAAGAAATAAGAAGAAGAATATTTTGAAGAATATGAGCTTGATCTCATCTATTTTCAGAAAAAAGAAGAGCCTCCCCAAGGAGGATATGCAGAAAGAAGAGGAAGAGCCCCGCACTTCCTATTCTCATCAAGGAGACAAAGAAATAAGTAGAAGAAAGACTCCATCTTTTAGAGAAGAAAAATAAGAAAGGGATAATATTACCAAGCTTCTTCCTAAGTCTGTATATATCATCCATGTAGAGTATGAGGAGATCCGGAGGAAGTTTAGAGAATCTCCTAGAGGGTTTGATTCAAAAGAAAACACTAGATTGGAGGAGTGTGAGCATGCAGCTACACACCATCTTGTACAGCACAGTCACATGCCCAGGATTGCCAGAAGAGAGATGGAAAGAAGAAGAGATTTTGCTAGGAGGGAAACCCTTAGTGATTTCTTGAAGGAGTATGAGTCTCAAACTCAGAAATACTGGGATCATCTCATTTTTTCATAGTTTTGCAAGATGAAGGTGAATGGAAAAGAGCATCAGGATAGACTTCATCTATCTACCTTTGAGGGTTCACCTATATGTTCAGCCAAAGCTTGGGTGGAGGAGTTAGAGACCTTCTTGCAGCAACACCATATGCCGAAGGATGAAGCCATCAAGGTTTCAGTGCTGCATTTGAGAGGTAAGGCTTTTGCCTGGTGGATTTTTGAATCTTTTTCTTTGAGGAATGTAAACATTGCATATTATGAAAATTTCACTAAGGCATTAGTGAAAAGATTTGATGAAAAGATTCATGAGACACCCATGGTGGAGGTAAACCAGAAAACTCAAGTAAAACCCTTGCATGAAAACTTGCACCATACTTTGCTGGAAGAAAGGTTTTCATCTCACACCTTTGAGGAAAGGAGCATGGAGATATATTTTTCAAAAAGGGATCCATTCATTGGAGAGTTTCCCATTCATGTTGCAGAGATTGAGGGCAACAGCGCTATTAGATCTGGATTTGATGTAGCACCTCATACAAAGGAAATAGGAACTCTTTCTCCAAATAGAGGGATGCTTGCATCTTTGCAAAAAAGTCCCCAGGATCTCATATGTGGAGATCAAGGCACAACTCATGTTCTATCTGTGCCATTGTTGAGGAGATTTAGAACCATGGAGACACAAGGAGGAGATAGGGAGGATGACTATCATGATGTGATGAGGATCACACATCCCTATTCATTTTTGGAGGTTGATGCACCTAAGGAGGTGATTGGATTGCGCAGTGGAAGCATGGAGGGTTATCTCCATTCACATATTCAGTCATCTCTTGATGATGATGTCTCATTACATGGAGACCTTTTTCCAGGGAGACCACTGGATCAGCAAAGAAGAATCAATGCTTCACATGTTGGGGCACTAATCATTGATTCTAGGAGGTTGGAGACTTGGAGAGAGCTTGATACAGCGTTGGGAGTTTGGGGTAGACTCAAGGAGAGAGAGAGAGCATTCTCTCAACATTAGCATCACCCACTTCCATTTCAGATTTTGCGATGTGGCAGAAGCAGCAGAGGAAGGATAGCATCCTTCCAACTTGCATATTTGGCATGGGATATGTCAAAGAGGAGGATGACCATATGACAGATGCTCTTCATGAGAGATCATCAGCCCTGTCACGATGGAGATTAGATCCAGATTGGAGCTCCCAGCTATTGGTGGAGTATTCCAAGGATATTTTTACTTGCATGATCTTGGATGGCTAGTTGCATGAGGAGAGATATTCATTCAGAGATGGGGTCATCTTTTATCATGACAGGATATTCTTTCCTAGAGCTTCCAAGCTCAAGGAGAGGTTGTTACATGCAACTTATGAGGAGTTCCTTTTCAGCCACACACATTCTATGACAGCATACCACACCATCATGGAGGGGTATTTTTGGATGGGCTTTGAGGAGGAGACATATCAGCATATGAGTATATCCATGGACCTGATGGAGATGGAGAAGAGACATGACTCTTTGAGAGAGTTAGCATAGCCACCTCTTTCCACTTTGAGTATGAGAAGAGACTCATTTTTGAGCCACTCCATTTGTATGAGTAGAGAGTATGGTAAGGGTATTCATTGTTATTTACATGAGCATTCATATGATGTATGTATATGTCCCTTAACCATACATGTGTAGGATGTTGCTCCAAGGAGGAGCATTCTTTCTTTAGAGCTTCATGGTCTAGCTGGGACCATAAGAATGGTTGATGGCCATCCCCTAGAAGGACTTGGGGAAAAGGCATATTATGGAGGACATGATCGTTGCACACCTTATATCATTCACTTCCTCCATACTTATGACAAGATTGGAGCAGTAGGCATGTGGTTGAGAAGCCACTCATTTTATCAGTCTCCATTGCAGTTGAGGGTCAAGCTGCGTTGGTTGCACTTGAGGGACCATTTTCCTTCACATTTTTTGCACATGGCAACAAGCATGATTCTCATATTTTCTCCCTATGGTTCTATTGTTTTTGTCTTTATGAGGAGCATGCTTGGGAGTGAGACACATTGTGTGGATGTGTCCTTTGAGGGAGAAATTCCTCACACTCTTTGCACTACATGTTCTAAGTGGAACATGGGATATGATATGGTCATCTTGATATCACATTTGTCTCTTTATGAGGTGAGCCATATGATGGAGGAGATGCCATATGATGTTGACTTCCAACTCATCATATATGGGGATACTTGGGCTAGCTTGATTTACAGTGTTGGGGGAGAGATCTTTGGAGGTCTAGTCCTCATCTTGCCACTAGAAGGAAAAATTATTGCAGCCCATGGACAGCCAACACTCTACACTTATCATAAGTGGAGAGATGGACAGCGTGGGGTAGGCTACATTGCTTACCATGTGTAGATTTTCATCCCACCCACTTTGCCGGAGCCAAAGGTGGATGACAGCTTTCAGGAGTTGCCTAGTTGGAAGGTGGCTCATTTTTCATGGTTCATATATTTGAGATGGAGGATCCATATGGGAAAGATAGTTCCCATTATATTTCAGATCCCATTCTTCAAGGGGACCTCTAGACATCACTTTTTTATCCTCTTGATTATTTCACTTTCACATGATGATAGCTTGATAGTTGACTTACATGCTGAGGAGGAGCATTGTGGAGATTTGATTGATGGGATAGAATCACTTTCCTTGGATGATATCATCATACAGGGATGCTATAGGGAGAGGAGAAGAAATGAACTCAGTCTATCCTTGCACTTGTTAGAGGACAAGCAATCTTTGAGAGGGGAGGACTGTAATGTTCCAAAATTTTCATGAAGAAAATTGGAACATTAATTTTTTCTTATTTCATCTAGGAGGTGAATAAAATGGGTAAAAGGCCCATAAGTAGAAATAAGATCCTTCATAATGTGAAAAGGATCATTGGAGCGGCTTATTTTTCACCTTCCAGTGTGAAAAGGGGCAATTTTCATGAGTACAAGGTCAAGTTTGACCAAGTCAACAACGCTGCCTAAGAGGTGTAGCTTGCATGAGAAGATAGCGCAGTTTTGGAGGGAGAAAGATTCCTTATGGATGAAACCCTAATGTGTGGGGTCCATGGAAAAGAGAAATTCACTTGTATAAGAAGAGGAGGAGGCAGCCATAGAGAGATATCTTGGATCATTTGATCATTTGTCTATTCAGACAAATTGCACACTCCGGCTGTTCAGCAAAGTTGCAGTGCTGCTTAACACGAGGGATTCCTGTTTAGGATTTCCTCTCCTTCTTAAGAGGCCTCTTGAAGGATTGCACTTCATCTTCTCCACATTCTGGCTCAAGGCCAAAGCCATTCTTCAAGTACTACATTATTTCTGCTCATGTATAATGCAGTGTTGCTGGGGCATTGCAGTGGAAGGTTCCACAACACTTCTCTTTGGCTTATCTTTTAGAGGAGGGAGTTTCTCTTGCTCCAAGAGGTTAGTGAAAGGGATTTTAGAGCTGATTTTCACATTTTGGCATCAAGGCCAACTTCTCCCATCATCAGCAGTGCAGTCCAGCTCTATGACTGTGTTATTTTAGAATGCATCTGCAGTGAGAGGTTGCACCAGCATTTTGGAGGGCAAGATTTCCAGTATTAGGATCAGCCTTGTACTGGGGAAATATATTGGAGGAGTTTTACTGCATATTGGACATCTTATTCAGCCATCTCCATATTTTATTATTTTGAGTTGCAGCTTCTTCCCAGCAACTCCGGCATTTCTGCAGATTTTCCAATTTCATGTATATTGTAGCCAATCCTCCCAAGGATTGTGTATATTGTTGTATTAGTGTTTTTAGGGGTTGAGAGCTTGCTCCCCCTCATTTATTTGAGATGATATTGTCATATCATCATATTCTCATTTTGTATTATGCAGTGTAACTGCGTTATTTTAGTCACATGAGCTTTCTGCATAGCAATGTAGATGTATTGTCTTGTACATGTCTAATTGAGGCTTTCATTGCCCAGCTTGAGTGATTGATTCCTTAAAGCATTGTACACATTTGATGCTATATTATACTTTGGTTGGCTATCTACTTCTTCATGTGTGCGGACTTCATAGAATAACGTTATTGCTCCATATCTTGAGCTTGCATATGTTGCAGTCCCTTCATTGGGCATTTTCTGAGGACATATAAGTGTGGTAGATCAGTTTAACCACATTAGAAGGATTTATTTGAAGCCATCTCTTGGATTTCATTCTTGGACACATTGATCTAAGGGATCCAAGTCCTAGTTTCAAATCCTGCTACCTCCATTTCTGGAAAATGCGTTTTCCAGCCATGGATTGCTAGCTGTTCCGATTTGGGAAGATTACATTTTTCATCTCAAAGAGATGACCGTGGAAAAATTTTCATAACTCTCTCTCTGAGCATCAGATTGGAATTTTGCAAAAATTGGCCACAATTACACGGACTACAGTTTCCTGTATATCAATTTCAGAACCGAAGGAGGAAACAGTGACACGTGGTGCACCGTACAAGTTCGCTCTACTGAACTAGTCCATACTTAGGTCATTGTGGGAGATTGGACATAACTTTGCCTTGAAGAATCCAAAGCAAGTCATACCTATGGCATTTGAAAGAAGCTTCAGAGGGCTACTATAGGGCCGAATTTCAGATATTAAAGATTATAAATCATAGATATAATTTCATTTCAATATTGAGCTCCTCAAAAGCAAGAAAAAGGTGTGTATTTTTTTTCGAATTGCATAAGTCTTTGTTATTTTTTGTTTTCTAATTTATTGATTTATTTTTATATTTTTATTTATTTATTTATTTTTATTTTTATTTTATTTTTTTATTTTTTTTTATTTTTTTTATTTTTTTTTTATTTTTGCCCCTCCCTAAGGTAATTATGTTTATTTATTATTTATTATTTTTACTTTTTATTATTTATTATTTAATTTATTTATTTTATCGGAATATTTAATTAATTTATTTCATTTGATTAAATTAAAATTTTACCCTCCCTATTACCTTTTATATTTAGTTGAATAATTTATAAACCCCCATTTCTTAAAATTTTATTGAATTTATTTGGTATTTTAGGTTAGTTATTTACAAAAAAATGTCCACCCTAATCTTTCTTAGGTAGCTTTGTTTCGTATTATTTTATTTAAACAATTAATTAATTATATAATTAAAAATTCCCCCTCCCCTATTACCTATTATATTTATTTTCTAAAGTACTTATTAATTTATTAACATTTTTGTAATTAATTTTTAATTTATTTATTTAGTTATTTTTAAACTAATTTTCTAACGACTAGTCTTAACGCCTAGTTTTCAACGGCTATTTCTAGGCAATGATGCATCTCCACTATTTATTCATCAAGATCGATCAATCTCTCCACCTGTCCTGAGGATGAACCACATTAGTTGGTTTGAAACGTTGACCTAATCCTAATGATGTGATTAATCCGAAAGTTCTTTTATCTACATTATGGATCACAAAAGTCTTAGATCTAACATTGCATAAGTCTTGTTTGAAAAAACAGCTTTAATTGATTCCAAGGGAATATTGTAGAATATATATTAGTATTGGGTTCTAAAATCCCCCCTAAAAAGAATTCAACACCCATTAAGCCTTTAGAAGGCTCTACTATGACTCATGAAGACGAAGAATGGCAACATGACATATCAAAATTACAAGAGCAAGTGCACCAAATTTAACTCTCACAAAGAGCAACAAAAAATGAAATGGAAGTTTTAAAGAAAGACATGGAAGCTAAGATGGATGGTTTGAAGAAAGGCATGGAATATAAGATGGATGGCATGGAAGCTAAGATGGAGGGCATGAAAGCTAAGATGGATGACATGGAAGAAAAAATGAAAGACAACATGGAAAACATGAAGAATGATCTAAAAGTAGACATGGAAAATTTGACAAAGTTGATACAAGAAATGTTTCCTAATGGCGAAAGATAGTAGAGGAAACTCATGATGAGAACAAAATAAATGTTAATCATGATTTCATAAACTATAATGTTGGATGGAAGAACCACCATATTCCAAATATGGATATGAGGAAGTTTGATGGCAAGCATCCCGTAACATGGATACTACAGATGGAGCAATATTTTGATCTCAATAATGTGCAAAACACACAAAAGGTATGCATTGCAACTTTACATTTAGAACAAAATACATTTGTATGGTATCGATGGCTTTGCTCCCGCAAAAAAATTGTCACTTGATCAATTTTTACAGAGGAAATGATAGCATATTATGAGGATACAAAGAGAAACACCTTCTTTAGCCAATTGATAAATCTCAAACAAAAGGGTTCAGTGGTGGAGCACATTGAGGACTTCCAAAAATTGAATATAAGGGTAACTGATATTCCAAAGGAACACAGGATTGATGTCTTCATATGGAATTTAATGTATAAAATCCAACATGAAGTTCGCGTTTGGGAACCTGATTCATTGGAGAAGGCATTCAGATTGGCAAGAAAAATTGAATGTAAAATTATGGCGACAAGGAAGCCTACCACTCACATCTATAAATATGGAAGTGTTGCTACTCCTAGACTTCCACAACCTACAAGATTGACACCACAACAATTGGAAGAAAAAAGAGAAAGAGGACTTTTCTACAATTGTGATAGAAAATACACTAAAGGTCATAAGTGTGCTGAGAAGAAATTATTTTACATAGATTGTGAAGAGGAGGAAGAAAATGAATAAGAAACTTCAAAAGAAGAGGATATACACAAGGAATCAACCCTATAAGAAGAAGAAATGAGTCTGATCACATCATGTAATACATTGAAAGGAATTACCACTCCTCAAACTCTCAAGATAGAAGGACATATCAAGAAGAAAAAGTTAATAGTGTTGATTGATTCGGGTAGTACCCATAATTTTATTCATTGTAAGGTAGCCAAGGAATTGAATTGTTTCCTATACCTAGCACCAAAATGTCAAGTGATGGTTGCAAATGGAGGAACTATAAATTGCTTTGGAAAATTCCATAATATCAAGCTAACCATGGGCGAATATGTATTTAATAGTCCAATTCTTTCCAATCCAATGGGAGGTGTTGATGTTCTACTAGGAGTACAATGGTTACAACCTTTGGGGACGGTAGCTTTTAATTTTCAAAAACTTTTCTCGAATTTTTTTTCAAAAGGAAAGGAAGTCGAATTATGGGGTATCGCAAGGAAGCTAGGAAAGATAATAAGCTCTAATGTCATGACAAATATTCTAAAGAAAGAACAACGAGGCATAATTGCACAATTATGCTCACTAGAAGTTCCAACATCAAAATCACCTATTTCTCCAGATCTCCATAAAGTCTTGGGCAATCATTTGAAGGTGTTTGAAACTCCAAAAGGACTCCCAGCTATTCCTGATCATGATCATGCTATTCATTTGATTCGAGGAACTGTTCCTCCAAACATCAGGCCTCACAGATATCCTTATGTCCAAACGAGTGAAATTGAACATATGAGTACAGAAATGTTAGAGGTTGGTATAATTCAACCTAGTCAAAGTTCTTTCTCTACTCCAGTAGTATTGGTGCACAAGAAGGATGGATCATGGCGCATGTGTTCGGATTATAGGGATCTCAATAACCTCATTATTAAAGATAAATTTCCCATACCTATGATTGATTAATTATTGGATGAATTACATGGAGAAATTTATTTTACCAAGTTGGATCTTCATTCAGGATATCATCAAATTAGAATGAAGATCGAATATATTTCGAGAACAGCATTTTGAACTCATGAGGGTCATTATGAATTTTTGGTCATGCCTTTTAGACTTACCAATGCACCTTCTACATTTCAAGGGTTGATGAATTCCATTTTCAAACCCTTCCTTATAAAATTTTTGCTAGTATTTTTTGATGATATACTAATCTATAGTAGGTCTTGGAAGCATCAAGTTCAACATATTGACAGGGTGCTCAAACTATTGGAGGAGAAACAATTATATGCAAAAAGATCCAAATGTTTCTTTGGAGTACAAGAGGTGGAATATATGGGTCATATTGTATCTCATGAGGGTGTTAAGGTAGACCCTAACAAAATTAAATCCATTAAGGAATGTAAATTCCCCTTAACCATAAAGCAGTTGCGAGGATTTCTCGAGTTAACAGGGTATTATCACAATTTTGTTAAGGATTATGGGAGAATAGCAGCACCTCTAACAACATTATTGAATAAAGATGCATTTTCATGCACTCCTGAAGCAACTAAGGCCTTTGAACATGTTCAAGAGGCAATGTGCCTAGCACCGGTCTTAGCTACACCAACCTTCACAAAAACCTTTATTAGGGAATGTGATGCCTCAGGAAATGGAATTGGTGTTGTTTTAATGCAAGAAGGAAGACCCATTACTTTTTAAAGTCATCCAATCAAAGGAAATTATTTACAGAAAGCTATTTATGAGAAGGAAATGTTGGAAATACTACATGCACTAAATAAATGGCAACCTTACCTAATGGGAAGACACTTCAAGGTAAAAATTGATCATGATAGTCTAAAACACTTTTTGGAACAAACACTATCTTCAGAAGATCAACAGAAATGGGTTACAAAGATGTTGGGTTATGACTTTGAAATCATCTACAAAAAAGGGAAGCAAAATGTTGTTGCAGATGCACTCTCAAGAAAAGATGAAGAGGTGGAAGCATTTCCTTGTTCCATTTATGTTATCCAACTAGATTAGATAACTGAAGCAAGGGATGAATGGAAGAAGGATGAAGAAGTGTGGACACTCATTCAAAAGTTGCAGCAAGATCCTAGTACATTTAATACATTTAATTGGAAAAATGATTCCTTATGGTACAAAGATCACTTATATATTTGTAAGAATTCCCAACTAAAACAAAAGATTCTTTTGGAATTGCACACTCCTCCTTTAGGAGGACACTCTGGATTTTTTAAAACTTACCACGGGGTGAAGAAAGAATTTTTTTGGGATGGACTTAAATCTAATATTCAAAATTTTGTGGCGGAATGTTTGGTTTTCCAGAAAAATAAAGTTGAGACAATTAAGACCCCAAGTCTTCTACAACCTTTATCTATTCCAAGTCAACTTTGGGAGGAGATTTCAATGGATTTTATCAAAGGTTTACCTAAGTCCGAAGGAAAGAGTGTCATCATGGTGGTAGTTGATAGACTTACCAAGTATGCACACTTTTGTGCATTATCTCATCCATTTAAAGAAAGTATAGTTGCTACTGCATTTATGGAAACAATTCAAAAGCTACATGGAAACCCAAAGATTATTGTAAGTGATAGAGATCCCATTTTTACTGGAATTTTTAGACGAAATTATTTTCTTGTTTGGGTACTCAACTAGCTCATAGCTCATCTTATCATTCCCAATCCGATGGTCAAACTAAGATAGTGAATAAATGTTTGGAAGGATATCTTCGTTGTTTTGTATCTAATAAGCAAACAAAATGGGTCAAGTGGTTACCTCTCGTTGAATGGTGGTATAACACTTCCTTCCATACTGCAGCAAAAATGACCCCATTTATGGCACTATGGATATTATCCACCGTCCATCACATCATATTTAAGAGAAAATTCTAAGGTTCAAGCAGTGGAATATCACATCGAGCATCAACAAGAAGTTCTCCAACTCTTAAAGGATAACCTAAATTTGGCACAAAATCAAACAAAACAACAACAAGATCAACATTTCAACAAGAGAAGTTTTGATGTAGGAGACTAGGTATTTTTACAGCTACAACCATACAAACAAATGTCCCTCAAGCAAGCTAAGAAGGATAATAAATTATCGCCAAAGTACTATGGTCCTCACAAGGTGTTGCTAAAGATTGGTGCTATGGCATACAAATTGGAGTTTCCTGCTTCTTCGCGAGTGCATCTAGTTTTCCATGTTTCATGCTTAAAGAAGGTTAAAGGTGACAAACTTCCAGTTCAAACAATATTGCCAGAACTTGATGAGGAAGGAAAATTCATATTGGAACCTGAAGCAGTCATGGAAACAAGAACTCGACAGCTACGAAATCGATCAATTTCAGGGTATCTCATCAAGTGGAAGAACTTACCCACTAAAGATTCTACATGGGAGGATGACAATTTTATATGGAATTATTCGGAGCTACTCAAGCATTGAGGACAACACTTTTTTGAAGGAGAGGGGCATGTTAGGTCCCTATATTTCTAGTATATTCCCTTATTGTTGTTAGTGTATCCCCCTTATTGTTATTATTGTACCTCTGTAACCCCAATATTGTTATTATTGTGCCCTTACATTATTATTGTTAGGTTGGCTAGGATTATATTGTGAACCCGTGGACTCTTATATATAGAAGGAGGTTTTTTCATTTCTATAATCCAAGAATTGTTCATTTAGGTAATGTATTGGAGGTTTCCCCCTCGAAGTGGATGATTTCTAAGACGTTGATCTCTCTTTTCTTCTATTTTTGGAGCTGGTTTCATAACATGTAATAATAAAGGATCTCATATAGTCAAAGAAGAGAGAATACAAGTAGAGACCGAGTTCTCTAGTCTTGGTGCAGAACGGTGCAGGAAAGAAGGACCAGTTCAAGGAATTAATGAAGAATAAGTGTCAAGGTCTTGGAGGCATACAAGGTTCAAGGGTCTGTGTCATGGTCATGGTACTTGTCATCTGAAAGTATATAAGAAGAATTTCTTGTGGGTTTTCCTCTCCAAGAGGGAGAGGTTTTGGCCATGGCTCGAGGAGCCTAAATTTGTGTCTCTTGTGTTTTGGTAATTTACTTGATGAAAAACATAATAATCTAATAAGATAAGAAATAAGTAAAGGAATTAAACTCACAAGTAATTATCAAGAAGAGAATTTGAATAAATCTCCACCCCTACAAATTCTCAACAATATCGTGCTCTGGTCTTCTTCCCTGGGGGGTTAATTGGTCCAACAAAATCAATTGTCCACTTGTCAAAGGCCTGCAAAGTTACCTGTGGTTGTAGTGGCATCTCGTCTCTATAAGAGGGTCTTCCTATCCTTTGACATACATCACAAGTGTGACAATATTCCTTTGAATCAATCTACATTATATGCCACCACAACCTAGCCCTTAAGATCTTCTGTGCAGTCGATTTTCCAACATAATGACTTCTTGCAACGCCTCCATGTGCTTCGGCCCATATGCTCGGTCTCTCGAACTCAGGAACATATAGCCTCAAAACTTCATCAGCTCCCATTTTGTATAATTGACCTCCAATCGAAGGGAAATCTGTTGCGCACATTACCAATTATTTCTTCTGCTTGACCATATATTTTTCAGGCATACTCCCAGTGGTTAGAAAATGGATGATATCAACAAAATAATCATTATTTATCTTAATATAGAATAAGTGGGCATCTGGTAACCTGTCAACCAATTAATTGATTCTTCACCATTTTTAATGCAGGATAAGTAGTTTGGTCCTGCGTTTAACCTCCCATGCTTCACAATCACCTCAAAATTGTATTCCTAGAATAAAAGGAGCCACCTACAGATCTTCCACCCCAACATAGCACTACAAGGAAAAGACCCTCTAGCGGAGGTTATAAAGGAGGTTTTTAGTGTTATAAAATTGGCCAAAATTATCAAAACAACATATGCTACCACATCTGTTTATGGTTACAGAGGTTTTGGTAGAGCTTTTAACAGAAATTCAACACAACTAAAAAAAAATGGGCAGCCGAAGGTTATTACGGATGTTTTCTTCCTTGGTGTGCTAATCAAGATTTAACAACCTGGTGCATACCTGTAGATGACGCCCCGGGACGGTCGAAGAAGAATGCACCAGGCCGTTAAGGTATAAAACAGCATTGGGTGTAGTGTTGGTGATTGCACGGGGTCGTTATAATTGGTCTTGGGATTTGAACGGTGCCCATAGGTCGTATCAACGCGTCAGTGCGTAGACTTATAGAAACGCACCAGTGCATCCTTTCACACAAATGCACCAAGCTTTATAATTGGTATCGGTATTCGTGCGGTTCAAATATGTCATACAAATACACCAGTTCGTATAGACTCTTAAACACCCCAGTGCGCAGTATCACACAAATGCACCGAGATTTATAATTGGTATCAGTATCCATGTGGTGCCCATAGGTCGTCTAAATGCACCAGTGTGTATATACACAAAAACGCCTCGGTGCATGGTATCACACAAATGCACCGAGATTTATAATTTTTATCTGTATTCGTGCAGGGCTAATAGGTCGTAAAAGGGCACCGGTGCGTATATAGACATAAACGCACTGGAGCGTCGTACCACAGAAACGCCTCGATATTTTTAATTGGTTTTGGTATTTGTGCGGTGCCCATAGGTCGTAAAAATGCGCTGGTGTGCTTAAGAATACAAGCGCACCGGTATAAGAATACACGCACTGATTTTCATATTGTATTTTTTTAGAAAAATCGACCTGTGACAGTGCAATTATTGTGATTGTTTTAAATTCATTATTCATCAAAAGTCGACACATCTTATAATAATATTCATATTAATTAAATTTGTATTAATGCATTTGAATTTGATGTTTGGATTAATTTGTTATATCATATCATAATTATTGTGGTTTTTTAAAATTAATTATTCATCAAAAGTCGACACACATATATATATTATAACAATATTCATATGAATTAAATTTTTATTAGTGCATTTGAGAACGACAATGGAGAGCGCAATAGCGACAATAGAGAACGCAATAGAATAAATTAATACATTTTTTATTATATATATATATGAATAAGACATTCTTTGTCATACAAAATGGGACAGATATTGGTATCCCTTTATCTTTAAATTGGGACACTATGTCCATTACATTAAAGAAAATGTCTGATTTCACAGACATTTTTCAAAAAATACAATGCCTTGCTTTGATATCCAAACATAGTGATCATCATTCTTCGCTTGAACTGCTCTCACTGCTAGAGCTACTTCCATGACTTGGGTTATTTTCAGGAATATTTTGTTCACGGTGTTGATTGTTTTTTCTTATTCACCTTCTACAAACATAAAAATAAACTATAATAAGTGTATATACATTGGTGAGAATAATGAAAATTACAAGAATTAAATAATATACATCAATGTAAATCGAAAAGAAATGACGTACCAATGCAACAATTGACTCATAAACTATACACATTCTTTCAAAACCATGTAACATGCCATCTTTCAAGATTTGATCTGTTGGCGCAGTGCCATACTTTGTTTCGTGCAAGTTTTATACCCCATAACAAATCATTAATATAAAAGATTTATTTTTTCTATTAATTATAGACAGAGCTAAGTAAAACAAGATCGATATATGCTTACAAATTCCACAATTAAGTTCTGAGATGCCAACATATACTCACAACCCATATTTAACCCAATTTCAATCAATTCCTCTAATGGTTCTTCTTTGTATGTTAGCACCTGTTTGAAGACATTCAATAATGAGTTTTGTAAAACAACTTTAAAAATACAAAAATGAAATCTAGTTAATTTGTTATAAGGAATTAACAATTACTCACAAACTTAGATATCAATCCTTTTCTTTCGTGTCGTCCTGTTTTATGTGTTGAATGGGTTCCATTTTCTTTTCTTTTCTGCAAGAAAATACTTGAAAATTAATATTTAATGCTAAATTGTTTATTTATTGTACCTAATGATCGAAAACTTCAATGAATACATATTACATTTGAAG